>JADLZK010005200.1:0-199441 GCA_015847255.1 Hyparrhenia diplandra | reverse complement strand
GATCAGGGGATTCTAGAGCATCTCGGTCGTAGTCACGTCAAGCGCCTCGATTTAGATTTAGGTCGACGTCTACGAATTTTTGTTGGGACTGAAATTAAAAGCACTGTCTTTCGGCGGTAGCGTAAAATAAGATCCCTAAAAATTCGATCAGGGGAGAGTCACGAGGCGAAGCATGAGAGGCTGCGTGAAGCTAGAGCTGCGTCGCGAACTCCTCGGTGGTGCGTACCGCTACTGCTTCTTTGGTAGCCCGCCGCATCACAGTGGCGCCTTTTTGCGCGGGGGCGCATCTCCAAGTCGATGAACTCCTCGCGAACTCCTCACCGACGTCCGGTTTGGCGCCGTGCGCGCCTGGCGGCCGCCGCTCGTGGCTCGCACCGCGCACCGCCCGTGTTCAAGAAACGACGAGTATATCTGTGGCGCGACTCCGACGCCATACGTGAGCCGCCAGGCTTCGGCCGCACTGGAGGCTTCGAGGCCCGCGCCATGTTTCAAGCTACTGGCGTAAGCTATCACGCGGTGCCAAGACAACGCCGTGTGCCTCAAGTGCGCTGGCGGGCGACTCTCGGCGATGACCGAGTGTCGCCGACCGAGAGCGCCTTTGCCGCCAAGATCGACGCGCCTCGCCTCCCTGCCCGCCTGCCTCGGCCGATGGAGGGACGCCATTGCGTGCTCAGCCTCCCGTCCGACCGCTATGGCTAAGCCTTGGCCGCCGAGTCGCGAGGATCCGCCTACGTAGTCGAAGCCGATTCGGCCACGGCCAGTTGAGCGTGAGGTTGTCGTGGCGAGGCGCCGCTCAGCGGCGTGGAGCCGCCCACCTCCAGACGCCGCCCGCTCGACTGGCATTTGTAGCGGAGGTGAGGCGTGCGCGATGAGACAGCGGCCCGTACTGGCGGCTCAGACGAGCGGTCGCTATACGACAGCGAGGTGAAAAATCCCTACGGCCGCGGGGACGCTGATTCACGCCCGAGGCGACTGAGAAAGAAAGGAATAGGGGCCAACCCAGTGTCTACGTCGCTTAAAACTAAAATTTAGGGTTTGTTAAAATTTGAGGTCTCATTAAGGGGCTCCAATCGGGTTAATTTTTCTCAAAACCCCTAAAATTTAGGGTAGGAACTCAAATAGGGGTTGGGTTGGAGTTGCTCTTACCCACTAAAAATCTGTGAGCAGGCACCTATGTCTCCGTCTCCTCCCCTTCACATGCACAAACTTCATATGCAAATCGATGATTGTCTTTTGGGGGCTAAGTCTTCTGGTATATGGGGACGTGGATCGGTAATTTTTAAGTTATTGGCTCATAGGAGGTATGTCATTGGCTCATAGGGAGGACGTAACTCTTAGAAACTACTAAGAGTATTGGTTAGTGATGAAGGGGATCAAAAATCCTTAGATTACATACACTGAACGTAACTATGAAACATAGCTATGAAACATGATACATCATATATCTTGGCGTTTAGTGACAATGACACGGTCTCCAAAAACACCGTGCATTGACCTCTCATTATTCTAAAAATATTTATGAAAAAAATGATAAGTATTTTTCAAGACAAATCTATTCATATAGTTTTCACATTTGCAAACTTAACAAATTAAAAATTATTAATGATTTATATTCCTCCAATGTTTTTAGACTCAAACCTTTTTAAAACATCAAGTTTTTATGTAATGGAGGGAGTTATGTTTTTCTTATCTAGTCGTATTCTACTTGGTCTCTCAAATATTTTACGCAATATACTAGAGGTCCCAAAGTAACAAAAAAACTGCCTTTGTTTACATTTTTTCTTTGGTATAATTTTCCTCCATTTCACACTGGGCTGGAGGCCCATGTAAATAAAGTTGGAACGCTCAACTCCTTGCGCTGCCCCTTCGACGGCATAGTGACGATAACGGCCCTTTACTGAGAGGCTGATTGCAAGCCCATGAGATTGATTACAAGAGAGAATGAGAGCGTAGAAGCGACCAGTTCAAAATGTTTCTCAATATTTCTTTTTAATTGTAAACATAATACTTAAGACTCTTTTTCTATTTCATAATTTCATTTTTACACCTTTGGAAATGTACTACACCTGCCGCAGTCTCTTGAATTTTTTTAGCACATTACAATTCTGCCTAAAATGACATCTCCCAACTCCCCAAGCGAGTTCAGCTAATTTCTCTGCATCCAGAATATAGCTAACGGTAGTAGGTACAACACGCTGAATAAATCGGAAGACCTACCCGAGCCCTCTCCTCTGATGAAATACACCCTCATCTGAACTCTCAGTCCTCACTGCATTGTTACAATGGACCTCAGTACTCCACACTGAAACCGTCCACAAGTACAGTTCTTGCTCAGGAACGCCAAGCTCAAATGTGAGCAGACCACAGGCGTCATCATAGGAGAAATCGATAACCTTCAAATCGACAGCAACACTCTTCGGTTTGGTCGAGGAATAAGCTCCAACCAAGCCAGAGCCCAGCATTTTGAGCTCAACGACGTCTGAATCCTCACCAAATCTCAGCTCCCCTTACCGCGCCACGGAGTTGAACATGTCGACCAGACCGATCGGCGCAAAGGAGGCGCCGTTTGCCAGGTGCTTCAGAGGGACCACGGTGAATACCTCGTACTCGCGCGTGATCTCAGCGTCACAGGCAGCGAGGCGTTCTTGGGCAGGTACACCACTCTCCTGAAATGTACACAAAGGTTGCTTGTCATTGATCTGACAGGTGGTTGTTATTCTTAAAGATGAAACAGAAAAAGGATCACGCTTAACAATGATTCATCAGAGGGGCGATGTGTTTACCTCCTACGTGCGAATACACGATCACGTCGCCGTTCCAGCTGTGATCAGCAAGCTTTGCAAAGGTGGGCGACATCCTGTGCCCGGATTACGCCGGTCACCGTTCCAGGCTGCTCGTCGTGGATGAGATTCTTCTTCCCTACCTGACACCAACCGGCGCCTTGGCAGTTAAAAGCGCCAATGACACCGGAGTGTTCGTTCAGGTTCCATATCTTGAGAATGCTGTATAAAAAGCATCAGATGGTTTCAGTGTGGTGTCAGAAGTCAATTATAAGTAAACAGGAACAGATAGAACTAGAAGTCCACTGCTAACCTTGCCGTTCCCAGGATCAGAGAACAGGCAGTCTCTAGTTGGTCTCCCCAGGAGTTTTGCGCGCAGGATCGATCCGTCAGGAAGCACAAGCTTCTTCAGGAGATTGAAGTCATGGTTTCCAGGCTTGTCACTGCAGATCGAATAAATAAGTTAGTATACCTAATTCAACACAATGCAATGTAATCACTTAATGTTACTTCCATGACTATTTACCTGACATATATGGCACAACCACCAACCGCTCGAGCTGCAGCATGGTACTCAGCCATCGGATGAACACTCTGGAAACAAAAAGGCATGTCAATGTCAGGGCACAAACGATTGACGCATAGCACAAAGCCAGCAGGAAAAGGAATTAGTGATGATGCTTACGGAACATGTCCCAATCTGGTTGCATGAATTCGAGAAAAACAGCGTTAAGTATGCGACCGATGCAATGTGTATGGTATGGGGAAGCGGTCTCTCGGCCAGAAATCATCAGATGCTCTAATCACCGCGCTTCCTTGAACTGCAGAAATGAATGTGAATGAGTAACCATAATTTTAAGGTAATTGCAACCAACTACCAAACAAACTTTAATTTCAAGACATTTCAGCACGAGTTATTACCTGTACAAGTTGTCTGTGTTGTGGCTCATGCATGATATGATGCCATTGTCCCGGGGAAGTTCATAGCAATGGAAGCTTCTAGAGCCTGCTGGTACTCCTGGCTGGCAGTACCCTTCCCCATGGCCCAGCACCCAGCGTCTCAAGGATGTTCTGCACGTCTACCTTGACCCCGTCAATCCCAGCAGATGCAGATACGAGTGGAGCTCATTGTAGAAACTGAATACTTTTTCTCAGGGTTCACAAGGCCCATTCCATTGGTCGTTATACTGTCCAAACAATCACAGGGCTCGTTTTTCTTCACCCCTGAGGATGACACACACACACAGGCTGCTGCATCTTCAATTGCGTAGTGCTCCATTCCAGCTTCACCTGGCCTGACTCCACCCCCAGTAACCGGTAATGGCATGCCATACATACACATACCTGAGTTGTTTTGACACAACATGTCAGAGATGACTTTCAAAAATTCTGTCGTTTTGTAATAAATAAAATGAATAAGAACAACTTATCAATATAATGCTGTCATACTTCAGCTCATGTGTTTCCCTTTGATTTCATTGATGATGTGTGATAGGCCCTTTGCTGGATCATCTTCCTGTGACCCTCCCTGCCATTTTCTGAAACTTGTGGTTCTCCTTGATGTTAGTCAACCTGTTTGCAAAGCTAACGGACATAATAGGGAAAAATTCAAATGTGAACTGGCTCTAGAATTTGTACAGAAATCAATTATAACTGTACAGTGTACTGTGTTTAGACAGCTTACTTGGCTGAGTTATCAGATAAGCAAGCGATTCCCACTGGATCCATAGCGACCGATTGCCATCCATCGTCAATTATGACAAATCTAGGAGAAACCCCACCTTTTTCAAAGCTGAAAAAAAAGAAAAGATAAATAGGTATATTGGTATTTGATAAGCAATACTGATATTGTGGCAGGTATTGAACCGTGGAAAATTTGTGTGATGTTATATACCTCTGTAATCCTTCCTTCACTCCTTGTGCAGTAACATTGGTGTAGAATGCATCCCACGTGCACCAACCAAACCAGTTTAGCATGTCTGGCATCTGCAGCAAGTTGGAAGTTTCCAGAAGTCTGTATAACAACCCAAATCCAGGATAACATTTCCCCAAGCAACATCCCACTACCTTTTTCTTTCCCTGTGAGAAAACGTCTGCAAGTGCCTCTCAACGACTCTGTAGCAAGTTGATTGATTTTTATTTAATGAGCAAGGAAATTGTAGTCAGAAAATTGAAATGGGAAGCTTGAAAAGAAAAAAGGTAACACAACATGCAACACAATAATGGACTAAAAATAAGAGGACACTGTAAGGAAGAGAAGGCATTGACTTACCTCACTGAATTTTGTGATGACCTCGAATGGATCCACGTCCGGCGCCAGCAAAAGACCAGATGAGAGCCTTCGAAGGATTCCACATCTGGATCGCCTGAATCATGACAGGAACGAATACTATTATATCCCCCATCACACAACTGTACAAAGTCAAAGAAGAGATGTTTATACTGATAGTTGGTCTGTTACCCCCACCACTTACCACTCTCTAAGCAAATCTCCAGCTCATCGTCAGCGTTCCCCTGAAGAACAGCACGGAATGAGCCCTCCAGTATGGGTAGGAAGACAGTGTACACGACAGGCTGCTCGCCGGTGCCATCACCGGTGGACTGCAGCCCATCAGTGCCTTCGACGATGAGGAACTGCGTCTCGAAGGGGATGTCACGCCTGATGAGGCCATCCTCTGCGTCATCCACCATCTTGTGTACCGGAACGTGCATGAACCGCTGGTCCCTGCAGCAGAGCATAATACTGTGGCCTTCAGAATTCTTGCCAAGCTCATGGTTCCTTCATATTAGTATACTGGAAATTCAGAATCCTAGTTACTATTAGAAATTCAGGTTTCGATTTGGCCAGCCAAGGGGGTCATTTTCTTTCTTTTTTATATATATAATATAATAAACAAAATGTGTGAAGAATCCTTTCAGCAAGAACAAAACTAATGTAACAGTTTTACTTTTATCCCTTGATACGACAGTGATAGGAACATGCCGAATTTACTGGTTTGCCTCAACCTTGGCATCCCAGCCACAGCCAAGGTGCCCCTATCAACAACCAGTCATCTACTAGAAAACTACTACTAATACTACCTTTTATATAAGATACAAACAACAAAAGTGATTATAATGCATAGCTCGGCGCACGCTCTGACAAGAGTGGTGTCCGTTCGGAATTAACACATTAACATTGGAGGCGAATTAATCTGAATCGTCCCCGAAGACAGACAAGGCCGAAAACAGGAGCTGCCTTTTAATTAAGTAATACGTACCGGGCTTGCCGACGGGGAAGACGCTGCGGCTGCCGGCGGGTGCGGAGCGGACGCCGAAGGAAGGCGCCGTTGGTGTAAGCCACCGCCGGCGGCCGGCGTGACGAGCACGTTGGGTTCGCGTGCACTCCTCCCGGACCTTGGCCCCCAGCGCCATGGGGCTGCCGTCCTGGACCGCGATCCCGGCGCCCGTCATCTTCCTTGGTTTCGAACGAATCCGCGTCCGCAGAGGCGGCGCTTGGGTTGAGTTGGCGACGAGCTCCGCTCCGCTTTCTGTGGTCCGGCGACGCTCTGCTTAAGCTCGGCCGCTCCTCTCCCCTGCTTTATATATAGCATCTCGGACTCGGAGGCGGAGGCGGAGGTTTGGAGGCGGGGAGGGTTTTGCAATTGGCCCCCTCGAGGTTGCTCTGGGGTGCATGTGAACGCTATAAACTGCGCGCGTTAATTAAATCGGAAACTTGTTAGAGTTGTTTTCCACAAAGAAACTGGTTTGAGTTCTTACTCTAATTTTTCTTTGAAAAAAATAAACTAATTGTTTACATGTCATGTATGTGAGTCGTATTAGCGGAGAGCAGCATGAAGTACAAGCTTGGTTTGTATTTGTAGGAGAACTGAAACTCTTGTGGTCATCGAGGTAATAATATATAATCAAATCAATTGTTACGACAAACCATCCGAGTTTGGAACGGTAGTTACAAGTTCTGTTTTTATTTACTCCATGTTCACGGGTTTGAGGAGATATACAGACATACTCCCTCCATATCACAATTACATGATGTTTTAGGACAAAGTTTGAGTCAAACATTCTAGATATAAATCATGAATAACTTTTAGATGTTGAGTTTGGAATATGAAAACCATATCGATAGATTTGTCTTGAAAAATACTTTCATAAAAATATGCATATATAACTTTCCAATCGATATTCTTATAGAAAGAAAGTCAAGTTGTCTTTGTAGACCATGTGTTGCCATCCTAAGCCCGGTCTTAATGGAGAGTTTTCACCTCCCGGTTTCTAAGGTGTGAAAACTTTGGTATGAAATAGCCGTCTCCCTCAATGCACAGTTTCATTGCGGTTTCATAGGCTCCAAGGGTCCCAATAACTTCTCTCTCATTGCATGGTTTAATTGTATAGTTCATGGTGAAACTCTATTTCTATCTCAACGGGGTTTCACCCCGTTTCCAACGATGTGAAGCAGTGCCCAAAGGTTTCACCATGATGAAACTTTTCATTCTCTCTCCCTAGGCGTTTCATGCAAAAGTGAAGTTTTTCTGATGTGGCACTGTATTTAATGTGCATGAAACACTTTCATGAAGAACTGCCACCATCTAATTATGATACGGAAGGGAGTGCACAGTTGGTGCAATCAAGGCGATGTTTTCGATCGCTTTGTCGACTATTTATTTATTGTTTATAATTAATTAACTCACCAACTAGGTAGAGAGAGAGGGAGACTTAAGCAAAAAGATGTTTCGTCAGTGGGCGAGATCCCAGGATCTTTTTTCTTGCTTCCATACGAGCTAAGCAGTGCCGGTGCTATGATTTTTGTGGGCCCTCTGGCGAGCTTGTCGCGATGACCCTCTAGACTATGTATAAAATTTGTGATATATATATGAGTTGATTTACTCATAAAAGCGAAAGCAAAAACAATAAAATACTTTGGCCACTCAAATAGTTAATTTTGATTGAAAAGTAAAAAATAAAAAAAGATAAAGATACCTAGAGCCTTGGCATGAACTGGAATAGTGTTCGCCTCAAGCGTCGCATTTAAGCCAAGAAGGCAAAAAAAAAGGACTTGAGATCAAGATACCAAACGTCGTCGGAGGCGTGGAGCTCTGGTGGTCACTGACTCATTGTGTGCCCATGCATTGTGTTGTGTTGGCACCCCATGAACTTTTTGAATCACAATCAGATTGTCTTATAGGAGTAATTAGTTTGCTAATGGCTAATGGACTATAAGGCATGAGGGTTTTGTATATACGTGAGCTTGGGCCCCTCCTGGTGCAGGCCCTCGCGCCGCACACCTTGCCACCCCCATAGGGTCGATTACACTGGAGCTAAAGGCGAGCTAAAGCGGTTTTCAAAGGAGATTAGGCTATCTCAAAACAAACACTAGGCAAACACAAGACTCATTCACGGGTTTTCGTTGCACTGCAGTGAAAAAGCATGTAACCCATGAACTTCCTTCTCCAGCGAGCATACGAGACGCGACAGCGAGCGCAATCCTCTTCACATCCTCCTATCCCGAGCCCGCCGCCTCTTCCCCTTCTTCCTCCTCGCCGGGTGGGGACCGGGGTGCTAGCCCGGCCACTCCTGCGCCCAGGTCGGCGAGGGTGCCATCCCATCCCACCTCACCGACGCCGCGGATCCAAAGAAGCGAGAGGAGGAGCGCTGCGTGGTGGGCGTGGCCGTGGCCGTGGGCGGGGATCGTCGGCTGCTGCGCTGTCGCCCGGCTTCATCTACTCGGGCAAGAGGAGGAGGCGTGTGCGGTGGATCGCGGGCCACCACGCGGCGATTTGCGTAGCGAGGAGAGGAGATGCACTTTGCGTATCCTTTGGTCCTAAAAATGCGGCTGAGTGTTTTTGGTTCCCGCTGGAGGATGTTTTTGGTTGGCCAAAAAGTAGTGTTCTTGCCGCACTTTTTGGGTTTTGCATCTTCTCGTTGGAGCAGTCCTTATACACGCAGCGTTCGGACCCTCCCTAGTGTGTCTCGGATCAATTAAATGGTTTTACGACCAACGATTATGTTTCTAGAGAAGACATTTTTGGAGACCACGCCGTCTGGCGCGTTTTTCATTAAAGCGAGTAAAGTTCAAAACAACAGATGCAACGGTAACCAAGCGATCCGCGAAGCCACACCTAGCAACTCACTGGATACAATTGAAGGGATTACATTTTGACAAATTTGCAACAAAACAACGGGGCCCTTAGCGGGGGTTAGGCCCGAACTCCTCACACCAAAATTTCGGTGAGAGAGATCTAGAGTGGAGAGGCCTAACACTCCTTTGAGAAAGATCTCAAAACGGCCCTTCGCTTAGGCGGCGGCATTCCCCCTCCGAAGATTTCGGTCCGACGCCCTCAATGGCCTGGGAGCCTCACCGCGCTCCATAAACCCGGCTTCCCTACCAAAAGCACGTGCCATCAGGGCTTATACCCGGAATAAATCACCAAATGAAAAGCATGGTCGTGTGTACGCACACTTTGCCCACCAGTTGCATGGTGCGGATAATGTCGTGCCACCATGGCTATCATCGGACAAATAAAAGTAAAAATGTTTTTTGGTGCCACTTATTTGTTTTACTTTTCTTTTTGCATCCTCATTGGAAAGTCTTGAGAAACCCATAACTTTCACTTAGCACATGATCAACAATCATTGGTATTTGTATAAATCATCTAATCATGCGCGAGACGCATGATGAATTCATCTAGAGTCGGTCCATATATATCTAGACGATTTGCGATCATCAAGCGGCGTGCAGGCAAGAGTATCTCTATGCCACGCATAATAATGCATTTGGGTAATAATAGGATAGAATAGCTAGCCAATGCAAAGCAATGCCTGGAAGCACGTATGCATCGATCCACGGATGCGCTGACTCGTCCGGAGCCACATGCGATCCGAGTCGGACGACGCTGACCCATCCTGCCACGTCAGATCGGAAGAAACGGAAACCGGTAACCGCTTTTACGCCGGGCGGTTCCTGCGGCCCCGAAGCAGTGAGCTACGACGGGCGGATCACAGCCGTTGGATGGGGCAACGGAATCTGATGCGCACGTGAGCGAACGTGCACGCCTTCCTGACCGTATGTGCGTATCCGTATCCCTTATCCTCTGTCCGACCAGACAGCCAGGTAACGAACGGCAAGGAATGAGATGAGATGAGATGCTTGACAAGGCTAAGAGAGCAAATAGCATTTTCCTAACGTGAAGGGGTGCCAAAGAAGGGAAAAAGTTTAGCTCTCCTTTTTAAAAACAAAAGATAGTGGACCTTGGCCATATAACAAGTGAATGTGAGTAGAATATATATAGATAGATATTAGTGGACCCATTTTTCTAACGGCGTTATGCTTTTTGCTTTAGTGGCAGACTATAGACTATGTTATATATTTTTATATTAATTAAGATCTTTAGTTATTCCTGGGATGTTGTTTTTCTTAATTGATTCTTATCTTATTGTTGTTAGTTTTGTTAAGATAACTGGGATTAAGATAACATAATTGGCACCTAAAGTTTTGCAACCATGTCTATATCAGGCCTAGGAAGGACTGAAACCATCAGGATCAGCTCCACTAATCATCACACATAATACCCAGCAAACAGGGAATTCATATACGGTTTTCTAAAATTTATAGGGGTCAGCTCATCCCGCCCATCACGTAGCTTCGCCCCCTGGTCTATATGGTGGTCTGCATAACTGACCATGTTCTACATTTTTTTAATTAAAGAGAAGAGGATTTTTAAAAGACCAAAATAAGCTAGAATGCAAAAGACAATGAAATAGTGCTACTGGTATGCGTTCACGCATTACAAATCCATCAAATCAATCGTGTACATGCAAACGACATTCATCCAACAATATTATATTGTACTCTTTCTTATCAGTTTGGTACAAAGACAAATCGCTAGATATTTCAGATCATGTAGCCTTGGCCATTGTATATACCGTCCTTGCTATCCTACAACTCTACTCGGACTCGTACAAACAAATGATCGGTGCAGAGCAAGCTAGCTTTGTGACCCTTACTGTCGCTGTTACCACCACTGTAGTCTCCAGCAGCGATGCATGCATGTACCGATCGATGGATTTTGGTCAGGACCCTAGGCTTGGAGGATTCGGCAGCCTGCTGCAGTAACTTTTCTCTGAACGGCCTGCAAGATCTCGCACGGCATGCACCGGTCTGAATTCCTGATGTAGGGGCAAATGGGCAGCAGGTTGGCACCGACTCGGCCGTGGGCGTCCGCACACTAACTGCTTGGGCAGGCGCCCACGCCTCCCGTGTCCCATTCCGCAGAAACGGCCGGCGGCAAAGCGCAAGTGGCGCGCGCACCGTACCTTGCGTTTCTCCAGCTTCAGATGCCTGAAACTTGGTCCATCACAGCGGCGGAGGTCCTTCAGGTCCATGCGTTACCACTGCCATGTTCCTTCTCAATCCAGTGTCAGTGCTACTTGGAACAGCCGAGACATGGCAAAGGCGTCGATGCTTTGACCCATGTGTACTGGAACTTTTACTTCTTTAATAAAATACCTAAAAAAGGACACAAAATAATCCAGAAAAATTAAAATGGCCCATGCAGGTCTCGAACCTGCGACCTTCGCGCGTTATTAGCACGACGCTCTAACCAGCTGAGCTAATAGGCCGGTTGTGATTTGTTGAATATTAGTAGTTATAAAATAATTACTGTTTAACCCGAAGCACAAGTAGTATATCAATCTACCATAGTCAGTCTAAGTGTCGATGTAGCAGTGCCAATGTGGCATCGAACATAAGAATGTGTGGCGTTTCAGTTTGGAGTTGCACCAAGATAATTCCACTCTTGCTACATGATATATCACAAGGGTGTTCCACAAGACACAAGTTTATTACCACAATCACCATGGTAGAGAATACGACTAGGTTGTTGCAAAAAGGTGATGTCAAGTACATCGAAAGTGAACATCTCACTGCTGGAATCGGAGGGGTAGGTGATCCCTTGTTTTGTTCTGATTCACCACCTAATAGCGGAAGCCAACGGAGGTGCCCAACTTTAGCCTAATCGGGTCTATCCGAACATTGAAGCACATGGCTCGGTTACCCAACTATCCATGAGATCCCATGATGGTGAGGCGCAACATAAATCAACTAGAGATGATTTTTGCTAAGTGCAAGAACATCCTAGGATGAGCGCAGGCAGAAATGAAGGAAGCTGGTGATTTTGTCGAGTGGCGGGAGACATTTTTAGGCAATTGTAGGTAGCAATGTATATTTGCCGGTTGCCAATCACCGGGGCGAAACAGAGAACTTGATTGTCCTTGTAATCGACAAGTAGAAGATAAATTTGATGTCGTGCCAGCTTTGGGCACTTTCATGACATTTTGCGTGGATCCATGTTGATTCAATTCCTTGTTCCTTACTCATATCTTTGTCTTTCTCGATTCCCTACATTCCTTTCAATGGAGTGCTCTGGTGTACCTTTGCTTTTTTCAATCATCACGAGTACGTACTACCTTTCTTTTTACATGTGAATGTGAACTCAATCATTGAAAAGACAATTGCCTCGGATAGAGTTCCCCTATCCACTGGTCTCACGTGTACATGATATCTTTGTCCCCCGGCCGCTCGCCATCACCTTCCTCTCGATCCCTTTCCCCTCACCCACGCTAAGAGCCCAAAAGGCAAGTCTCGACGAACGGCAATGGCACGCCGCGATGAGAGAAGTGGCCTTGGGTGCTAAGAGGCCAAGTGGTAAATGTTGCCGAAGAGCGGCAATGGCCGCGCCAGCAGAACCCGGGGCGCCCGGGCTCACTCGTCTTTATCAACCCCCCCCCGCTGCTCGCACTTCACTTCTCTCGGTGACTCCCCATTGGCGGCGGAGCCCGTTCAAAAGTCGGAGCGGCGGAGCGAAGCTCGCCCATCGAGAGCACCCCCGAGGATGCTTGGAGGTGCGAGGGGGCAAAGATTACCCCTCCCTCCCCACCCCACGCCACATAAACCAATCGCGCTCTTGGGATTTACCGTTCGTTCTTCACTTACTTATGGGATTTGTTCGTTCGTTTTGGACAGGTCGTCATGGGGGGGGAGATCAATCCAAAGCGGCGGCGAAGAACACAGTTAGTCAAAGCGGTCGTGGACGCGCCACCAAGGAGGCGCGCCGCTAAACCCATGGGAGCCTTCTGGTACATCGTGGCTGCGCTCGTCTCGTAAACGTCGCGGTCATGCGGCGCGGTACCCGCCGCGCCGGCAAAGTCGAGGCCCGTAGACCGGGATTCACACCATGGCCGGTCGCGCAGGACAAGATCTCACTCGCGATTGTAGATCCGGCGTTGGAGAGAGATCGCCAGGGACGGACTGTGAGCCCGCCGGGCGCGCAGGTCGTCATCCACATTCCGTACAGAGCTTGGGAGCGGGAGCCGGTCCGCCTCCACTGCTAGCCGGTATCACGAGGGGTGGTACTGTGGTGGTGAGTGCCCACACAGGGGCATGGCCTCTAACATGTGGTACTTTTTATAATTTTTATTTACATTTAAAAGAGTGAATATAACAAATTGTTATCATATATACATATTAACTAGTGCATTCCTCGCGCATTGTTTATGAAAGTATGAAGGAGAATTCTATGAGTTACAATATTACTATCACCCTTCTATTCTTTTTCTTTCTTTTTTTTTTTTTGTTTTTTCTCTATACCAACGGGTCCCACTTATAATTTTATCAAAATATATACATGTGAGATCTTGTTTTAAAGGATTTATTAAAATGAATTTAATGGTGTAATCAAAAGTTGATTTATTTTTTTGATTCATGAGTTATAACCTTTTTTATGCCATATACATGTGGGTCATGTGTTGATGATGTGGACGAAAGGAAGGGTTAGTGGGCTGGTGTGAGGCGGCATGCTAGTGGAGTGTTAGTGGGATGGTGAGGTGGTGTGCTTGCATGTCAAGAAAATTAGCTAGTGGGGGTTACACACATAAGTTTATAGATAGATTCACAATGTACGGTGAGATCACGTTGAAAAATGCTTCAACCAAGTGAAATTTGGCATTATTATATTACTACCGGCAGTTGCATTCTACTATTACTGTACAAAATAATCAAGAAAGCATGATACGAGAATTATATTCCCACACCAATACATGTGATGATAGCAAACGGACGTCAATTTTCAGGCCAACAAGTTGCAAGCATGCACTGTGTGGTGACTTCAAAGTGCCGGCTGCTTGAAACTGTGAGTGAGATCTGGCCTACAGCAAGAGTTTGAAATAAAATTGATGATGGTCAGATGATGGGGTCTAGGTGCCTAGGCCACCGTTCTACTAAAAGTTGAACTCCACAGCTCCAACAAATATATTTCTAAGTTGTGGAGGGTCTCCCTCATGTTTCTTGTTTTTTTTTTTTTTTTTTATTTTTGTGGACTTCATCGGTAACCCTTAGATTACTTGTGAACCTTTTATGTCAACTATATGTAGGTCTATTGACTATTCTCTTACGCTTAATAAAAATGGGCTATATTCCCGGTCTTAATTTTTTTTTTTTAGATTTATGCTCTTCCCACGGTGCATTGTCTCAGGTTTCATTTCGGTCAGCAGTAGAAACCTCAAAGCTCAGTACATATTTTCTCGTTTTTCTATGTATGGAAATATTTTTCATCGTTCGTGTCATATCACTTAACATGGTACCTTTGAAAGTCTCGGAAAATATAAAAAAGAAGAAATTCGAATAAGAACGGGTCTAAAACTAAAATAATTTTTTTTTTTTTCTGTCAGAGTGGCAGAGGAAAAGGTAATTGCTATAACAGGAGAAAAAAAAAAGAGAAAAGGAATAAGTATCCAATGTATTGGGCTCCAGCACCATGTTCCACAGGTGGGCCTAAAGCAAGGAGAAGGTGCCAGCTGCGTTGGGCCGCGGTTCATTACAATATTGTCAGAGAGCAGCTCGACCGACACAGCAATTTTGTTTATGTTTTTCAGCATCTTTGAGCACGCTGAAGCAAATTATTGTTACTACAGCAAAAGGGAGTTTTGTTGGCACAGGGAAAGGCAAACTACAGATCATTCTTTGCAGAACCAGTGCTCTAGAATAACTGAAGCAAATTATTATTGTTACTATAGCAAAAGGGAGTTTTGTTGGCACAGTGAAAGCCAAACTACAGATCATTCTTTGCAGAACCAGTGCTCTAGAATAACTAAAGAAAATTATTATTATTACTACAGCAAAAAGGGAGTTTTGTTGGCACAGTGAAAGCCAAACTACAGATCATTCTTTGCAGAACCAGTGCTCTAGAATAACAGTGCAGTGTTCCTATAATGATATACCTATATATACTATACTATACAAATGAGAGAGACAAAGGCCTCGGAACTGTGGCTTTGCAGGTTGATATATTCGAGGCTAAACTTCTGGCATGTTTGTAATAAATGGTGCATTGACAAATTATCATAGGGATCGATCCGGGATCCCTCTGATGCCTGGCAATTAGGTTCAGTTATCTGCACACAGAGACAGAATGCAACGGCCGATTATGGAGACTGAAGTCCTATTTTTATTTTGCCATGAACTTTTCAGCAGATTATTCTCTCGCAGAGATTTGTCATTCCAACCATGGATGATGCAGGCATCCTCAGCGACATTTCACAAACAATGCAGGCTTGGCAAAGTAACAGCCTGTCGAGTTCTCGCATGCTCCATTACCTTACCAATCTCTGACATGAACAACATATAGTTTCCATGCGTAAACCTGAAGTTTGACCTCTGAGATCCTTCAAAAGTAGCAAAACATGATTAAAAATGGACATCTGTGTAATCAGTGGAGAGCAGTAGAAAAGAATAGAAAAATTAAGAGGAATGCAGTAGGAAGTAGTAGAAAATGATAGAGAGAAAGGAGGGGAATAATAGAAAAATAAGAAGCCAAGCAGTAGAAAAGAATAACAGAAAAAAGGGAAAAATAATAGAAACAAAAAGAATAGAGAAAAGGAGAAAAAATAATATGGAAAAAATTAAAAAATAATGAGGGAAAAGAATATAAATAAAGTAGAAAAGAATAGAGAAAAGGAGAAAAAAATAATATAGAAGAATGAAAAAATAAGGAGGAAAAAAGAATAAAAAAATAAAAAATGGCCCATGCAGGTCTCGAACCTGCGACCTTCAAGCGTTATTAGCACGACGCTCTAACCAGCTGAGCTAATAGGCCAGTTGTTTAGCAATTTAATAAGCATAGTTATAGTACTATACAACACAAAGCACATAACTCACTAACCAGCTGAGCTAATAGGCCAGTTGTTTAGCAATTGACTTGAATAAGCATAGGTATAGTACCATACAACACAAAAGTACATAACTCACCAACTACCAGCAAAAAGAAAAAAAAAAATAATTATCAGTGAAATCAAGTGCTTTTTGCAATAAGCAGCATATCAGCGGATGTATTACAATTCCAGCAATATGTTACAAAATTAGATTTCCACATGATATGAACAAAACCCAATCAAGGCATGCACAGTAAATTTCAGGCCAATTACTGGCACACATGTACTGTTTGAAAATCCAATATATTTACACGCTTTTCCAGCAAGAATCATCCAACAATGCTTCCGATGAACTGAACCAACCAGATGTACACACCTGCAGACTGCAACGCCATGCACCCATGGTTCACCGCCCGCTCCACGCAGCAAGAACGCCATGGAACACCTCGGCCACAAGGTCCCTGTCGGCCGTCTGCAGGAACGCGTTGAGGTCGTCGTGCATCTCGTACACCTTCCTGAAGTCCACCAGGAACCTCAGGCAACTGCCCTTGAGCCTTGGCAGCCGGTACAGGTGCGCCGTCTGCAGCCGCTCCAGCACATTGCCCGTGTCGATGTCCTCCAGCAGGCTCTCGTGGCAGGCCTCCCTGAGGTCATCGATGTCGTACTTGTCGGGCGGCGCGGAGGAGCGCCAGCCGGTTCGCCAGGAACTCCTCGCCACGCACGTCGCCGTAGATGTAGCTGAGGAAGGCGCGGCACGCGTCCAGGGTCATGTCGGAGATGTCCACGGTGGAGAGTTCCTTCTCCCGGAGGTCGTGCGAGAACATGCTTGGAACACCGGCGACCGTGTCGCCAGGATGGCGCGGTAAGCACGCACGCCGCCGTCCGCAGCGTTGATGGTGATGTCGGTGAGGATGTCCTCGTGTAGCATCCGAGCCAGGGAGGACAGGGCGGTGCTGTCTGAGCACTGTTTGATCTGGCGAGAGGCCCAGATTGAGGCTGGTTCACCACCCTGACGAAATGCAGTTCATGGAAATCGTCAGATAAAAATTACTGCCACAAGTAGTCAAGCACAGAAGGCGAGTACAGAACTTTTTTGTTTTGAATTGTTCATGGCACACAAGGTGAATACTGTTGTTTTTTTAATTGTTGGTTGCCAGTGAAATTCTTCCTGTAACTGATGTGTTGATGGCATGTTGTAGGGTCTTGATATGTTGAGTGAGATTTGCTGGTGAACAGATTGAAAGTGTGTGGCCATGGCCTCCTAAAAAGGTATTTAAACAATCTTTTTGTTGTCAGCTGATGATATTAAATAAACCAGTTGCAATATTCACAAAATATCAGTTATCCTGACATTAGGTCGAGCTTGGGTGTCAGGTGGCAGCAGATCTCTGTTTTCTGTTTTAGTTTTTGTTATGCATGCATAATATAGCCTCTAACTCTGAAACATGATTGTCATGATGAAACAAACATCTGAAGTGTCATTTTAGACTTCGCACATAATATCAACTGACAACAACAACAGACCGTGGCAGTGGGTTGTTTATTTCAATGCAAGAAAGCAGATAGAGAAGCTTCTGTACATGTGAACCTGTCCAAGCCTAGACCTTTTATTATTTTCAGGAGTCAATGGCAGCACTCCACGTACCCTACTACTCACTAATCGTTGTTGTACCAACCATTGACAAAAAAACACAAAAGACAGAGGGCAGTGCTTACAGATGGATCAGCGACCTTCAGGTCAAGAAACTCTATCTCAATCACAAATCTCCCTGTCACAGTGCTATCGATTGCCCACACAAAAAATGGTGTTTCAGCTGTTTGTCGAAAATCCCTGCATATATGCAAATCGCCTGTTAGTTAGAAATAACAATAACTAGCATTTGACATCATCAGTCACTCACTCCCACTTGCTTTGTCCACATTAGAACGAATAACTCAGCTGGAAAAAAAACAAAAACTGCCAATTTCAATCCTCACTGGCCATTTATATGTTCAGAAATATAACATTTTGTATTGCCTGGTCTTTACTATTAAAATTCTGCATAGATTCTTGTAGCCCAATCAAATAAACTGCAGGTTTTCCTTTCATTTTCATGATGGCTAAAGTACACACTGAGAATTCAAACATGTCCCTATTTTCTGTACATGCCAAAATAATGCTCATTACAGTTACAAAAATGAAGACAGTAGTTGAGAGCAGAAGACAATTTTTCTTGAACAAGTTAATTAGTAGAAGAAACTTACCTGGGTGGACTATGGTCTGTTGATTAGGTGGAAGGGATATGAGAAGTTTGGTGACAAAGGATGCTATTGGGGCTGAGGGACCGTTCTTGGGAGAATTTGAATTCTCTGCAAAGAGCTTAACACAGGTTTGCTTGTTATTTCTCTCCACAGATAGGTACCTTCACATTACAGCAACAGAAAACTAAGTTAGCTCATGGCAACATGACATCAGGTCTCTCTTTGTACTAATGCTGAAAAGAACTGCTAATGGTTTTAATTGTGTCAATATGCATGATTACATATCCATCCAGTTATCATATGAAAAAAGAATCAAGCAAGCATACAGATTGATCAAAGATTTTCTTAGTAATAGCATAAAAAAATATCAGAAGTGGATGTTCAAGAAAGTGAAGCTTTGTCTGAAATATCTTTGTTCCAAAGCAAAGTTTTTGTTTCCCTCACAAAACAAAATGTAGTTAAGAAAAAAATCCTGACTACATATAGGTTGGTGAGGAAAGGTATCCACCTATAACTAAAAGGAAGCTAGATATAGTTTTGGTTGGAAGTATAAATTTAGCTATTTAAGCGATACAACCAGAGTTAGTGAACGAGGTACCAAACTATAATGTATTATTACACTGGTTGCCAAAGAGGCCAAATTCAGACATGACGCTGTACTGCCAAAACTCTGTTTCTTTTTTCCCAGCCTCAACAAAGAACAATATTCTGATGGAAGTTCAGTACCACACACATCCAGAAAAATTAAAACTAACAAGACTATCAATCAAAACTACTATATGAAATTAATAACGCAAATTAGCATCACGAAGAAAACAACATCATGAACATGTAAATCAGCAAACTACCTCCATACACCTCAATCATCTGAAGAAACAACATCCATCCAGGATTCAGAAGCGCATGATTCACACACAAATCGGGAGCACTTGAACAGGCAGTAACAAATCACTACCAAAGTTGAAACTTTTGCACCCTATCCGACATGAGAACCAAGTAACAAAGCACAGACTTTCTGAACGAATCTGCAGAGGTAGAGAGACATGGAAGGGGAGGGGGACGGACCAGTTCCAGAGGCCGATGCGGAAGGGGAGTGACTTGCGGTAGGTGTAGCAAGGAGCGCTTCGACGCGCCATTGCGCGAGCCTGTGCGCGGCCTCGACGCGCGCGCCGTCGGTCATGGGCCCCCACGTCGCCGCCACCGCCGCCACCACCTCATTGACGCAGCCTAGCAGCCCCAGCGCCTCCCCCGCCTCCTTCCCCAGGTTGCCTCCCCTCCCCCCGCCGCAGCCGCTCCTCATGTACGAGCAGTCAAGCACGAGCACCAGCACGAGCAGCACCGTCAATCGCCAAGACCTCCTGTCGACCACCACACCCGGCGCCGGGGCAAGAACACAAGACTACTGGTTCTTGGCCAGTCAGGGGACCAGTTGGACTGGCCAAAAGCCCAATACTACTGGTTCTTGGCAGGCGGGCACCAAGGAGTGGGAGGGTGTTGTGGCGGTGGCGGCTAGGCTAGCTATATGGTGGCCGAATGGGCGGAGGAGGGGGGAGAGAGTGAATTCGCCACGCAACGGCATGGGCGACGTACGCGACCGAGCTCCGAGCCCCTGCTGCTGTTACTTCTACGCGAGTGGAACATGGATGGTGAATTATTCGACTATGTATAAATAAATAAATTTGATCCCTTCCACTCTACTCCTTGAGGCACCACTGCTTCTTTTTTCAAAGATTTTATCCTCAGTGCAATGGTCGTTTCTTGATTCATGGATCTGTTGATGATTTCGTGCATACGCATGCTGGGAGCAGAAAATGACGCCCAATTACTGGCCCCCGGGGTGTGGTTAGTTAGTGGATCACTAACAGCCAGAGTATGCATTGCATCTACTGCAGTACTAGTATCTTTGTACATGGACCCCCTGGTTTTCTTTTTTCATTTGAAATTGAAAGCTTGTTCCTTTTTTTTTAACTGATGATGAAAGATCTGTTCTCTTTTGACTCCAAGAATGCTGCTGCAAATTGATTATCTCCTCTGCTTTGCTTCCCCACCCCACCTGCCTTGGAATTCATTTGCCCACATGACATCACAGCATGCACTTGCTGAGGCCCATGCAACAAGTGGGGATTATCAAAAGATGGGGGAAAGAATCAAGAGCATGATGATTAGTGCTGGCTGCAGAGATATATAGATATGCACCCATCGGTCAGGACGCAAAAGGATCTCGGCGCAAGAGTATTAGTAAAAAGTTTTTTCATTTATTTTTCTAAGGGAAGAAGACATTGTTGTAGCATTATTATGCCTTGGATTGCATGCACGCTAAGCAAGTTGATGTTGCTGCAGAGAATCCAGCCGCAAAGGGTTAACAAGCCATTGTCACATGACCTTGACACAAATCATATTTCGTTTTAATTGACAGTCCAAATTTTCATCCGGTGCGGTGTGAAGAACTCTGCTGCTGCTGTTGATGTCGCAGTCTTTGGAATTGAAGATCCCAAGTGGACAAGGAAAGTATCTGGAGAGCGATTCCATGTGGGCCCGGTGCCTGTTGCCGGCTGGATTCTCACTCCGAACCACCAGTACCGGCGGCGGAAGCAACCGCCTGGGCTTGTGGGGCCTGCGGTTGGAATCTTGGATTCTCTCTGGCTCCGCCGATGCAGCAGCTTCTGTAGTCCAGCATTCCATGGAGTAGGCAGTAGGTAATTTAGGTCTTGGTTAATGTCCAAAATATACCGTCAAAAAAATTAGTAATACTTCTCCGGGTTGGTATTACAAGTCGTTTTGGACAAGGTTTGGGTCAAACATCGAATATAAATCATCAATAACTTTTAAATTGTTGAGTTTGTAAATGTAAAAATTATATGAGTAGATTTGTCTTAAAAATATTTTGATAAAAGTATACATATATCACATCTATATAAATATTTTTTATAATAATAAGAGATCAAAGTTGTGTTTTGGAGACAGGTAACGTCTCCTAAACGACTTCTATTACCATCCCTGAGGAGTAATGATTTTACTATTGTTGATTGATATATACGAAACTTAACAACTTCTCACATTTGTTTTGCTATAAATCCATGGCAAACTTGTGGTTCAACTTTTACTTTCCAAATCTTTTGGCATGGTAATTTTTTATACGCAAAACCAAGCTAGCTCTATTTTTGGAGGACTAAATCTCGTTTGGCACAACTTTGACTTTTATCTACTTGGATTTATTTCAGCACAAGAGAGGAAAAACACTTTGTCTAAAACTACACTGGTGACAAGTCTGCCAAATGAAAAGTTAAGCCGACCAACAAGTACAAAAAAGTAGCCGGTGAAGGCAATGGATTAACTTAGGTTGTGTTTAGTTCGGGGTGGAACATGCACGAAATGGGCTCTGAGGTTTGGTTGAGCAAGAAAGGAGATAAGATTGCCCTAGTGAGATAATATACCTCTAAGATGATGTCCCCTCTCGTTCCCAAGAAAACGAGTTGCTGACATCCCACTCCATCCCATTTCGACGTCATTTCTTCTCCATATCACGCTATTGCCAAACGTTGTCGGTTGTTCGCACCACCAATACCCCCCCTCAACACCCCCCCCCTGACACACACACACACACACACTTGGGGACGTCCCTCAACTAAACATCAAACTAGGATGGTCCTCACCCAAAAAACAGGGATTGGATCACCCCATCCTCTATATTGCAAAGCCTAACACACCTTAGTCTTGGGCGGCGGATCTAGGACGGAGACAAAAGGGAGGGTAAACAATGAGAGTAGATCACCTTCCAAACACATAAGCCCGTCTGGAAGAGCTTCTCCTCATGAAATGGCTCCAGCCTACAAGGATTATTCTGCATTGTAGCAAGAAGTTTCTCTCTCTTATAAAAATGACCTAGGAGCTGGTAGTTTTGGTTTCACTAGCTTTGACTCATTTTGAAGGAGCTAGAGACAAAAAGAAGCCACATCACCTCTCCTCTTTCAAAAAGTTTGTCCCGAACAAAATTTCTCTATCTTTGATTTAGTTTATAGGCACATACAATTTTGTTGCCTACACAGTTATAACAAATGATTTACGCTGAATGGATGGAGTAGCTTGTACCATAATTCCTACAAGATTTCCACGTTACCTTTTAGTGACTAAGAAAAGGGCATATAACCCATAACTTATAACTAATTAACTATTGGTTGGAATGAAGAAAATATTGGCAAGAAAGAAAACCATTCGGCAGCACTCCAACTCCAAACAGAGCATGGACCCAACAGAATGAGACACCAAGGCAAAACCCCAAAGGGATCCCCATTGTTCTCCCCAAACAAAACCATAAAAGTAGCTTTCATTTGCTTCCCACACTCCAAACACTACACATCACTCCATATAGCCTGGTCTATCACGTCTCATCATATACATTAGTATCGCTAATACTATTGCTCCAGTGCAATCATTTCTAATACCAAAAAAAATTAAAGAAGTGTTTGTTGCACCCCTGGCTCTACTACTGACTGATTCCAGATTCCTGATTCAATATGCAGTTCCCATCCAGCAGAGTATAGTATCTCCTGTACCTAATTAAAACTCTGTAGGAAAACAAATGAAAAACATGTCGATTTCAATTCGTTCGCTTCTGATGATGCAGCCATTTTTTACAAAAGAAATGGGCAAGTTGGTGAGTGGATGCACGGATGCGGGTCAGATGGTGCAACTAACCTGTCACGGCGAGTGACCGGTGGACCAACCTCCAGTTCTCTTGCCCTGTGTGTCACCCCTGCATCAGCATCACCTGTAGCGACACAGGAAAATAATGTATCCGTCGCAGGAAGAATGTTTATTCTACTTGATCACTGTTTATAATTACTAATAATTAGATATAATTACGAAAATATACTCCATGACAAATTTAATAATGCTTACAGTATTAGTATTATAAGGATTAATGTTTTCTTTATAAAAACTTAGTTAAATAGAAGATAGTTTGACTCTGGAGTAATTTGCAGCAGAAGCTGATCCGAGCCTTTCGTTTCCTATCCAAGTGTCTAGATTCAGCAACCGTATTGCTGCCCTGTTCTCATGTTACTGTACGTTTCTGTGTTGAGCTGATGAGCTTTCAGTGAGGTGCTCGACAATTCGATACATAAAAACGTCCATATATGACAGAAACAGCACAAGTGCGTACTATATACGGTAGCCATCACCTGCATCAATCATCTACTCCATCTATATCAAATCATAGTTTGTTTGATTTTCTTTTTAGATAACTACTAGTTTTTAGTATGTACGTAGATGTACGCTATGTTTAAAACTTATGTGTCAAAACAACTTATTATACTTTAAAATGAGGAGAGTATTAATCAAGTGGTGCTAGAATAAATAAATGACACATATTTTTGTGATAATTAACAATCCGGTGGAGGGCATTATTCAAGACGGGTGAGGGCATGTGGCAGATAACGAGGGACAGATGTGCAAGCCTGCACCCTACAACTCTTGATCCTGAAAATGACACGGTGATTCAGAACTGGGGCCTTCTCTACAGTTCTGCTGCCTACCGTTTCAGGTTTTCTACACGACTGCTAGTTTTTATAGGTCTTACATCACACTTGGGATTTTGTCAAGCTGCTGAATCACTCGACTAGATGAACTAATGCTGCTGAATCACTCGACCAGATGAAGTAATGCCCTTGTTTCTTCTCCTCATTTCTCATCTGTGACAGATGATCTGTCCAACTAACGTTGTTCAGACTTCAGACAAGAATGGAATGCACTTCCTAATCCTTACCTGGTAGCTGCTTCCTGCTCCCCTGTCTACCCAGCCAGGCAGCCAGCAGCCAGCAGTCAGCAAGTGTATGCGCAAGTGATAATACAACCTTTTTTTCTAAAAAAAGTGTCGAATGGAAAACGATGCAGCTTTCACTTGGTTACCTTCGATCCCTGCAGTTCCTGCAGAATGAGGCCGTTGTGATGCAGATGCAGGGGCCAGGTGATCTGATATCATCTCCATCCGGGACTGAACGAGCTGAGCTGGTGCCTGTCCTGGCCGCGCCGTGGTCGTCGTAGCAGGCCGGCAACGGCTGCAGCACTGACATGTGTGTGGCGTGCTTGACCCCGGCTGAGAGCTTGGGCGCTGCGTTGTCAAGGCAGCAGCTGGTTGCTGAAAGGCGATGCAAGCGCGACGGAGATGGTCAGATGGCGATATAATCACCACCTGTAATCTCATCATTAACGCGTACGCTGTGCATGGAAGATGACAACATGCTGGCAGGGGCGGTGGCTGATAATCTCAGCATCGGACATCTGTTATGATTTAGATATGGACTAGAAGACCCATTAAGTCAATTTGTAGAGATTACAGAAAACCACAGAGAACTTTTGGCGTGCATTTTATCATAGATAGATAGACTAATATTTAAGCCCATGAACGAAGAGTAATAAAGCCCTTTTGAGAGGATTAAATATAGCTCCTTCATTTGAAAACATATCTCGAAGCTAGTTTTTTTCTAGTTTCACCACTTTCGTGTCCATTCTGGAAATGGCCCCGAAAGCCAGTTTACTATACTACACAAAGAAGCTAGAGCTAGAGGTGGGAGAAAAAACACTCTCAAATGTACTTAGTGACCTACCTCTCTGCAATTCAATTTTCCTCTTGGGGACTTGTTTTTTGTAAGACGTGCACATCACGATTTTCATTAAGCAGAGGGAGAAATAGTTTAGTACAACGCCCGCCGAACGACAAAGAAAAGAAAAGAAGTAGAAAGGGCCACAACACAAGAAGGAAAAAGAGACATAACTTAAAAGCAACCTAAATCAGGCATTGGCCAAACCTCCACCAACAAAAGGGCGAAGGGAACCAAAATAACTCAACCTCACATATCTCATATGAATGACTAAACAATTTTTGCAGTAAGCGAAAAAACCAAAATGTCTTTCTAAGTGTTGAAAGACTTGCTAGCTAGTCGATGTTCGACGATGCTATAACGCCAAACTTAAGTCTCTAAAAATGCATGAGGTTAACTTCAGGTGCATTTTCACGCGACTTCGCCCTTACATCCCTAGGCATCGGTGCCTACCTTGGAATCGCCTTAGCCAAGCTCATCGGCAAGGGGGGCTTCATCGACACCTTTGTCGCCTGCACAATGGCATGGAGGGCATCATCGACACCTTCGTCGCCCGCAAAACGGCACGGGGGCTTCATCGACACCTTTGTCGCCTGCGCAATGGCACGGGGGGCTTCATCAACACCTTCATCGACCGCTTTGACTGGAGGGGCTCATCGACAACTCCTATCCAAATATCTACATCCAGTACTTCGACTCCATCGACTACACCAAGCACCGGATAAGGATTCGGTCACAAGCACCGACCAAGAGGGTCTAGGAGAGAACATCAGAGGGTCTATCATCTGGAGCATTAAATCTTTTGTCCGATGCTTGAGACCTCAATTCAGAGGCCTCACAACAACCTTCGGCCATGGCTACTTTGATCAAAAGAGTTGGAGAAGACCTCCGCGAAGAAGGCACGAAGACGACAACCTTCACGCTAGGAAGAGTTGGAGAAGACCCCCCGAGAAGAGTTGGAGAAGACCTCCGCTTCAAGAAGAGTTAGAGAAGACCTCTGCGCGAAGAAGGCCTAGAGACAACGACCTCCACACCAGAAAGAGTTGGAGTAGGCCTCCGCCTCAAGAAGAGTTAGAGAAGACCTCCGCGAGAAGAGTTGGAGGAGACCTCTATACGAAGAAGGCCCAGAGACGATGACCTCCACGCTAGGAAGAGTTGGAGAAGACCTCCGCCTCAAGAAGAGTTGGAGAAGGCCTCCACGAGAAGAGTTGGAGGAGACCTCTACGCAAAGAAGACCCGAGACGACGACCTCCACGTTAGGAACAGTTGGAGAAGACCTCCGCCTCAAGAAGAGTTGGAGAAGACCTCCACAAGAAGGGTTGGAGAAGACCTCCACCTCAAGAAGAGTTCGAGAAGACCTCTACAAGATGGGTTGGAGAAGGCCTCTGCGCGAAGAAGGCCCAGAGATGACGGCCTCCACATCAGGAAGAGTTGAAGAAGACCTTTGTCTCAAGAAAAGTTGGAGAAGACCTCTGCCTCAAGAAGAGTTGGATAAAACTTCGGCCAGAAAGAGTTGGAGAAGACCTCCAACCAAGAATAGTTGGAGAAGACCTCCACCTCAAGAAGAGTTAGAGAAGACCTTCGCCCCAAGAAGAGTCAGAGATGAAGACCCGTGCATCAAGAAGGTCTAGAGACCAAGACCTATGTGTTGAGTAGGAGGAGATGAAGGTCGATGATGGAGACATCTAGAAGACGAAGACACTTGGAGCTAGAAGCCTCAAGACTTAGAACATGTGAAGACCAAAACTTGTGCATGTGCTCATTTCTCCATGCCCTTTTTTCCACCGGGTTTTTGGGATGGAGTTTTAGCGAGGCATGCACGTGTGGTTGCGAAGGACAGTCCTCGCAACCAAGGTATGAGTTCTATTGCGCCTCTTGTAGAGTGAGTTTCTACTAGGTCATGTAGTTCCTGCCATAACCTAGTAGATGGGGGGCTACTATTGGGACTTGGCTTTCTCCTATAGGCCAAGCCCACTAGAAGAGGCTCAAGTGGAGTTAGTGGGGAGAGTTGTAAATCCAGCCCCCCATTGAGGTATCGCATGTAAATCTACCTTGCTTATAAATATGGAGGATGCCATGAGAAGGAGGAGGGGTTCTCTCCTCTTACACACACCCTAACCCTAATTGCCTCACACCTCCTCTTTCTCCTCAACCCGTTGAAACCCTAGGTTTCAACATAATGGAAATGATGCTTGGTGAAAGCAGATTACTAGCAATCTGTAGCAATAGGACAACTATCATGCCCGAAGGTTTAACCAATCGAGTTTCATCAATCTTATCTTGTAGTTCAAAATTCAAATCAAACGCTCGCTTAACGACATCTTCAATTTGCAAAACAAAAAATGAAAGAAAATCAACATGCCATGTTTGGTGCTAGGATTAGGAATTTAACTTGTTATCAACTAAATTCATATAAAAGGACAAACTAGTTCTTTTAGGGAAAAGTACGAACTAGTTTAACACACATTTTTTAGGGTGATTGATATAAAGACACCTACAGACACAAGGAGGGGGGCGAGGAGGCGCGCGCTCGACCTCATTTTGGCAAGGAACTTGCGGCGTGATCCTGCCAAAAAAGGAATGAGCGGGGGCACGTCAGATATTGAGAAAGTCCTGGACAGGTCACGACCCGGTACTATATTTGCTTGCCTATGCATGGAAATAAATTATACATGACAGGTGCAGCGAAGTCGATTCGGAGGTCGATTACTCCGCTTTCCATAGGCAGACCATGATTAGCATGTATATATACATATCATACGACCAAACAAACTATTGTGTCATAGGTAGCTAGCGCATGCACCATGGAACTATTGTGCTTTCTCGTGCTCATTTCTCTTTCCTTGGCGCACCTCGCCTGGCTCAAGCAGAAAAGTCGGTCTCGTCAGAGTCAAGTTCAACCTCGCTACTGAGACCCACAGTGAGCTCTACGACAAGCTAAACACAGCTCTTCGGAACAATCAATATAATTCTCCAGGATACATCCCACCTTTTGTCTAAGGGAAATTTGTCCTTGGGACGAGGAACGCCTTGTTCTTCAGCCGCCCACGAGCATGGCTTATGCTTGTTGTCAACTTTGAGGAAGCAAACACGACATTGGCAATAGCCCTTGATACTCTGTATCTTCTTGGCTTCATGAATACTGATGGTAACTGGTACACTATTCAAGGATTTGGACCTTCATTATTGCCACACAACAACACCTTGCCGTTTGGAGAGAGCTACTTCGATCTCGTTGGATATCCAGGATTGAAATCTCTAGCTAACGAGGAGCTCTGCAAAGCTCCTCTCGAGAAACAATCCTCCATGGAAGCTGTCCAGATGCTCTCGAGTTACGACGCTGCCACGCCGCCCATACTGGAAGTCAAACTAGTGTTTGCCAAGTTTGTGGTGATGATATCTGAAGCCATGCGGTTCCAAGCGATTCGGGATCAATTGAGTGGGAGGTGGGAACAGGAGTCCTTCATCAACCTGTACCCAGCAAGATATATGTGTTGTATTTTGGAGAAGGCTCTCCCAGCTCTTGGTGAAGTGGGAGCAAAATGGTCATGGTCCTTGGCTTTTTTACGACATCTTAACCAAAGCAACAACGATTAATGTCGATGGTGCACCCGATGCATTAAGCCTACACCATTTTCTGCTTCGCCCGCCAATATGCCCCGACGATTCCCGCATAAGGGGAACAAAGCAGCCTCTGGTTTGCTAGTTAGTCGTCTCCATCATCTACTACATTTTGTTTTAGCTAGCTTGTTCAGGCATTATATGCCATTATAGAAACTTTTATGTAAGCAAAGCAAGCACAGTTTGTTTCTTAAATTAGTCTTCAAGGTTTACCTATATATAGTAATACAAAGAGTTCTTAGGCCAATCTCAATGGGGGTTTTATGGAGGTTTCATGCACATTAAATAGGGTGCCACATCAACATTTTGCATGAAACTGAGAAGAGATAAGGAAAATGTTTCATGGGGGATGAAACATTTAAGCGTTGTTTTCCAACGCCTCGAAAACCTGTACGGAACTGCCATTGAGAGCGTCTGTTTCGTTTCATCCCGCGGATGTTGCCTTCTATCTTCGAAAGCAAGCACCGGCGTGGCCATCCGTGTGCCCGCGAGGTCCACCAAGCGCCGTGAGATCCGCCGTGCTTTGCCGCGAGGCTAGCCGCGCTTGCGAGGTCCGATGCGAGGTTGTCCGCCACGCCGCTGGGAGGCCGTCCGACGAGGTCCGACGAGAGACCGTTCGCTGCGCCCACGAGGTCGGGCACGACCGCGCGTTCGTGAGGTCCGATGGGAGGCCGTCCGCCGCCCCACAAGGTCGGCATCTGCAGCAAGCGCCGTTTGCCGCGGCGGCATGGCCATGGCCGCCATGCCCACCTCTTTGTAGCCAAGGTGCTCGGTGAGTTACTCGCCAAGATGTCTTGTGTTCTAGCTTTCCCTTGTTTCCCTATTGCTCATTGGGCCTCCCATTACGCTGGCCGAGTCCGTGACACATCGAAACAAGCTCACTTTGCCGCCATGGCCATGAGCTCAGATTCGCTCGTGCGTGGCCAATCCTTCTCCAACCTTTGGCCACGTTTATTCCTCTAACGGGTGCGGGCGGGCATGGAGGTGATGTGGCACCTCTCCCGTGCCGCCGACGAGCATTAACCACCCAAAATCAAGTGCGGCTAGGGCGGGCAGGTACCAAAGAGAGAGATCGGGGACCTACGTGAGCCTAAAATAGCGTATGAAACTAGCATCGAGGGAGAGACCCATTTCATATCAAAGTTCACGTCTTGAAAACTGGGAGGTGAAACCTCCCATTGAGATTGTGTCTAAAGTGTGACACAATATATACCAACTAATTTGAAGATAGAGGATGTCCTTGGCTTATATACAAAAGCGAGATTCTTCCACTTCTCCTAGTGACGTGGGGTTCTTCTAGTGTTTTTTTGTAAAAGAATGAAGTCTATTTTTGGCCATCGAACTTTTACGAAGTCCAAGAATGACCATCAAACTCCAAAACCATGTATCTTTCACCATTCAATTGTTAAAACCGGACACAAAAGGCCATTAGCTGGTTTTGACTGGGCTGGGCCACACCTGTCAGCTGAAAGGTCCCTTGTGGTTTTTGGTAATTGAGTGTCAACATTAGGTGAACTAATATGTGTGATTGAGATTATACACAGGAAATTAGTTCACACGTGATGATGCAATGAAGGAGCTTATTGCATATGAAACATGACATGGAGTCATGTGACCGAGGTGGTGAAGATCAAGACAAGGCTTGGCTTGATGGACCGGTTACTGCGTGTGAAGGGCAAGTCGAGGACTTGGCGCCGATGGACCGACGCAACGGTGAAGAGCAAGTGAGGTCAAGATCGATGGACCAAGGAGGTCATGTGATGATATGAAATGGATCATATCGTTCTTGATCGTGTTGGTGCATGTGTTGCATCGGCACTTGGAGATGGAGCGAAATGGAAATGCGCAAGGCAAAGGTATAACCTATAGGGCATTTCATTTCACCAGTCATGAGGAGCTTAGAGAAGTTTATGACGGATTTAGGATAGATGGCCGTACTATCAAGAGGGGCAAACTTGTTTGCATATCGGTCATCTAGTGCCACTTGAGCGATCTAACTTTGCGATGTGTTAGGATCGAGTGGCGTGCTAAGAGCTAACCCGGCCTTTGAAATGATTGTGAAAATACTAACACACTTGCACATGGTGATGTACACTTGGTGATGTTGGCACATTTGCAAAGGCGGCGGTGATTGCGAGGGTTGAGTTGGGTTTGGGAACGCTCATCCTCCCGCCGAGCTTGCGAGGCGGCGGGATTCGGGCGCTTTCGAAAAATGAGATGCATATTTTCTATTGCGCCGGATGCAAGTTGGTGGTGAAAACATGCTATTCCTCGTGCTCAAGTTTGGTATACTTGATGGGTAGCATGTCGGCAAAGGCGACGGAGTTCCGCAGATTTGGCGGCTCGGAAGCGTCGACCGACGCTTGACCGGAAGCGTCGTCCGGACGGTCTTTGACCGGGCGCTCCGGTGGGTGAGTCCAGTCGGAGTTTCCGAGCATGTTTTTTGAACTTGGCTCTTGGACTCGACCGGACGCATGGACCGGAAGCTTCCCGGTCTTGGCCGGAAGCATGCACCGGACGCATGTAGTTAGCCATTAGCCGTGGGGCCGGGGCCTTGTCCGTTCTGACGGGCGGCGCCGGAAGGAGCGACCGGACGCTGGACGGACTTCGGCTGGTGAGTCCCGGGTCGGTGCGTCCGGTCAACGCCCAGCACCCCAACGGCTCTATTTTGGCTTGTGGCTATAAATAGATGGGGTGGCCGGCTTTGGTGGTGGTTGAGCACACTCTAGCCTTTGTGGCTTGTTGTGTGGTGCTTGAGAGCCCTCCCACTCACATATGCTTGATATCGTTCATCTGATTGAGTGAGAGATCGCATTCGTGGCACTAGGTGATCGTGTTGCAAGCCGGTGTGCTTGTTTCTCTTGGAGGTTGCCACCTCCTAGACGGCTTGGTGGCAAGAGACTTCGTGAAGCACGCAAGGAAGCTTGTGCGGTGCTCCGAAGAAGAGATTGTGAGAGGTTCGTGCTCACCTCGAGGGGATCGTGAAGAGCAACTCTAGTGGAGCGTGTCATTGAGCTACCACACTTGTGTGTGGGTTCACACGGTACCCTCTGAGGGATTGGCTAGAGGACTCACACCGTGTGAGGGACTCGATCGAGCTCCCAGTGTGGGATTTGGCAATGGCCATTAAGCTTAAGAATCATCACCGTGATTCGCCAAACCGTGGAACCACTAAAGTGTTGGTCGACACAACGAGGAGTAGGGGAAAGTTGGCAAGCTTCCCGAGACCTCGGTAAAAAATCACCGGTGTCATCTTGTGTCCACACTTCGCGGTGGTTTGCAATCTCTTCATCACAAGCTTTGTTCTTACATTCATATATATATTGTGCTTGTGTAGTTGTAACTATCTAGCTTGTGTAGCTTGTTTAGTTACTTTGCTTAGCTTGCGTAGCTAGGTAATTTGAGCCTTTGGGTTAGGCGTGTGTTGCCTTGTCCATTGTGCATCTAGTGAGCGTAGGGGCTTTGTGCTTGTGCTTACTAGAATTGTGTAGGAGCTCACCCGTGCTTAGAGTACTAGTGCATAGGTTTGTGTGACCTTGCAATAGAAATGGTTAGGAGCTCAAGCTAGGCTTGTCACCTCACTCTTCTTGTGTAGGATCTTTTGTGAGGTGATTTAGAGTCTTAGTTAGAGTGGCTAGACCGATAAGTTTAATTCGCATTTGTTTGGGTTAGCCGGTGCGATTAGTTTTTAAAAGGGACTATTCACCCCCTCCCCCCCTCTAGTCCCCATCTCGACTCTTCATCAGCCCCGATCCCAAAATCATCTCCCCGCGACCGTCAACGAGAGGGAAACAGGAAACAGAGGCGCTGTCCAGCCTCGCGGCGGCAAGCGCGGTGTGGTGGAAATGACGGCGCCCTGTTCCGGCCAAGCAGCAGCTCGCCTCTCAGCGGAAGAAAGCGCAGCCATATTGGACAGTCCTTGGGATGGATCCATTTGATCATCTTCCAGTCCGGTTCCATTTCAATTTAAATGAAGTCATATTGGACAGTCCCAAAGAGTTGTCAAATCTGTACGAGATAGCAGATGTTAAAAGTTCGTTTGAATGCTTAAGGACCACACCCTCCAAAGAAGCTTCTGGTTAGAAGACCAGCCAAAGGCCTTAGTGATACCGTTTGAAGTATGTGTAATGCCCATGCGTAATGCCATACTGCTGTCTTAAGTTTACCATCTAAACTATGAATTATGATGTGTAATGCCTAGACTGATGTCTTAATTTCACCATGTCAGCATGTGAACTATGAATGTCATGTGTATGTGCTGTCAAAACCAGCAAGGTATTGCGTCAAAACCAGGTGGACTGCATTCCATGGCCTTTTGTGTCCGGTTTGAGCAATTGAATGGTCAAAGATACATGGTTTTGGAGTTCGATGGTTATTCTTGGACTTCGGTAAAAGTTGGATGGCCAAAAATAGACTTTACTCTTTTGTAAACCAACAAATACCAGAACTAGCGAAAGGGCCTCTAGTCTAGTGGTTAGAGCACCTGAGTAACACCCAACAGACCTAGGTTTGACTCCCCGTGAGAGCAAATTTAAACAGGTTTGCTGCTTCGGTAAAAAAAATACCAAATACTAGAACTAGTCACATGACCAAAGTATATAGCAAAAAAGGTTAAAATGGGACACGCTTTTCCAAGGATCTCTCTCCATTTATAGTGGTATCGTGATTGGACGTAAGCTTCCTCTTTCATTTCTGTAAACATGCATGACGAACTTGGCACCTAATTTTATGGCATGCATCTCATGTGCGTCCGGTACAAGCAGAAATTGCGCACCAAAAATCCGTGTCCTTTTCTTGCCATGTCGGTGTCGTGACTCATCCGTGTCACCACTATAAAAATTGTGCCCTCTATGGTGTTTGGAAATTTCACTCATGTTTAGGGCCCCTTTAGTTCACAGGTGAAATGGAGGAAAAGTGGAGGAATACTGTTCACAAAGGATTAATTCCTTCATTGCCCTTTGGTTCCTAGGAAAACGCAGGAAAGATTCCATAGGAACACGATCCCGTAACTCCATTCGAAGGAAAAAAAAAGCATGAGGTCTAACCTCATGGAAATCTTCCCGGCGCGAAGAGGCGTCGCTGTGGCGCTTCTCCACGAACCAAAAAAAAAAAAGAAGCAAAGGTCACCGTCTTCCTGCGCTCCGATGCGGGTCCGGCCGCATGCCGCGAGATCCGGCCGCCTTCCGTCTTCGCGCGGCAGCAGTAGCTCCTCCCCCGCCGGGCGCGCAAACAAGGATCTCCTCCCCGGCGCGACTCCTGCGTGGACGCGCGGGCGCCCGCCAAAACGAGCCCGCCGCCTGTCGCTCCGCTGAGTTTGAGGCCGCGGCCACGGCCAAGCAACGCCCGTCTCCACCGGTGTCGCTGCAGGGGGTGGCCAAATCGGGGCGCATCGAGGTCAATCGGGTCGTGGCTGGGGCTGTTCCGGCGTGGCTGGGGCTGTTCGAGGCAGCTCCTCCCGTCGGGCGGCACGCCGGCGCCCCGGCGAAGCGGGCTTTAGCTCCTCTCGTGACCTGCGGGCGCGTGCCGGGAAAGCGCGTGGGGCGATGGAGTCTTTTTTTAGGTTGGAACCAAAGGTAGCGCTGCGTGTTTTCCTACAGTCAAAATTCCTATAGGATTGCGATGAAAGGTCACCTCAATCCTATGAATTTCCTATTCCTATCCTTTATTTCTCCTACCTACCAAAGGGGACCTTAACTAGTGTCTAACTACAATGAAATAGTGGTAACGTGGTTATTGGACAAAAGCTTCCTCGTCACCCTAATAAAATCATTTGTGCATGTAGGAGGAATGTGCACCCTAATTTGCAAGATACACACTTTTCTAAGGCCAGTTTCAATGTATGTTTCATGAAAGTGTCATGCACATTAAATAGGGTGTCACATCAGCAAAATTGTTGACTTGACAAGGTCATTAAATTTCATCATATGAGAGAGGACTGACTTGGTTACCTAGTTTACGATCAGGTGGTAATTGTGACATGAAATTATGCACTTTGAGACTGACCTAGGAGCATCATGAAGTTTCCCTTAATGAGAGGCATTTTTACAACATCCATATAAGCAAAAAAAAAAAAAAAAAAAAAAAAGAGGGGTTAAACGCCAAAACTAGTCACATAACTATAGTATGGCAAAGGGTTTTTTTAGATAATGAATATATTTCATACCGGTTTCATCCACCGGCAGGGTAGAATCGAGGCAAATTATTACAATAGAAAAACCAAAACAAAAAGAAACCGACGAAGGAAAAAAAAATTAATCTAACAAGGAACTCTAGTAATCCTATACGACAAAAATGCTCTGTGATGTTGATTTCACAAGAGTATGACCATCAACGCCGAGACAAAGCCGCCACACACGTCTATCAGACCTAATAAGGGTACTGAAGGATCGTTGGACACCGACCACCTTGAAGATACCGGATTTTGTAGTCTGGCAACACGAGGAAGCACCTGGTGTATGTGCAAAGGAGTCTCTAGCTTGTTATCGGCAGCAAAGCCAACAACCCACGTGATTTTCCAAGAGCGACGTCTCCAACAAGAAAATGACATCCGCAAACGCCATCATCGCTCCACCACCAATTGCCAAACTGCTACGCCATTGGTTGTCGCCTCCGTCTTGATCTAGTCATCAACCTTATATAGAGTTGACGTATGCAAACAAACAAACAATTTAAAAAGGAGCCCCGCTTTTCTTAGAAAAGTTTTCTAAGTATCTCTCTCCATTTATAGTGGTATCGTGATTGGACTGAAGCTTCCTCCTATATCTTAACAAACCTTACCCTTTCTATAAACGTGCAAGACGAACTTGGCACCCAACTTCACACCATGCACCCATCCCATGTGCATCTGTTCAACAACCGGAAATCACGCGCCAAGTCTGCATCATTTCCCGCGCAAGGATCCTTCCTCGCGTGTCGATGCGTGACTCTGTCCGTTTCATCCCGTGGCTCCTCCGGACGCTGACAAGTGGGTCCACGCTGTAGACTCGGTGGGCTACGGCCCAGACGAGAGCGAGGCCCAAACCAAGCCCGGCAGCAAGCCACCTCTCTCCCGAGTTCTCTCCGGCGCGCCCGCCGCCAGTCGGGTTTGTTTGGTGCTCGGCGGCCTCCGTCTCCGTGTAGCCGTGCCGCGCCCGCGGTTGATTTGCTTTGCTCCATAGCCAAGACCAAGAGTCCAATCCATCGCACAATGTGGGCGCAGAGATAAATCTCCACGATTTACGCGAGATATATATATCCGGGGACGGACTGGGGTTTTAGGCCGCTTGTTTAGGCGTTTAGTTGCTTCTTTCGACTCCTCTCTTCTCCTGCCTCACTTTTCTTGCGAGTCGTCAGGGGATTCTCTTTGGGTCTACGGTTCCCAGGTTCTTTACCTATCGAATTCCGTTGTTTCTTCTCTCCTCCTCTCCGAACAAAAGATCGATTCTTTCTCGTGGCACAGTCTCGATGAATTGCTGATCTTCTTGGGGGTTTTGTTCTTAATCTGCTGCGATTTGGTCTTCAGGGAACTGTGGGAGGGGAGGCGCCCGTCGATCAGGGAGGAGAGAAGATCATGGGGACGTGGTGCTCCAAGGAGAATACGCCGGGGGCAGGCAGCAACCGCACGATCATAACCACAACCACAATCACAATCACAGCAGCGGTGCCGCGAGTAAAGGGGGCAAGAATCGGTACGCCAACTTCGGCGATGATTACCACACTTTGGAGCAGGTGAGTTCGATCGGCTCCCTTTAATGTTTAGATCTGAGATGCTTCTTGATTCCTTGCAATGCTGGCTACTGCTGGTACATTCAGAAGCTGTGGGTTGATGCGGTTTTGTTGGATGGTTATTTGTTGGTGCCAGATTAAGAGATTCTTCTATTTATTCTCATTTACATTTTATTATTGTAAGAGATAATATTTGTAGTGTTATTCTTTGATGGTTCTTTGTTCGTGTCAGATTAAGAGATTCTTGTACCTATTAGATTAGATAGATAATTGTAGCTGTTAAAGTATTTGTAGTGTTATTCTTTGATGGTTCTTAGATGCCCCAAGGTCTGCAAGTGTCTTGATCCTTTAATAATTATTGTGATTTAAGTTATTGTGTTAGACTGCTGTCACCAAAGTCCAGGGAAATTAATAATGTGATCATGGAGATCCGATATGCACCTAGTTGTTTCCTGGGGATATCATTTATGATTGATGATATTAAGCATCACATTCTTACCAGTGAAATTGCCTTTTTGAACCCCTTTACCTTGTGCCTTTGCACCAAAGGAATTTTCTTTTATTAATCTGATCTGACTCAAGGTTCCATTCAGTTACACTATACTGGCCTTTTGTGATGTTATCTTCTTGCCCTCTTTAATCTAGGTTACCAATGCCCTTGCACAAGCTGGTCTGGAGTCCTCTAATCTGATTGTTGGGATTGATTTCACAAAGAGCAACGAATGGACTGGTATGTTTGTTCCTGATCAACTTTGCGAGACGTAACTATGTGAACTTATGCAAGAGCTCTTTCACCATTTTTTTTTTTCTTCCAAAAGAACTTATGGTTTGTTTATAAGCGCAGGCAAAGTGTCCTTCAACAACCGGAGCTTGCACGCAATGGGAAACGCTCCAAATCCATATGAGCAGGCCATATCCATCATAGGGAGAACCCTCGCACGATTTGATGAGGACAACCTCATACCATGCTTTGGATTTGGCGACAGTCAGTTCTTAACCTGCCTCATTTCAATCTTTTTGCATAAATATAAAAATGCAGTTATGTAATATCTAAGTTTCATATTGCAGCAACTACTCATGATCAATCTGTATTTAGCTTCTACCATGACAACCAACCGTGTGATGGCTTTGAGCAAGCACTTGCTCGGTACAGGGAACTTGTTCCGCAACTAAATTTGGCTGGTTGGTGCACCATCACTTGTATTACACTTCACATATGACAACATTAGTAAGATTCATTTGGCTCATATGTGTGATGAGTAATGCTTAACAGGTCCAACTTCGTTTGCGCCAATCATTGAGACTGCTATTGGAATTGTTGATAGTAGTGGTGGCCAGTATCATGTCCTGCTTATAATAGCAGATGGACAGGTTTGCTTGCTAACTCTATTCAGTTCCTACAATCATAATTCCCATCTTGAAGGATTCGTCATGATGACATGTTATACCCTCTAATATTCTGGCCATGGTTTTCTTTTTGAATTTTCCAGGTTACACGCAGCATTGAAACAGGCAACGGTCAGTTGAGCCCACAGGAAAGGCAGACAATAGATGCCATTGTGAAGGCTAGGTAACCATACGCCAAATATTTCTGTGATTAAGACTGCTCGTGACTTGCCATGAACTAGTGTTTTGGTCATACTATGTCTCAACACTGAATCCATGAATGCAGTGACTACCCACTTTCAATTGTGCTTGTTGGTGTTGGGGATGGGCCATGGGAAATGATGAGGGAATTTGATGATAACATACCTTCCCGTACATTCGACAATTTTCAGGTAAATTGTATAGTCGTACTCTGGAACCATGGCAACCCATGTTTTGATCAAACATGCATGAGAAACACTAATTATGCTGGTGGAATGGAATGCAGTTTGTGAACTTCACACAGATCATGTCAAGGCCGATACCCGCCAGCAAAAAGGAAGCAGAATTTGCTCTTTCAGCACTGATGGAGATTCCAGAACAGTTTAAGGCAGCACTGAGCCTCCAGCTTCTTGGGTACTTTCTTGTCCACCATTCAAAACCTTACTCCTATCTGGAAATTCGGATGATCCCCTGTTTATCACTTTAAGTAGTCATCAAGTTTTTTTACATGTTTCTTGGGCAGCAAACAAAGAGGATTTCCGAACCGGCCAGTGCTGCCTCCACCTGGGAACGGTGGGCTGAAATACTCTGGATGGTCAGCAGTAAAACCGACCGAATCCACTAGCTACGGATCAGCGCCTGAGAAGCCATCTGCGCCTCGACAGGACAGTGACATAGGTGATCCACAGGTATGTTTCAGTGCCATTATTGTAGAGACAATGAAACATCAATGTTGATACGGTTAGGGAATAGTAGAGACAATGAAACATGCAGTGTTTCACCTCATACTGAAGTGCAGAACTTCTTACCTACATGCAGAACTGTCCAATCTGCTGGAGCCAAACAAAAAGAACCTTGCTTTCGGGTGCGGGCATCAGGTACCGGATTGAATGGCTTGGAAACACTTGCTGAATTTTTCTTTGTTTATGTGACAGGCGTCACTTGATCAGCTATGAACTGCTAATATAACCAATGACGCCTTGCTGAAAATGCAGACGTGCTCTGACTGCGCGAAGGATCTGAAGGTGTGCCCCATATGCCAGAGGGCGATCTCCACAAGACTGAAGCTCTACTGAAACAAAGCCCTTGAGAAGAGAAGCTCAGCATAGGCAATCATAAGTTGAAGGGGGTAAACACTTTTGAGAAGATTAGATATTATACTATACAGGAGGTTGCAAATTGCCAAAATGATAGGCAGCAGGAAGACTGTAAATAGAGAGTTTTTATGATGAATTCTCAAACTTAAATACTTTGTGTTGGTTATGGTATGCATACAGCTGGTTAACAAAATTAAAGGAATGGTCCATATCGCCAAATGATTGGATGTTATTTTATCCTATTATTATTACTAGCAAAACATGCCCGTGCGTTGCACCGGGACATACAACTTGCAGAACAGTTATACAAACGGCTTACAATTTTGAGATTTATTTATGGTCGCGTTATCTATTGTAATACGTCTTGGAATCAATTTTTGTATTGCCGAGATATGTATTATTGTAACTCTTGTATACCAATTTATTTAAAACTAAACTCCACAACATGGTTGAACGACATGTCATTAATTCATACAACATGGGAGAGAAATATGTTCCAATATGTCTTTGAATCAAATTCCATATCGTGTAGATACGAAGTGTTCTAGCTCTTATTCTGCGAACACATGGTTGATTTAGGTCACATATGTTTAGTTTTGTGATTGAGTGATTGTCAACAGTCAACATTTTACTTCTATTTTCTTTTATCTTTTATGTTTCGGCTATGTTCACCGGCACACGTGGAGTGTGTCGAAGACGATCTCTTGGTTCGTGTTGTGCAGGTGTGGAGCTCGGAGATGGTAGCCGACGGCGAGGTGAAGGGGCCAAGGAGGGCGTGCCGGGCCGACGGACCGGAGGTGAAGGACGGGGCGTGAGGCTTGGACCGAGGGACCGGATCGCCGGGTGGCTAGCCATGGTGGTGACATCCGGGACATCGGCGGATGCAAGAGGGCGTGGCGGGACCGTGTCGATCGGGTCAAGACGGCGTCGTGCGCGCAGAGCGGGAGCTCGGATGACTTGGCGACTTCGAGGCGGTCAAGACGGCGATGACACGTGTCGAGGAGGTTTGGTGGTTTGTCCTCAAAACCATCGGTCGCGGGTTTCGTGGTTTGGGCCTCAAAACCACGGGCGCGGGTTTGGTGGTTTGGGCCTCAAAACCATCGGCGGGTTTCACGGGTTTGGGCCTCAAAACCCGGGTGGGCGTTCCGGTGGGCGGAAGGGCCGGCGGCGTGGCGGCATCACGGGAGATCGCGCGGAGCGTGCTACGGATGAGGAGGCGCGGTGGCCGTCGGATTGACAAAATTATCCGAGTCGACCAAAATAGCCCTAGGGTTAGAAGATCGCTCATATGTATCTAGGGGTAGTTTAGGAAGAGGTTTTGGACTATATGTGGAGGATGACGGCCTCCTCCCCTCTTTGCCTCTCTCATTTTCGTTTTTATTTTCCCCTCATTTTTAGGGTTCTTGTTTAGAGGTCCAAGAACACAATTTTGTGTGGATTTGTCTTGTGATTTTCGTTAGAGTAGGAAGAGTGGCCCTTAGTCCACTCGTGCCCTCCAGGCTTTGTCGACTTTTGTGCTGTGATTTTCGTTTTGTTTGGTGCAGCGTTCTTGTTCTTGTTCTTGGCCACGATTTGATTTTTCCGGAGACTGAGTTAATCGCAGGCTGAGATTTTTGGGGGATAGGTTTGTGCCGAGATGAATTTTATCTGTGTAAGTTTTGGGCTCACAAGCTTTTGATTTGAGAGAGATCCATTCGATTTCGTGCTCGTCTGTTCTCTGTTCTTTTGCGGGGCGATTTTTCTTTCTCGTTCTCTGTGTCCTGAGTTGAACGTCAGAGCGGGGGAACAACAGCAGCGCTGCAGCGCCAAGCGTCTCCCAGCTTGAGCTTGTACTAATCTGTGCAGCTTGGCGTTCGTGGTCAAGTGCTGTTCATCTCCTTTGGTTCCCGTGCGATTTAGAGAGCAGCACCTCTGACACAGCTTCTTCCATGTCTGCTCGTTCAGGTACAGAAGAAAGGGATTTGCAAATTCATGTTCTGATTTTTCTCAAGTCCCGTGATGTCTCAATCAAGCAATAGTGGTCCATTTTTTAATTCCTTCTTGAGCAATTTGCTGCTCGCTTCTGTGCTTGATTTTTGTTTGGACTAGCTTTTGGCCAAAGCACCGAGTCCCTAGCAGCCTCGTCAGATTGCAGCTCATCCTCTTGCGTTGCAGATTTTTGCAGCAGCATTCATTCGTTCGGTGACAGCAGCCGGACGGACACATCAGGCTTGCTTCTCTCCAGCGCCGAGAGCATCAGGCAGTCTGCAGCTGCTGTCCGTCGAGCTGCAGCTTGCTCGTTCCCTCTCTGCAGATTTCCACGAGACGCACAACAAGGCTGCAGTTCGTTCGTGACTCAAGCTCGTCAGGCAGCCTGCAGCAACTTCTCGTCAACAGGTAACAGCTTCATCGATCGGCAAGGAAAGCAAGTCAAGTTCAGTACGTAGCTCCTTTGTCTTGTATCTATGAATTACTACTCCTAGCATTTATGAGTATGAGCTTATTATTGGAAAATCAAATTGCATCAATTTGGATATGTTAATACTCACGGTGTGCAAGGAGTACTGCTTGTTGTCTCGTGTTTCCTCTCTCTGCAGGTTCAGAGTTTCAGCTCTTGTGCATCTTGGCTATTGCTTGCTTTGTTTGGTCCAGCAGCTTGTGGGTGAATCGGATCGATTTGGAGTCCGCTTAGTTCTGATGGTCAGCCATTCGGTGTTTGGTCACGCTGTGTCGATCATCTTCTAGTGTTCTTGTGCAGCGAGCTGTTTAGTCGATGATTTGCCTATTTGTGATCCGATTTGCAATCCGGTTCTTGCGTTGGCTTTCTATCAATCCGAAAATTTTCCTAGGTACTCTCGCCACGAGTTGACGTTGGTATTTTAGTTTGAAACTCACTTCTTCTCTATAGAAGTTGAGTGACTCTTTTTTTCCTCGGTTCGGCCTTTGCTCTTGTCGGCCGTGTCGCGATAGTTTTGAGGTGTCCCCATTTGTGTTCTTGGGGAACATCCACCCAATCATTTGGGTCGTGGGCATCTTGGTGCTCTCTTTGCTCGTGACACCTTGCTACTAGTTAGCGCGTGTGTTACTTCGTCTCCCGTTTGAGTTTGTTTTTGAGGTTGGGGGTTGAGCCGATGACCCGAAAGTGAAAAGGAAAATTGAGGCTCCCATTCACCCCCTCTGGTCGCCGTTTTCGGTCCTTCATATTCTAATTTGATTTTGAATTTGGGAGTTAAAGAAGATGACGTATGACTGCTTGCATTCGCAAGTCCTAGCAGTAGCAGAGATCCAACTTGCTCTGATAAAAAAAAAAAAAAAAAAAGAGAGAGAGAGAGAGAGAGAGATCCAACTTGCTGCCTAAAATTAAAAGAAGAAAGATATGATACGGTTGCAATTGCAACCGGATCGGGTACGGCAGGAGCATTGGTCGAGGCAGCGCCGCCGGCACACCGGCATGCATGCAAAGCAGCAGCTCCAGCTAGCTATAGCCTCCCTTGTTGCACCGGCCGGCGAGGTAATATAACTACCGGCCGGGCGGCTCATCCATCTAATGAGCAGCCGTGCCGTGCACCGCCGGCTGGCCTTTATAAACAGGCATAGCAGCTGCCCATACAGACAGTCCTGAACAAACCAGCTCTCGACCCTTCTCCTCCTTTCTTCCTTCTCTCGGCCTCTGCTCGCCGCGCAACTTGCGCCGCCGCGCTGCCACCGCTCCTAACGAACCTTTGCTTGGCCACCGGCCGGTCCATCTATCCGATCGGTTCGATCGTGGCCGGCGCCGGTCGGCTTCGTGCTCGTCATCAGCTCGTGCATATACCTGACCGTGGAAGATGACTTTGGTGGTCGTGCTGCCGCAAGATCTGACCGAACCCTGTGCCCTCCTCACCGTCTGGCGAGCTACGGACTCCGCAGGTCACCGGCGCTCGAGTGCACCTGAAGGCGCGCCGTGGAACCGACCACGAGATAAGGGCGGCGGCCGATATATATGTATGTGGACTTGAATCGGTAACTGGACTTAATCGGACTCCAACTCTGTTTTGGATGTGGGACAGAAAAAATAGGGGCAAGGCAGACCCAAAGAAAGAGGTGGACAAGAAAATTTTCTCTTTTATCGGTAGGTATAGATTTATTAGTAGGTATAGATATAGTTTTTGTTCCGATATTCATGCCAAAAAAATTTATTGAAGCAACGCACGTACCCATACGTACATATACCTGGGAGCAGGTTGATGAGGGAATGCCTGGCCGCGCCCTGAGGCATGGAGGTGGTAGCTGAGGGCGTAATGTAGGCCTGCATGACTCCCTCAACGCCAACCGGGAGGACGCCATAGACACGATGGCGTTGCTTCTCGGATGGCATTCAGGGAGCCAGGCAGGCAGAGCACGAGCCGCCATGAATTGAAAGCAGCAGCTACACACCTCATGATGTACATATATCATTGCACGACATATATAGACATACAGATGAGTCACTGGCTCAAAAGTAAGGAGGACATACGTACATACCTTGAGAGGACGACGACGACGACGGCAATGCTTGGCAGTGGCATCCATGGCGTGCTCTGCTCTGTATCCTACGCGAACGTACGCACGCAGGAGTCAGTGGATTGGGCGGCCGGCTAGCTAGCTTTGGGCAATGGCATCCCTGATCCCTCCAATCCAAATCCTTATGACTGTAGCTAGCTAGCTAGCTAGATGGTGACGGATGCGCGCGGGCAATGTCTGTGCTCTGTGCTGGTGGGTGGGCGCGGCCAAAGGTCGCCCGGGCAATGCCAGCGACCAGCGCGCAGTCCAGCTGAGCGCGATGCATGCATGTGAGCGGTGAGCCTTGCGGGGGGCCGGCGGCTTCCAGGCAATGGCATTGCAAACGTAGGGCAGGGCAGGTAGGGCCGGTACGCAGCCTTGCCTATCTAGGTAGGCGACGATTCCTCCACTGTCTTACAGGTCACCGCTGCTTTTGTCCCATCCGCTTCATTCCATCGCCATTGCCCGGGCCGTGGGGGCTCATCAGCGGCGATTCAGATTCATTTTAGGTTCAGGGACGACGACGACGACTACATGTTCGATCCGACAAGGTTACTGTTACCGGCCAATAGATGGCAAAGCATCAAGCAAGGTGTGTTTTGGGTTTTGGGGCTTATGTACTACCACTGCATATTTATTATTTATTATATACGCGTGTCGAAGTAATTGCGTGACAAGATGAATCTAGCTGCTAGTCTGTTACAGGATGCTTGCTAATCATATATGGCAAAGCATCAGGTCGGCATGCATGGTGCAGCTAGCGCGTGCGCAGATCGACCACGGCACTGGACTTTGGGCCGTGCCATGCTTTTTCATGGCACGACCTAGCTCTAGGCATACATGGCTCAGAACGTGACATGGCACCCAAGCGATCGAGGGTACTGTTGTGCCTAGCATATATCTCGATGCGATGGTGTCGGTACCAACGATCAGGTGGTGAGCAACTCTGACGGGAATCCGACAATAGACGGCGATGGCGTTGATGGTTGGGCTCGGCCTCTTGCGTGGGCCTGTTTTCCATTATCTTTTCTTAGAGACCCTTTTGGGCTTGGTTGTGTAGCCGGCCCATGTCGTGTATGGTGAGTGGGCGAGATATAAGACCAGAGAGGGAGATGTGTGCGGTAACGAATAACAGAACTCGAACTTGAAACTGCTTCGTCCTTACTTTTCCCCTTGCTGTTCATGCTTCCGACCCTAATTCCCTGCTAAATTAGGGGCAATTGCACCCGAAAATCCCTCCAATTCCAGTTATCCCGTAACAATCTGATCTGGATTGTTACAGATGGTACAGCACGTACAGAGCACACCGTGCTACACCACGAAAATGGGTTGCGATAGGTAAGGCTGACGATAACGCGTTTGCTTCGCTCTTTGTTTGTTGCTGCAGCAGCACACTGCCTGGCGCCGGACGAGCAGTGTGACCGCGCATCAGGAACAGAACACGTAGAGGCATCGGCGTTGGCGTTGGTGAGCTGCTACTACGTGCTCAGCGACTGACAGCGCCGTGCCGCCCAGACATCACAGTATGTATAGGTACATCAGAATCAGAATCACAGAGCAAATAACCTCTTCATAGCTGAGTCAGTGGAGCACCTATGCTCACAAAATAAAAAGAAAAAAAAAGTGACTCGGACGCGAACAAAAATGCAATCTGCTGATAAGCATAGCCACTTAGACAGATCAAACAAAAAATGATGGAATCGTTCTCAGAAGTTTCTTCACAGATACAGGCGACTAGACGCTTCTTCTCCACACTACCAGCTCAGGAATCCGAATGGCACCTGAAGAATACAGTGCACCGGTGCAGGAGCCTGGAGAGACGAACGACACACGGAAGGCACAGTGCAGGTAATGAAAGATCCATGTAAAGCCGCGCAGTGCGGCGTCAGCAGCTTTCGCCGTCCGTGGCTCGCTGACAAAAGCACCACCAAAGAAAAGCCATGGACGACTCAGGAATGTTCCTTGCTGTTGGAGATCTCGCATCAAATCCAGGCCGGTTTTCTGTCAGCACATATCATGGCTTCCTTAGTCATGAATTAACCCCATACCATACCTGCTGCCTTTATTTCCAAACGGAACGAAGCTGGTCCAGGAGCGCCTTCTTTTTTTCTTTCTTTTCCATGGCTAAGCAACTTGACCTTGTTTTTGTTTCCTTCCTTCCCTTTGCTCTCCTCCTCCCACAGCAATACAGCATGCTTCTCATCTCACCTCTGCTGCTTTCCACAGTTTCCAACTTTCATTAACAGGAAGATTGCATCGACTTGAATGATTGTGATACATTTTGTTACTTCATCTAACCTTGGCCAATCTTAAAAACTGCACGAGGAAAGCATGGGCAGGTTTTCCTGCAGAATGAACCACTGACTCACTGGGCATGTATGTATTAGTGGTTAGAGCACATTCCAAGCCTCTGTCTGAACATGCCAAGCCAGGAACATGAAACATAGAGCATCAGACTAGTATTTGTTAGTGCCAAGAATCACCCAAGCTTTACCTTTGTCCACCTCAAGAAATATGCTTTTCTGAGATAAAGCAGACCCCAATCAATTGCCGGCAACCGGCAACGTTGCCCCACTCCACACCTTTGCTCGAAGCGGCTCTTGGTTTTTCAATGGCACAACACGAGACAGTGGCCCCACGCCCGATTTTCAAAAGCCTCTCTTTTCTCCCTCTTTATTTTGGATGGAAGGAGGTGCCAGTGCCACCACTAGGCCCGATCAGACTCTCCTTTTAACTCCATCACTCCATTCCCTGGCTCTAGTTGTTCTTCTTGCTCTCTAGCTTAGCTTGCTTTCCCCATTAAGCCTCTCTACACTCTTGAGCTCCTCGTCTTTGCCTTGTTGGTGGACTTGGGAGTGGTGGTGCTGCAGAAATGGGCACTCCTTACCACCTCCAGTCCCCAAAAACCATCATAAGCAAGCTAATGAAGATGAAGCAGCTGCCACTGGCCCTGCCACAGCCGCCGCCGGTGGATCCGACCAAGGTAATCGAGCAGCCACCGGTGCTGCCACAATCGCCACCGGTGATGCAACAGCCGTCACCGGTGGATCCGTCCAAAATAATCGAGCAGCCACGGGCGGTGTCACAGTCGCCGCCGGTGGATCTGTCCAAGATAATCGAGCAGCCACAGGCGCTACGGCAGCCGGCGCGGGCACATTCGAAGATAATCCTGCAACCGCGCCACCGGACCTCGCCGGCGATGTGGTGTGCGGCCATCGTCTGCTTCGCCTTCAGCATCCTCCTCATCGTTGCAGGCATCGTCATCCTGATCATCTTCCTAGCAGTGAAGCCGAGACCGCCATCCTTCGACACCGCCAACGCCATCCTCAACAGCATCTACGTGGACTCACCGGCCCCCTACTTCAACAACGACATGACGCTCGTGGCCAACATCTCCAACCCCAACCAGAAGATCGACTTGGTGTTCCGGTCAGCCACCATCGAGCTCTTCTTCCAGGGAAGGCCCATGGCCGTGCAGGCACTGCCTCCGTTCCTGCAGCGGCGAGGCCAGTTCCAGGTCCTGAATATGCACCTGGTGTCCAGCCGAGTTCTGCTGCCGCCAGAGGTGGCTGTAAAGATGGTGGACCAGGTCAGGAGCAACAGGGTGGTGTACACAATCAGAGGCGCCTTCAAAGTGGAAGCCAGGTTCGGGTTTGGCCACTACTCATACTGGATGTACACAATCTGTGAGATGGAGCTCACTGCCCCTCCTCGTGGAGTTCTTGTTGCCCGGAGATGCAGAACAAAATGACTGGCTTCAGGAAGAATCTGTCTCGTTTTCATTGTCATTATTATATTGTATCAAATCTTAGTTTTTTTATACTGATGATGAAAAACAGCCTGAGAACAGCAAAACATACCTATGATTCATGTGAATTTGAAGTTGGTTCTTCATCTTTGTCGATCTCTTGGTTGCTCAGTTGTTGCAGCGTCCTAGTTGCTAGCTGCAACACAGTAGGTCAGTAGCTTAGATTGTAAGCAACCTGAACATAGAGTTCAACAAAGTGTGTAATGTACAGCATGGAACTTGTTGCTTGAATTTAAGCAAAAGTGGATTTTTATCGAATTTTGTCTTGCAGATTGAGATGATACACAAAGCCTGAATATAGGTGATTCAGCGATACATCGCCATCTATACAGTTTTTCAAATGAGGGCAACACTGCATCTTTTACCACAAAACTGGTGTTACATATGCACAGCACACGCTTCATGATAACACTCTTTTCAAAATTCTCATATCACCAATAGTTTTACAACACGACGTGTCAGATAAAAAACTGTCACGCACATAACAGCTTGATCTACTAGGTCTGGACATAAGCCTATATAGTGCCGTGGACCTCAAACACCCTTACAGTGTGGTCAGCTCCACAAGAAGCAAGCTCAAGTGTTGATTCCTCATTGGTGGAACTGGGTTCCCGCCACCGCAAATGGTGAACAGTTGACACGTGACACAAGACAGGGTCAAATCGAAGCATGCATGCCACGCTGAGTGGAGAGTGTGGAGTACTGCCAGCAGAAGCTCTTCCACCTGAAACACTCCAGAGCTCGATCAATCCATTATCCATGCCAACAGCGAGGACACCAGCATTAGAAGCACGGTCATGGCCCATCCATGCTAATGCAGTTACACTGTCACGGAACTGAGGCAATGTTGCAAGTAGCTTGACAGAAGACGCATCTTCAACACACCATATCTTGACACTCTTGTCCCTTGATCCAGTTGCAAATTCATAGCCAAAGGGGTTCCATGAGCATGCCCATACAATTCTTTTGTGTGCTTCAAGCTTTGCAACCAGTCGGTGCTCTGCTCCTTCTTCTAGAATTACACAAGTAATATCATATCAACAATTCCACCACTAATGAAACAGCATGACTGGAAAGACAAAAGTAAAGCAATAATAGCTTCAAAGGAACTACATGATCATAAGAATTATTGCCTACCAGTTTTCCTGATTGAAAAGATAGACAAATGGCGATCCCTCGAAACACTTAAAAGAAACGCATTATCACGAGAGAACTCCATTTGTGTCACTGTTAGATTGTGAGATTGCAAGCGGCCAACAGCTTTCCATGTTCCAACCTCCCATAGCCAGATCTCAGCAACTGCTGCTGATTGAGCCTGAATGGGAGTGAAATTCCATCAGATTTCCCATGCATACAGTAAAATCAAACCATTAACAATTAAGCATATTCTGCATCAACTAATGTAACTATGCCAATATGTCAACAAAAGATTGCAGTATTGCCACATGAAGATGCACAACACTGTTTTCACACAGTGGCCCTACATGAATGTTCCATGAATCCCCAGAAATAAAGAAAGCTACAAGAATGCTAGAATTTCATCCCACCCCCTTGTTCACATTAACATGGCAAACGAGCATTTGTTTGTGAATTCACATCCAATCAGCACAATGGTGGTGTGATTGGTACCTGGACTGACCAAAAAAAAATCTCAATGGCATCCAGGAATTCTCATGGAATAATATAGTAAGTCATTATCATATATGGTCACAACTTGCTTTTGACTATTGACATTGTTGCTGTTGACCTGTTGTTCTATTAATGCATTTCACAATTAGCACAAGAAAGCATGCAGCACCAATACCTTGCAAGATGATGCAACAAGCTTCCCTTCATAATCACAGCACATCGAGAATAGCTCGTTTCCATGACCATATAGTTTGTGTGATTCAGGCCATAGAGTATTCCATGCAAGTTGGTCCTCCACAGGAGGCTCAGTGAATACAGTAGGCACTGCATCAGGAATTGTCTCCATAGAATCTGGGCCATCATTAGAATTACCGCTTGGGGATTCCTTCACTGCTACACCACCATGCAAAAAGCAACATCAAATAAAAGGAAAAAAAAAAAACCAAATAAAAGGAAGCATTATCATTCAATTACAATAGACACGGATGGTGTGAGAGATACTGACCATGCGTATATATGGGTTTCTGTGAAAGTCCAAGAGCAGACATATTTGCTCCAAGGACTTGAACATTGTCAAAATCCTCAGAGATGTCAGGTTTCAACAGAGTTGCTTGTTGCAGGGTCTTCAAAAATGACAAGGGGGCTTCAAAGACTCTAGATACCTTTTCATCAGCTCCACTAACAAAGCGATGGTTCCCACTACCCTGAATGAATGTCACACAGTTGAGATCATGGCCATGAATTTGCGGACGGGCAATTTCACGCCAATAGACCATGTCTCCAGGGTTAACTTGATTTCTCCAAGGAGCAAATATGCGTGTTGTCTGCATGTTTAGCATTGATGTAAAAGAGCATTAGCAAGTAGAAGAGAAACACAATACTAAACAAATATATGAGTTCTAGAAGTACAAGTCAAAACTGATACTAAGTACAGGAACTTGCCTGATCATGGCTAACTGATAGCAAATATTGGCCAGATCTTGCCCATGTCAAGTCAGACACAGGTGCAAAATGACCAGATGGGACTATCTGAGGCTGCCAGTTTTCAGAATCCAGTCCAACGTCTCTCCACATATGAAATGATCCACCGTAGCCATGTGCAAGAATGGATCTACCATCAGGCTGCCAATGTCCACCATAAAATCCAAGTGCGGAGTGACTTAATTCACCAACAGTCACTGAATTAATCCAAAGGCCAGTAATTTTCTCTGGCCTCCATATCATCATCATCTTGTCCATGGATGCAGATAATATGCTCATTGGCTGATGAGCTTCATCCCCAGTTAACAATGTAGGCGGCTGCCACTCTACAGAATATACCCAATCCTCATGCCCAACAAGAAGAGACTCCAATGATACTTGGTAGCTTGTACTGCCAGCAACAAATAGAGGTCCTTCAATATATGAGGTCATCTCAATAGTTCCTTTCCTCAATTGTATGGAGGAGCCAGAAGAAGCAGCTTCTGAAGTCATTTTCCATATCCGGATGGTTCTGTCCTGAGATGAACTGACAAGGAAAAAGATTGTGCTTTTCACCACCCATCATCACAGGCAAAGAAAAGTCTAAACTTCTGATCCAATCAGAATGACCTTTAAGCTCACAGGCCTTAATGAACTGTGCACAGAAAAATGTGTAATTAGGGTTGCAAGAAATGGAAAAATGGACATAAAAAAGGTGTTGCAAAATTGTTAAGTTACAAACCTTGCCTGCCTTGTCCCCACAATAGATGTGGATCTTGTGATCTAAACCGCCCATCGCCAAAATGAGATGGCCTCCTTGTTCTGGCAATACAGCTAATGAAAGTGAAACCATTGGTTTCAAACCAACGGACAGAGAATGCAGGCAAGACACTTTGCAATCGCCTGCGTAGAGAAAGCAAATAAGTTAAGTACAAATGCAGTGCGCATTCCCCAGAACTGTAAGAAACATATCATAAAATAAAAAAAATTAGAGTTTGAATAGTTAAACCAGCATGCAAAAGGTTAGGCTTCTAACAGTAATGTTGGCAATCCACAAGGAAGCAATCTTACCACCAGGGGTGGTGGGCTCAATCGCCATCTCCCAAATAACAACAATACCATCCGAAGAAGTAGAAGCAAAAATTGCAACAGTATCGGACACCATCCTTCCAGCAAGACAGGTGATCCCTTTCTTATGCATCCCTGGGAGCTGCAACGCATGAGACCACTGCAAAGAAGGTGTAAACAGTAAATCAAACAGTTAAGCATCAGCAGGAACCACTGGAGTCCATTTTTATTTATCAAGCAAATATTTCCCAGCAAGAATACTGCAAGGATGCAACCAATTCTAATACTGCAGAGCAGTGAGCAGCCAATGTAAGTATAGATAATGAGGTCACCTCTCCTTTGCCAGAACCAATCTTCCAAGCCATGATAGTACCATCAGCACTTCCTGAGAGTAGATAGTGGGTCGCCCTGCCACGAACTGCAAATCATGAAGGAAAGACATTCAACAAAATGCAGCACTAGGCCTCACAAAAGGAGCCAGCTTTCAGGATCAGACGTTTCTCTAGTGCTGTATCTGCAGCCTGTCCGTTTACCAACTAAAACAGTTCAATGAATGAATGAAATAGCTATAATCTACAGTCAGCTCTAGAGGATCATTGCTGGTACATCAGCTTACATGGTCAAAACATACCGTACATAACTTGACTCAAAGAACAACAAAAAAAATCTATCAGACAAAGAGTCGTTTCAGCAAGCTCCAAAGTACATATATACATATATATATATATATAATACAGCAATTATAATTCCTAAACATTGAGCAGACGAAACAAAAAATATGTAAAAACAAAATGAGATAAGAGTGACGCACCTTGGAGCACATCCTTCTTCGTGGGAAGCCATAGCGTGCAGTTAACCGGCGCTTTGTGCCCCGGGAGCGTTGTCACGATCTCACCTCTCTGCTCGCACGAACACAAGATTTGGACGAATTGGGTGATACGAACAAGTGAGATATACCCATCAGGCAACTAAAATTGGAAGAAATAGAAAATGGTGAAGGAGCGAGGCCGGCAGACCAGTGGAGAGAAGAGGGCGACAGGCGTTCTGGGTGCCGAAGGCGACGAGACCGCAGGCTCCCCACGAGACGTTGTTCACCACGCGGTTGCAGCCGGCGCCTATGAAGACCCTCCGCGCCTCCACGGCCGTGCCCTCTCTGTGGGCTCCAGAGAGGTGCTCTCCGGCGTCCGGCGACATCACGAGCGAAACCAGGCTCCCCGCAGCGGAGCCGGAAGGGAACCGCGCTTAGGGCTGCAATAGACGGCCAGGGAGTAATCAGGGTTACACCACCCACGGAGGTGGTGTCGATGGAGCTACACGAACTAGGATGAGGAGCGGCGTGGGGGCTGGTGAAGTGGAGATGCGGCGCCGGCGCCGGCGGCGGTGGCGAGCGGGCCGGAGAGAATCGTGGCGTTGGGAAGGGCGCGGCGCGGGTGCTCGAGTGAGGGAGGGTAGTAGGGTTGCTTGAGAAGGAGATCTGTTTGGGCCGTGATCCCTCAATGTGGGCTCAATGCACAACAAACCCAAATAGTTGCGATCTGGGCCTGCCCTTTGTCACTTCATGATTCACGGCCCAAACATGGAAGTAAAACTTATAGTGCTATTATTTTTTTTTTTTTTCTTCTTTTTTGGTGAAGGAAGGTTTTCTTAACTAATTTAAAAATATAAAGCATATATATACTTCAAAAACACCAATACTTCCAAAAACACAAAAGTGAAAGCACAAGTGTTTTAGTGGTTCTTAGTTTGTCCTTGTCACTTTGTTTGGGGTTCTGAATTGACTAATCTGAATATTCATGAGCACGTTAAGTGTCCTTATTGTTTTCATTTTTTTTAGGAAAGCATAAAATTTTTCATTTTATGAACTTAGTATAAACCATTTTTAACAAATTTATCGTTAGTTATCACAGTTTATGATGAAATTCCATAGCAACCATCCATTTGTTATTTTTGACATCATATATAGTATCATTTTCATCATCATGTCGTTATTTTCTTTTTTTTTTTTCCTTCTACAATTGACCCATTAATTGATTAATTAATTTACAAAGTACAAATACATGTGAATTACAAGCTATAACCTGGATTAATAATTAACAATTTAACTACTTACTGATACACTAATCACACTATTATTTATTACACCTCCAAAATTCACCGTTCCAGTGCCTGCTAATCGGTATCTACCAGCAGCACTTCAGCGAGCCTGATTCATCAACTAGAGTAGTCGGACATGGCGAACGAGCAGCTCGACGAGCCGCCCTTGGGCATCGGGCTCCGGGGCGGCGACCGCTGCGCCTGCCCGTCCAGTGGCGCTGGGGCAGCGGCGGCCCGCCGCCGGGCGTTGCACGCCGGCTGCTCCTTCCCCTCCTCGGACCTCTCGGCTGGCCGCCTGATCTCCTTGAGCAGCGCGACGACGTCCTTCATCGCCGGCCGGTCCTCCGCGCGGTGGGCGATGCAGAGCATGGCGACCGAGAACACCTGCAGCATCTCCTGCACCTGAGCCTCCGTCTTCCCCGCAGCCGCGGGTCCAGGAGCTCCGCCGTGGCCCGCTTGGCGCGCACGTGCTCCCGCACCCACTGCACCAGGTGCGTCCCGCCCGGCAGCGTCGGGTCCAGCGGGTGCCTCGCCGTCAGCATCTCCAGCACCACCACGCCGAAGCTGTACACGTCGCTCTTCTCCGTGATCCGTTGCATGGACGCGTACTCTGTTTTGATTTCATTTGATTTGAGGCACGCACCAAGAAAAATGTCAGCAAAAATGTAGTAAGTAGCTTTGCTTGTGGAAATCGATGCAGCGTACGACGGCTATTTACCTGGTGCGATGTAGCCATAAGAGCCGGCGATGCGTGGCGCCTTGGACGAATCGAGCTTGGCGGAGCCGGACGCGACGGCGCCGGAGAGGACGCGGGCGAGGCCGAAGTCGGCGAGGTAGGGCTCGTTCCTGGGGCCGAGGAGGACGTTCATGGCCTTGATGTCGCCGTGCAGGATGGCCGGTAGGCAGTCGTGGTGGAGGTACGCCACGGCGTGCGCGACGCCGAGCGCGATGTCGTAGCGCGCGCCCCAGTCGGCGGCGCCCCTTGACGCCGCCGCGGTGGAGGAACCCGCTGAGGCTGCCGTTGGGGAGGTAGGTGTAGAACAGCAGCTTGGTGCTGCGGTTGGCGCCCCACCCGAGCAGCCGCACGATGTTCCGGTGGCGGATGGAGCCCAGCGCCGAGATCTCGTTGCGGAACGCGCCGGCCTCGTCGGACGACCACATCTTCTTCACGGCGAGGGAGTCGCCGTTGGGGGAGCGCCACGCGGTACACCACGCCCGAGCTGCCCGTCCCGATCACGTTCGCCGACGTCAGCGCGCGCACCACCTCGTCCACGGAGAAGTCCAGCTTCTGGTACAGGGTCACCTCCCACGTCTCGTCGGCGCCGTGCCCGTGGATGGCGCCGTTGCGGCGCCGCGACCGCGCGAGCACGTAGGTGGCCGTCAGGAGGAGGAGAGCGCTCACCACCACCAGGATCGTCATGGCCAGCTTCAGCGCCGAGACGGCCGCGTGACGTGAGCCGCGTCGCCGCCGGCGCCCACGACGAGCAGGTGGTTGCCCGCGATGTCGCTCAGCGGAAGCTTCTGGAAGAAGGGCGTGTCTGGGAGCTCACCGGAGAACGTGTTGTACGAGATGTTGAGCATGACGAGGTTCTCTAGCCTCGCGAGGGGCGCAAGGCCTCCGGAGAGCTGGTTGTACGATATGTCGAGATTGCCGAGCTTGTCCAGCTCGCCGAACTGCGCTGGAATCTCGCCGGAGAGACGGTTGCAGCTGAGGTTAAGCGAAATCTCCAGCGAAGGAAGCTTCCCGAGCTCCGGCGGGATGCCACCGGAGAGCGCGTTGTCGCCGAGGTCCAGCAGCTGAAGCTTCTCGCAGGAACCGAGCTCCGGCGGAATGCTGCCGGAGATCCGATTCTTGCCGAGGTTAAGCGGTCAGCTCCGGCAACAACCCAATGCCGGGGCCCAGCAGACCGGTGAGCTTGTTGTCGGAGATGTCGACGAACTGTAGGCTGCGGGGCAGCTCATCCGGCAAAGTGCCAGACAGGGCATTCGAGTGCAGGTCCATGAATTCTAGGTTGTCGCAGCCGGACAACGCCGCCGGTAACGGCCCGACGAGGCGGTTGCTACCCAAGTCGAGGAAATTGAGGTTCTTCAGCTTGCCGATCTCCGCAGGTATCGCCCCGGAGAGCCGGTTGTCGTTGAGCCGGAGCCGGTAGAGATTGGTGCAGTTGCCGATCTCCGGCGGTATGAACCCGGAGAGGTCGTTGTCGAGGAGCAGCAGCTTGGTGAGGTTCTGCAGCGCGAACAGCTCCCTCGGGACGGCGCCGGTGAGGTTGTTGTACGAGAGGTCCAGCGACTGCAGGCCCTCGCACTGGGCCAGTCCCGCCGGCACGGGGCCGGTCAGCCGGTTTTGCCACGCGTAGAACAGGGTCAGGTTGCCCAGGCGCGGGAAGTCGATGCCGATCTCCCCTGACAGCTCGTTGTTGTCCACCTCGATGTCGGTCAGCGACGTGCAGTTGGAGAGCTCCGGCGGGATGGCGCCGGTGAGCTTGTTGGTGCTGAGCTGCAGCTGCTGCAGGTTTGGCAGCGTGCCGAAGCTTTTCGGGATGGGCCCCGTGAGCGAGTTGAGCGACAGGTCGATGAGCACGAGGTCCTTGCAGTTGGCGATCTCCGGCGGGATGGTGCCGACGAGCTGGTTCTGCCACAGCAGCACCGTCTGCAGCTTGCGCAGCTGGCCGAGCTGCGGCGGGATGGGGCCTGAGAGGGAGTTCTGGTACAGGTACAGGCTGGTGAGCTCGGTGCAGTTGCCGATGCTCTCGGGGATGGAGCCGGTGAGCATCGCGGTGTAGATGGCGATCGTCTGGATCTTCTTGAGCTGCCCGATCGTCGCCGGCAGGCTCCCGGAGAGGCCGGTCTCGGCGAGGCCGAGCATGGTGAGGTCGGTGCAACCGCCGATCTCCGGCGGCAGCGGGCCCTTGAGCGCCTGGTTCCCGCCGGCGCGCAGCACCTGCAGCTTCTTCAGGTTGCCGATGCTCGCCGGGATGGCGCCGCTGAGCTCGTTGTCGTAGAGCGTGAGCGACGTCAGGCTGGTGAGGTTGCCAATGTCGCCGGGGATGGAGCCCCGCAGCGAGTTGGTGTTGAGCGCCAGCGACTGGAGCTTCGTCAGCCGGCAGAGCTCGGGCGGGATCGCGCCGGAAAGCTGGTTCTTGCTGAGGTCAAGCGTGGTCAGCTCGGCGAGGTCGCCGATCTCCTTGGGGATCGCGCCGGTGAGGTTGGTGCCGGAGAGCACCAGCGTCTTGAGCGACAGCCTCAGCGAACGCAGCTCTGGCCCCGCCGGGAGCGTCCCGCCGAGGTCGACCGACTTGATGATGAGCGACACGACGTTGCCGCGCGCGTCGCACCCCACGCCCTGCCACCGGCACGGGGTCGCGTCCGCCGCGCGCCACGACGAGTCCAGCGCCTTCCATCGCAGCAGCGCCTGGCCTTGCTCGTTGACGCCGTGGCACGGCGCAAGCAGCGCCGGGGAGAGGCACACGAGGAGCGCGACGACGAGCCTCGCTGCCCTGGTGGCGCGCAGGCGCGGCGGCATTGGTGGAGCAGAGAGTGGCCGAGGCCGCGGGTGAGTGGTGGCACTGGCACCTCCTCGTTGCCTTGGGATTGTAGAGCGGGAGACCCCAGGATTTGTTTATAGCACTCAAAGGGTTTAGAGATCTGGATCCAGTTGAAATAATGAAGCAATAGCTTAGCTTTTGCAGGATATTCTTTTCGATAAACAACAGATTTGATGAGGTACAGTGACTTGCCTTGTACTATCTCTACTCTCTAACCATGGATGGTAGATCCTACTGCACACACTGTTGATTCGTCTTTGAGATTTGTGCTCGATCGCTATGGTTTCACCCTGGCACGTATCTTCAAGCCGTTTCGACAGTGATGATAGTGCAAATGGTCTCTCATTTCCTATATACAGTGGTGTGTGAGAGTGTGACTTGTGAGTGGTCTCTTCTACTTGGAAATTTGGAATATACATGTCGCAAAATTTGGTTCTTGATGTTTCAGATCAGAAAGGAATTTTGGCAATTTTCAATTCAAGTGTGGGGGAAGAAGGGAGATGGCATGGATGGAGCCCAGCTGATGCCATCATTTGCATATGTTTATCCCTAGTTGATGTACTCATTATTGCCATTGGGTGATCCTGAATTGTCAATTGCTTTTTGCTCAAAAAAAATTGTTAATTGGTTGCTGCTGTGCTCAGAGCTCTGTTAAGGAGGTGAGTGAGAACATGAACATTTCTTCCTCCTCGGGTTCCGGGGAATGCTAATCGTAATTCCCTCGGTAATCTGAAGTTCTGAACTTTATCCTTTGTTAAGTACAATGTTTCTAGCGCCTGTGAAAGTTTGTTCTTTTGTACTGCGCTGATGCAGGGTGGTCCGAACTCAGAAGTTTACAGAGCCTGCTGCTGGTGTTTGTTTACTACTCAGTCCACATGCTCCCCTCTAGGCTCTGGGTATTTACCTTCTAAATGTTTCTGATGGTCTGTCCATCTGCAGTGACTCAGAGCTGCTTCTCTGAAAAATCATGTACTAGTAGTGTTGCAGGTGAACATGCTCTCTGTGATCTTGGTAATGCAACCTCTGACACAGATGATCTGGCTAACATTTCCTGTAGAAAATCAATCCCTCCTAGATCTAACCTGCGTTCATCTTTCCCTGCAATTGCTGAGATCTGCACGAACTTACGGTAGCAGTCTGCCACAGGTAGCTGTACTTGTACATACTCCGTATATTGCTTTGAGACAATGTTCCTATCTGTGTTAAGATTTTTTTGGGGGGGATAAATCTGTGTTAAGAAAATTTCATGCAGCATGTTAATTCTACTACTGAGTAGTATTACTGTAATCATCCGAGAAGAGAATTATGCTCTTGCACATGGACAGAGGATTAAACTTTTGGGAGGTCTAGCAAGTGACACAGCACTAAGCTTCTCTCTCTTTATTAGTAATTCACATGGATGAGAACAAATTCATTAAGAATTCATATGCTCAATTTACTGTTTCGGCACCTTCTCCTTCTGTGTGGTACTAATTTCCAATGTTTAGAGAGCATGCATGTTGGCATCACATGCCTAACTTTCCGAGAAACCGAAAGGAGCCCAATAAAATACAAGGGCCGGCAAACTCTTATTACTGTCTGTGAACTCAATCATAGGCATCAGAGGAGTGTCCGGGTCAAGTGAGGTAGAATAAGATAGGAATCTTAGGGGGGGGCACATGCAGTAAAGGAGTGTAGGTTAGTATAATACCTATACAAAGATAAAATATTATACCAACTTAACCGTGCAAAAGGGTGGCAACCCCGCTGGAAAGTAACAGAAAAAGATTAGGTGCTAGTGAAAATCTGAAACTGTTATGTTCTAGTTGCCATTTAACCCCACCCCCCAAAAAAAAAAAAAAAAAAATCCTAGAATTACTGTGTTAAGATAATGCTTTGTTATATGTTCTAGTTGAATTTATACGTCGGTCACCTAAACTAAAAATATAGAACAAGGTTCCTCTTTTGCTATACATTGTAGTTTAAATTATCTCAAATTAGCTTTGTGTTAGTAGTAGTATGTGCTAAGTCAATGTCATCCAACAAACAGAGCACAAGTGCATGAAAAATAGAAAACTTATTAGGTTAAAAATGTGATCACATGAGCGACGGCAAACATGTTAGGGGACATGTTAGGTGTCACACATGACTCGCAAGGTTTAAGTAATAGGGATGGAAGCATCATGGGAATACAGAGACGGCATTGGATTTAGATCCCATCAAGGTGCTGTGACCTAGTTGTGATGTGATCACAACATGGAGCACACATGGTTAAGTTATAAGGGAGGACTTATCGCTGGTTTAAATAAGTTGAAATACGTACCTTGCTCTAGCTGTGATGCATGTTCTTTTTACATCTCATTCTTCCGTTAGTTCTCTGACACCAGAGCATTTTCCAGCTCTGCTTGCTGCCAAGATCTGATCTGATCCTGTAGTAATTTAAAATTTTCACAGAACATGGCCAAACTGTTTATGTACGTACTTGGATAGATAGATAGATCCAGTTGATGAGTTCATGCAGGTACAGTGATCAAAAAGCAGGCTATGATTGTGAGTATTACATTTACCGAACGTGGCCTCTGTCAGTTCAGAACATTCTGCTGCAAAGAAGCTGCAGAAGGTTAAACAATGATGAAAGAAGGATTAACATTTAATTACCCTGTCATTAGACGCTTCCTCCAACGTGTTCTTTGCCCGAGCAGTAGTACCGCTGTCAGAAGGCAAATTACTAGATATTGACAAATGCAGTCAATTTCAGCTGTACCAGTATATTTATACAATACTTCAGTACTAAACTGTGGCTGATGGACATGAATCTCTTGTTTCCAAGTTAATACACCTAAAATGCTAGAGCTAACTGATCACAATTGTACTAGCTAAACATCTCTTAAGTCAAAAGACAGATTTGCTAGTGACTAGCATTTACTGGTTTACCCATGGTGACTTCTGTAAAGATGGATACATTCTATGACTAGCAAAATGCAACAGCTAAGGATAGCTGCAGAAAGGTAAAGGTTTCCCAGTCACTTCTTGCTTCCAAAGTGCTATACCTAAAGGGATACTAGACAGTAGAGACAGCAATCCAAGGTTTCTGGCCTGGTAACTACTGCCCCAAATTGCTGAGGTTGGGGTGTTCTGTCTGCCTCAGTCTATGTCTATCTGATCTGATGGTAGCTTGCCATGGTTCCCAATTTTCAATTTTAGTCAGGACACGACAAGAACAAGAATAGACTGAGCTCAAACTAATGGAACTTTAACGGAACATCTAGGAAGAATTAATGTACATAATGTTTGAACAGTTCCTAAAAGCAATAATTCTCGTGACTCCTTTTTTGTACATTCCTAGAAGCAACAGTTCCTAAAAGCAATAATTCCTAAAAGAATTAATGTATTTCAGTTTGGACATATAGTACTTTTGGAGATTTATGAGCTCCACATACAACCACAACGGACAAGGCAAGGGATCTGAATGGGCCATGAGATATCGAGTGAAAGCCAAAGTTTAAGGATCAAACCACACACACATCTCAACTAATTCTAGTCACTCCTTTTTGTTCTCCACGTGGTAATGCCACTGATGATTAGCCGCAAAGCGGATTAGGAGCCCATCATAATTCATAATTTGCACGAGCAATCTCATAATGCAATTTCTGTAGAGAACACATATCCAAGCTTCGATCTTATCCTCATTGGAAAGACCTTGATCTATCTCTGAACACAATTGAAGATTAAAAGGGCTCCCGCAAATTGAAACCATGAAGATCGCCAGCACGCTTTGTATCAGCAGGATGTGGACTGCCACCATGGTAGTTCAGGCGGCACTACTACATGTTTCTTTCTTTCCCAATAAAAACTTCCAAGAAAAGAGTGTTTTGTCATGCGCTTTGGAGAACAAGGCCGGTCATGTCGATTTTCTATGCCTGGCTGCTCTTTTTTTCTGTTTTGAAACGTGTCTCGAAGACCTGCTCTTGTTTGCTCAATGTGATGTTCAGAAGAAGCCATATGGAAATGCATAAAGATTACAGTGCAATGGGTCACTGTCTTGAGTGTCCCCTAGGCGCAAGACCTGGTGGTTGGCGACGATTTGTGCTCCCAGGTTTTCAGGATTTTGTTGGCTTAACGCCCACATCACTGTCTTCAGCTTTTATGCATCTGGGCAATAATCTATTTTTGGATCAGGGAGTGAGTTATTCTGTGGGTCACAAAGCAGGCTGATCAGTTGCAGTTGGGTGTGATTTATTATGCATGTCTATTGCATTGCTTTGATGAGTAGTTTACATCTGCAAAAGAGTTTAGGAGGGCCACTAGAGAGAAAATAACTGAAGAAAATCAGGTGATTTGTCTTTTAAAAAGTATTGGAGATCTGCAGAGTTTTAGATAAACAGAACATACATACAAAAGAGTAGTTCAAAATTTGCAAGTGCAAAAAAGGATGTCTGAAGGCTGAATCATTAACTAACAAAAACTCGAACCTCATGGTTCTTTGACTGTATGTGCATGCTTACATGATCGAGTGGACCAAATTAGAGGAAAAAGACTGATTCTGCTGATTCGATTACCAACTCTATATATGATGATTGCCCTATCAGGCTTGGATGCTTCTTAGATAATCAAAATTTGTAATTTGCCATCTATCGGCCACAATTATGGAGCATTATAGTAGGGCCTGCAGATGTATATTTGTATAAAATGCATTTCTGCAGGCGCGTTGAGTGCCTGAATGTGCATTCCAGTTGTCATTCTGTTTGGGAAGCTTAAACCATTCACATTTTTTACTTGAAAATTAGGACCACAAAATTGTAAAGGTAAAGAACAACACTTTAACCGAATCCCCTGCTAGCTTCTGATGAAAAAAAGAAAAAAAAAGCAGGAGAAAAGGTCATTACTGCTGGGCGGCCATACATCAGGACCATCCCTGAACTGAACAATCCATTGCATGCCTTGCCTGCGGTACACAGCGCCTCGACGGACGCTTTGATCAGGCATGCAGGTCTGCAGGGCCTCCTTGGGACGATGAACGCGCCACCGGTCCTGCACCTCGGAACCACCACTGCTTCCGGCGGATGATTCAGAGTGACGCGATGCAGCAAAAGTTGGCGTCGCAGGAATGTCCGAATCCAACGTCGTCAGAACTCAGAATGGCAGACGACTTCAGAGACAGCGTGAGGACGGACTGGCCAAATCACCGTTGTCAGCAACCGATGGTCCACCTCTTCTGTCTCTTTCTGTTCACGCGAGAAATGCAACGCAGGCGACGTTTGGATGACCTGGCCAAATTTTATCGGTGCTGCTCGAGGGGGTCAAGTTTATTTACTCCATCCATCTCAAACAATGCAACCGTGACAATCGCCACTTAACCTCTCTCACATTCTATCATATCACGCGAATGGCAAATTTGTTGCCACTCACCACCAAGGATGGCAATAAGTTAAATATTCTTATTTGTGCTGATCAAATTTGTTAAAGTTTAACTAAGTTTATATTAATTAGTATTAACATTTACGTCTCAACCAAGATTTATATGTAAATATATTCTGTCATTGATCTAAAGATGCTTATTTTGTATCGTAAATGTTAGTGCTTTGTTGTAAAACATTGGTCAAAGATAAAACCGGTTGACTCTTGAAGAAAGTAAGAATTGTATTTTTTAACGGGAGAGTACTTACTTAATTAACGGCATGTTCAGCTCACAGCCGCACCCAACCATGTTCCGTTGTGGCGCCGAGAGGTGCAACGTTAGAATTCTGCGCAATGTTGTGGAAGGGAGTGTAGGCGGTTGAGCCATGTCAAGGCGAGGTGCCCATGGCCTTAACGGTGGTGAAGGGGAGGGAAGGAGGCCATTGTAGGCCCGGGATAGAGTACCGTGTTTCCCCAAATGCGTGATGGGTCGCGCGATAACATCATCCATAAATTTTAGGCCTTCGACCTCCAAAATACAAGAAGAGGTGACACGAGCCGCCATCGCCAACAACCCCTCCCTCCCACCTGTGCCTCCTCAATGTCGCCGAGCGGGCTTCCGAAGCCACGTAGACCGCGAGGATGGTGGTGGCCACCACCTCCTCCCCCTCCATCCTTCTCTCGTTTTTTCTCTCCACCTGATGGTGTTTTTTCCGGCGATAGAGATAATTGTTCTGGCGGCTAGCACTCGGATCCGTGGCTCTGGCAGCCAGATCCATGATTATGATGATCGGATCCGGTGTATGGTCGAGGGACGCGAGCTCGAGAGCGTGGCCAGATTCTGGCGAAGGTGGGCGCGTCGGGGCTCTTTCCCACGTCTAGGGCGGCTGCAGGCTCACGCACGCCTGCGGGTCAGGCGGCGGCTCAGGGCGGTGAGCAGCGTCACGGCCCCTAGTGGTGCCCCTAGTGGTTCGACCCGTCCCCTGGGGCTGCCGGTGCTTCTTCACACTGCCCCCGGGCTCCTTTGCTCCCTACTTCTACGAGTTGCGAACAAGGTGGTGGGGCTGATGCCATCCGGTTGCAGGACCCTGTCAACGCCGAGGCGGGGCCGTTACCCTATGGGATTGGCGGAGGTGGCCGGCATTGAAGCGTTCGGGTGCAGATCAGCGATGGCGTGGAATAGTGCGTATGATTGTGCTGTGGCAGCTATCGTGGATGCATCAACACTAGATCTTATTGGGCGTCCGAGGGTGGGTTGGGTGGCGAAAGTCTTCGCCTTGCTGCTGGGCTGACGACGCCGAATTTGGGCAGCTTTGCAGGAGCCAATTGTTGCACCCCTTCTCTTTTGGTGTGAATGTTGCAGATTTAATCATTGTCCATGTTGGACGGGCAAAGGCGGCGTGAGCTACATCGTATTCCTTTCTGAAGGCGTTGTCTTTATAGTTCCACGCGTGGTTTCTACTTTGGTACCTTTGTCTGGACATCAGGGTTTCTAAGTAAATAATGATGTGGGATCAGAATCCTTGAAAATTGGAGCGAGAGCAAAGAAGAGGATTAAAGCCTAGTCTTCTATCTTCTAGTTTTCTTTTTTTGTTTTTAGCTTTTTTTCTTGAACGCCTTGGCTATATCCGAGGCCGGATTAAAAAAATATTTTCATCTAAAAAAAGATGAGACGTGTTAATCGTTTGTATTTTAGAGTTGTATTTAGTAGATTTACAATATAAAGAAGAATTCTTTTGTCAAACTCTTCATAGAAACCCAACTCTAAATTTTTGGTACATATAAAAAATCTTAGAGAAGTTTTCTCTAAAAGAACTTAGAGAAGTGCTTTTAAAAAAATCGGTTACAATTGTGTTTAGTTCCATTGATCTTTCTTACCGAGAGAAAGAGAGCCCATAGTACTTTCCATTGCGTGTGATGATTCATACACAGGAACATAGCAAAATGCAAAACTTAACATACATATTCCATGTCCAATACAAAAAAGATGTGCAACTTTTATTGCGATGAAAAACAATCAGCAATCCACGTTCACGACATAGGTCTCTCGTCACCGCCGTATGCAGTCCTAGAAAACCAATCGCCTCGCAAAAAAAGATCACAATAAAAGAATGCAGTTCCCAATTTAGTATATCCATGCAACCTTCACACGTCCCCACGTGTCGTGACGCTGCAACGAAACCTCCAATGGCGCATGCTATTCTCTCCTCAACACAGTTGCCGGTCCTCGACGTCGCATGCCTTGTGCTATGGCTGGAAGGCGAGCAGAATGGCATAAAGGGGGATGGAGCTCATCTGTTGTTGGTTTCGTCTCTTCATGGGAGACGTCGACGGGTCAGATTTATAGGTATGTGGCCTCCATGTTCGGGAAACAGGATAGACGCACGAGGCAGGAGGCCAGGAGCCAAGCACGACGATGGCTATTCAATTTGTGTGTCGTGATTTGAAACGGACGATGACTTCTCAGTTGTGCGCCTATGCGTTAATGCTTGAGCCGTGCTCTTCGGCTGCTTGGAATTGTCTTGTATGCAGTCGAACATGATCGGTCAGGGAAGCAAAGAGACGAACGTGAGCGGATGGCGCAGGAGAGGATGGGGTGGGGCTACTTAGGTGTCATACCTGCATGTTAAGAGAATTGCCCTAGTAGATTCTTTTTTCAGCCAGAGGATATATGCGCACAAAATTAAAATAGGCCATGGTCCGTTAGGTGGTGGTGCCATTATGGTCCGTTCGTGGCCCATGGACTGAGCAGTGTCGATTAAGGAGCCCATCCATGAGCTCAGCCCTTGTTTTTTTAATTCGGTTTTTGCAAAATTATTTGTCTGAATGAATCCAAAAATATTATTTGTCTGCCGGTGAATTGACGTAATTTTTTTATGAGATCGAGTTATGCTCGGCATCCGACCGTGTCTCGGCCCGAGCCGGATTCGAGTCTCGACCGAGCTGCCCTTAAAACAAACCCGACCGGCCTCCTAATGCACCGAGTTTCGCAATGGCGTACCACGTTGAGCACCTGCACTCGGCGGAGGCTGTGAACGACGCCATCTACCTCGAGGGCGAGAGCGGCCGCCTAACGGTGGTCCGGTTCGGCCGGAGCGGCCACGACGACTGCGTGCGCTTCGACGCCGCCATGGCTGCCGCGGCCGACCGGGTCGGGCCTGTTGCGGCGCTCATCGCCGTGGACATCGACGAGGTGCAGGACTTCAACTACATGTACGAACTCCAGGACAGGCCCTGCACAGTCATGTTCTTTTACAGGTATAGATACGTCGACGTGAGTCGATTTGGCTCCCACGACGACTTCAATAGCTGGGTCGCGATCAGGGGCGCCGACGAGTTCGCCGACGTCGTCGAGGTGGTGCACGAGAGAGCCACCGCAGGGCGCCGCGTCGTTGACCTTTCTTTATAAAGTGCATCGTTGACTTTGTCCACAATTTTTTTTTTTTTTTTTCGAAAGCGTGCTTTGCACGTGCTGCATTAAGAGGCTGGGAATAAAGTTACACCGCCCGTGTGACCAAACGGCGAGCCACCATTGGTCATACGGGTTAAACACTTACGAGCGTCCACCGGCTTAAACGCGGTGGAGCTTAGAATGGTGTACTAACTGAGAGCACAGTTTGCGACTAACACGACGCTGGAGTTTATGACTCGTGCATTCCTTTGGGGCCCCGACTCACCAAGTTCCGCTTCCGGCGAGCAAGCATGGGGAAGTTCGCGCGAATCTCGTCCCGCTTAGCGCAGACGGTACCTCAAAGCACCGAAGAATTGGTGGAACTTGGTGATCGTGGTGTCCGGAGAATTTGTCACCACATGATCCGCACGGCCCTCCAGCCTGTTCAACATCACCGCGCGCTTCGCTTCACGGATCGGGATGCGGTTGGTCGATTTGGCGGCCAACCGATCACTACGACGTAGGAACCAAACTCATCATCGCGCCTTGGAAGCCCGTAGGCGAGGCGGAGACACGATCAAAGGCTCCCTCCGCAGCATGGCGTGGCGGAGTCGAAAAAGTTCGCCATCGGCCGCCAACGAGGTCGGCGCAGAGCCACAGCGCGGAGTAGTGGGTGGTGCGACAACGGGAGGAGTCGGTGAAGGAAGGTCCTCAGTCGAGTTGTCCTCACACGCCCCCCAAACCCTCCTCCTGCGAGCGCCAACCTCTCCCGATTGGCGTGGTCCGACGACGCAGGTCCAGCAGGTAGGACGTCATCGTCGAGGGTCTCCACCGACGGTCCCACGCCCTCCGACGCCACAAAGAATCGCAAAAAGCTCGACCATACGTAGTGGCGAAGGAGGCTCCAGCTGCACCGCCCGGGAGATCACCGTGGTAGGCGAACGCGTGACAAGGGAGGCTTCATCTAGCATTGGGTCCACTGAAAGGGAGGCTCCACATCCAAACGGCACAAGCGCGAGCGGTCGGCGTGGTGGGTGAAGCTCACGGCGTTGTTGGCCTCCCAATAGGCCCATTGCCTCCCACCACCGCAGCAGCTTAGTCGACGCCGATGGGTCCCACGGAGAATCTGTCCGACGAAGAAAGATGCCCCATGGTCGCCGACGCGTCGTGGGCGATCCGTAGAAAGGCGAGGTCGCGGGTTCCAGCCCAGACGGCTGTGGGCGCTGGGAGGACGACGGTGTCGATGTCGGTAGCTCCTCGCCCGGTGCCTCGCGGCCGAGGCGAAGAGGCAATGGACGGAGAAGGGCACCGAGCGACGATGTGGTCCCCCCGGCGAGACAATTGAAGCGAGACCCACGAGCCGGCGAAGCAGTCACCGCCGCCGAGGTCGAGGCGAGGCATGACGGCTGCCCCCGCCTCGCCGCCGACGCGGGTGAAGCCATCGGCATCGGCGGGCGGAAAGAACACGCCCGGCGGGTCCGAGGGCCGGGCTCGCGATGGTGATGCCGGCTCCCTGAGGCGGCGCTGAAGCTTGCGATCGAGGCCGAGGTGCCGGACGCACGCCGGCATCGAGCCGGAGCAAAGGCGCCACACCCGGTAGCGATGAGGCGCCGTGAGGCGGTCGCTGGCGACGAAGGGCTTAGCGGCGGCTGGCTTGACGGCACCCGCCGCCCTCAGACCACGACACGACGACGACGCCGTCGCGGCGCGCGTGTGGTCCCGATGGCGTCCACACGGGCGACGCCGACGATGGTGCCCACAACCTCGGGACGGCATGGCCGCCGCCGAGCCACGGATGATCTCCCCGCCGGAGAGGACGGCAAGGCGCCGCGCGAGATGGGCCTCTTCGACGACGCCGACCTCCTCATCCGAAAGCGGTCAGAAGTTGTCCTCCCAACCGCATTTCCTTGATCCGCCGGCGGAGGGGAAGAGGGAGCCGTGACCTCCACCGCGACTGGGCGAACACACAAAGGGTCGGGTCGCGCCCGGCGCCACGGCGGGGCGACACCACGCCGCGGGGAGCGCGAGCCGAGGTCACGACGGTTGTCCTCGGAGTCTTGGGCGGGAGGCAGACAGAAGGCGACGAGGCTCGGAGCGAGAAGGGTGCACAAGCACGACGTCGGGCTCCGGCCGCCCGACTGCCAAGCGACAACGGGAGGCGACATCCACGCGGCTGCAGGTCCGGCAAGGGGGAGACGGCGGCGTGGGCGAGGACGAGGAGCGCAGCGGGCGACGACAAAGTGGAGGCCCGGGCGCCGACGGCTCGCGCCGGCCGGGTTCCGAGCCGCAGGCCCAGGCCCGTGGGACCGACGCGGCGGCGGCAGCCAACCAAGCAGCGCGCGGCTCCCGCCTCGGTGGCGGGAGGCCGGCGTCGGCCGCCGCGAGGGTGAGGGGCCGCGGCCTCGAACTCCCCACGGACGGATCGGCAGCAGCCCGGCCCGCGGCGGCGACGAGAACGGCGGCGGGCTGGCCGCCGAAGGGCAGCCCCAAGGCCGCGGCGCCGGAGGGCGGGGGCGAGATGGAAGGTGCCCCGGAGACGATGCAGGGGAGGGCCCTGGGGGCGTCGTGGTGGGAGGCCGGGCGGCGCCGGGCGGCGCCCGCGCCCGGAGCTCGGGCGCCGATCTCCGCCATCCCCGGGAGGCGCGGGTCGAGGCTGACCTCCCGCGGGAAGAGCGCGACGCGGGGGTCCTGGATCTGCCTTTGGTGGAGGAGGGGAGCTAGGAGGGGCGGCGCGCGGCCGGCGGACCGGGGCGGCGGCGGTGGTGTCGGGCGTCGCCCCCATCGCCCCCAACGGCTACAGACGACACCTGCTAATGATGGACTCACTCTGGTGTGTCCACAATTTCTTCTTCTCGATCTTTTTTTTGTATATAATAAAGACAATTGTATGCATGATATGCATCCCGATCGAGGGGCTAAAACAATCTTTATATCCTATATTAAGCGTGTTTGGACAGTGGAAGTATCACGTCCGGCATCAGTCAGTCGGGCATATGCATGGAAGGTTCGGATCTTTTTTTTTTTTTTTTTTTTGCACCGTTCAATGACCCTAATAACCAAACACGCTGGATATGACGATGAGCAATCTATAGTAGTTTGCAATAATCTTCCTGCTAGCACCACTAGTTTCAACAACACTTCCGTCTCTAAACCGAGTACCACACTAATACATGACATATTTTAATCTCTCATGCACTTTGTCACGCTGTCGATGTGACCTAATTTTCATCCAACTCGCGGACGTCCCAGCTCGTGCTGTGAGGGGCTCTTTTGTAGATGTTTGTAATACTCTTAATTTAAAAGGGTATAAGCAGAGGCTATACTTCTCGATTGCGAAAAAAGATGTCTACGAGCACCATGAAGTTGGTTAAGAGCACACTAAAATAATAAGGTCCCTAATTGTTGAATTAAAATCTAACAGTGAACACACTTACCTACACCACTTTGATCATGTGGGACACAGATATTTCCGACGCAATTAACCAGTCGTGTTCGCTAATCAAGCATCAAGACACAACAAAACCGAGCTCATTAGCAAGCGAGACAGGCGAAGCTCCCTCATTTCCACCCTACCCGAGCTCAGCGTGACTCGTTCTGCCTCGAACGAGCTCCCTCAGGCAGCGAGGTCCCGAACACGAGCTCGAGCTCGTCTGGGCGAGGATTCTCCGCCTCAAACGAGCTCCCACCAGTGCGCGAGAACGCGGCGACCTGCACCTCGACGACGAGCTCTTCTCCGCCTCGAACGAGCTCCCGACGGCCCCGGTTCCAAGCTAACGGCGGGCTCGAGACACAACGCTAAGCGGCTGCGTCGCGGCTACTTGTCGGGCACCGCAAGCTACGATAAGATCTCATCGAGAAAGCAGGATCTTGGGTGACACGCGCGGTATGGTTCGGCAGATCACGCCATACCGCGCCTTGCGCTAAGGACAAGCGCTAGAAGACAAAAATGACCTCGGCGGAAGAGGTCAAGCTCCCCGACGAGCTCTCCTGGCCACACATTTTCTGCGACATCAGTGCAAGCATTTAAAGCCAGCGGCGCCACCACAGGCCTGACCGCGGACAGCGGCGCTGGGCTCGACGGGCGGCGGGCACGCGAGAGTAATGGCGGCGGCTGAGACGAGCTCATTGTACCCCCCAACGCCAACCAAGGAGCTCCGAGCTCGGCGTCCGCGTGCATTCACATCGTATCACGGAGCCACCTCTACCCGACTCTACGGCGGCCGGCGGGCGTGCTCACGAATAGGGCGGCGACGACGTGCGCGCCGCCGGACAGCCCGGCGTGCCCGACCGGCCGAGGACTTTTCTCCTTTCACCCCTTCTATTCACGCTTCTTCCACCTCTAAGTCCTTGGCCCGGTGGCGCATGTGAGCTCCCTTAAGCTATAAAAAGGGAGGGTTTGGCCATCGGGAGGGAAAAAGCTCTCTTGCTCATTCGACACACACATGACCCACTCGATTTCACACATTTCACAGAGACTTGGGAGCTCATCTCCCTCTCTCGCCAGCTTGTATTCGCCCCGATACGAGCGCATTGAGCTCTGATAGTGCCACACACTAGACTAGGGTGCGCGTTTGCCCCGAACTAGTATAAACCTCGTGTCATTGTCCCTTGAGCTAGGCCATCGTTGCACACATTAGACAGTCGATTACTATGGCCGTGGTATACGACCACGACAGATCACATTTGGCGACGCGTGACATATGTTTGAAGCTTGCTTGTGGAGATAGAGCAATTTTCTAACCCGCCATCTATCTACTTTCTCCGTCCCAGCATATGTGTCGTTGGAGCACAGGATGTAGTAACCAAGAAAGATGGCAAAGGACTCTGCTCCCTCTATATACAAAAAAAAACTTTGAAGACCCGACTTTGACCCACCCCTTCAGAAATTCAGTAGATGCAGGCGAGTTTTCTATAACCCTCAATGCTCAAGGGCTTATGAAGGTTGAACCTCTCGCGTCAGGAAAGGTGTTAGTACTGAAATAGCGCTTGCTGCTTAGATTTCGCTCTGGTCCGCTTTTGGTCCCAAATCTTTGGTGTTGCTTTTTCCAATAAATGTTGGTTACATTTCTTTATGCCATTTGTACCCGTCACCGGTTTATGGATGAGTGCTATTGGCGTAGTTGGTCTGGCTCTGAACCTACGTGCCTATGACTTCGTTTCCCCCGGAAATCCGTGCAGCGGAAGATCCTGAATTTGAGACTTTCTACACCGAAAAATATTCTTTTAAATGAGGGTATTCGTGCGTGGATGGCAGCTCAGGATCAGCCTCATGAAAATCTCAAGATAATATAATAGAAAGAATCTAAAGTGTGGTAGAAAAAACTATATGTAGTTCTTTCTACCACACTTTATGATTCCAACCAGACCCTTTCATTTAAGACTTGGATTTTTTATTTTCTTTAATCCCTTTTTCATTTCTTTAATGATTAATTGGAATTCCAATTAATCATTTTGACTGGCTGTTTTTACATAAATAATAAGTAAAAAGGCAGTAGGAACTAGAATGAACAATGCTGTAGCAATAAATGCGAACAAAAAAGGAAAAAAACTTGAAGGTTTTATGTTATGTAATTATTTAGATGGTAATGTAAATGAACCGTAACTATGTAAACCTATTCCTAACAGATTGATACCAAAATAGCAGATCCAAATTATAAGAAATCCTATCGAAGCTACAAGTGCAGAATTCGCACCCTTCCAATTTTGATTTGTTCTACTATGTAAATATATTGCAAATATGGTCCAGGTAATAAATGCCCAAGTTTCCTTAGGATCCCAATTCCAAAAAGGATCCCCATGCCTCATTAGCCCATACTGCTCCACAAAGAATACCCACGGTTAAAAGAGTAAACCCTAGACTAATGACACGATAACTCCAAGAATCCAAACGCTCAGTTAATTGATATTTGTAATAATTTGGAAATACGGGAAAAGAGGTATTTTTTAAAGCACTTCTTTTTGCATATAAATATTCAATCCTTTTAGAAAGAGCCGCTAAATTAAATTCTCTTTTAGGCGAAGGGAGTATGACCGCTTTACCAATAGTGGAGACTCAATCTGGAGACGTTTCCGCCTATATTCCTACTAATGTAATCTCAATTACAGATGGACAAATATTCTTATCCGCGGATCTATTCAATGCCGGAATTCGACCTGCTATTAATGTGGGTATTTCAGTTTCCAAAGTGGGATCCGCAGCTCAAATTAAAGCCATGAAACAAGTAGCTGGCAAATCAATTTGTCACTGTATACATTTGTATGGACATGTCATTAATGCAGCCTAAGGAAGCACACATGACCACTCAACCACTTTTGTTACATTAAATAAATCACCCACTTGCATTTCACTCGGTGGCAAATACAATTGTAAGGTGCAAATCTGGGAAAAGGCGGGTATGGATGGTACGATTCGGTTTTACACCTCAGTATCGTAACCTTGGGGATTTCACCCAAACATTGAGCAATGCATGCGTGCGTGGTATACAAGTAGCAACTATGCACCTGTTTGCAGATAGCACGGCCGCATCAGGGAGTTAGCATTGAAGCGAAGCTCCCGGTGAGGAGGCGCGGTGGCCGTCGGATCAGAATATATTCGGGTCGGACCAATATGCCCCTGGCTATTCGGTATTGGCCCATGTATCAGTAGGGGTATAATGGTCATTAGGACCGAGACTATAAATAGTGAGGGCAGCCCTCCATCTGAGGTTGCCTCTCCAGTCTGCAGTTCACTCGTTAGGGTTTCCCAGTCTCTAGTCTGCTTGAGTGTGAGAGGTCCAGACATTTTGAGATCGATTGTTCCTAGGTAGCATACCCCTTAGTGTGTGCATGCCCTCTGGGCTTGATCGATGGATCATATCTGTGTGATGTGTTTTCGCTCTGTGATTTGAGTTCTTGTGTTGTGATTTTTGTCACTTCTTCTCCTCCCCTCTTCTAGAGTCGATTAGTTCGCTCGTGGATCGTTTGAGCTCATTCTTCTTGCAGTGATTTGTTCTACGTCGAGAACCTAAGTGATTCACCAAAGGTTTTCGGCTGAATCCTCTCGAATCCGTAGATCGATCCACGTTTAGGTCTAGGGTTCGTGTCCTTCCTATTCTTCGCGTGATCTAAAATTCCTCTCGAATCTCTCATTCAATATCGAAATTTCTTTGGGGGATTTGGTCACCCACATGTCTAGATTACCTGGACCAAAATTTATGACCTGAGATGGAGATTTGATCGGGTTTTGGTTCAAGCTTGTGTGAGGCGTTTTCGAGCTTGTGTGTGGCCCGAAGAAGATGACGTTGGGGCCGGCCCCGTCGGATGACGGCGTTAAGGTCAGACCAGGGCGGCCGGCCGCTAACACGCCACGACGGGGGCATGGGGGTGGTTTGTCGCGAGCAGCAAGTGAAGAAGATGCGGGAGGATCGTGGGTAGCAATGGTTCTCGCGGGCTTCTCACGTGGGGGGCGGATGAAGGTTTCGGGCGGTTACGGATGGGTGAAGCGATTAGTATAAATCGACGATGACATTTGAGTCTTTTTAGCAAGAGATTTTTTTTTTTTTTTTTTTTGCAAAATTATTTGTCTGATGAATGAATAAAAAAAGTGCAAAACTATACTACTGCCATGATAAAACCGGCGAGAGGTACATGCTGCCGATTGAGTTGATGGAACTTCTTTTTTTTGTCTACTAGGAAACTTGCCCGTCGCGTTGAACGGGAGGAAAAAATCGAATGCTTATAAGATATGGAAATGATTTACATATTTATTTACATTTGATTTTTTTTGAAAAAAATTGAAATCGAACAAATTTACCAAGGCGTTGCAATGCAACTGACACTGTTATTGCACGTTGATGAACAACTTGCACGACCTTGAATAGCTCTACTTTGTACGGGCATGAGTTTTTTACCAACATTGTACGAGAATGAGTTATCAGTCCAAAATGCATAGGACAAAAAGTTTTGTGAGGGTATTATAGGAAATTATTGAAAAATAGGATGTAGAAGAAAATTCTTATGGTTGAGCTATATTTTTTTTCTATAAGATACAACTGTGCACACAAATATTTAGAATGAGCATGTTTTGATTGACAAATTGTGAGACACAAAATTTGCACGCTGAAAGATAATCGTGACGTCGCCTTCCTCCCGCATCCATAACGTAGCACACAACGCCACCGCAGGGACCCACCTGCCATGCGCCGCTATGATAGGGGAATTATTGCCTTGACAAGTGCGCCCCTCCCGATGGCAGACGCGTGGCACAGGACGCATCTTACGGTCTCGCGCGCGGCTCTTTGCTCTCGCTCGTCGTAGAATACAACACTGTTGAAAACTACGTTGTCATGTCAACCTCCCCATATAGAGACGATGCGACAGTGGACTGAACCAGCAAAGTTCAAGCACGCGCTAGCACGTCGACCTGGACTGAACAAGTTGGTGGTTTGCAACATGACATCACACTGACGTACATACCATGAAAAAATAAATTGGAGGCAGTCGAACATTGCAACCGGCACGCACGGTCCCGGACCGGGGCCAACGGGCCGATCGGCAGGAGCCATCCTTGGGTCCGCACACACGTTGGGGGAGTACCACGAAGAGGCGGTACGCCAGGGGAGTATGATAGGAGGAAAGAAGCACAAAATTGCTGCGCTTTGGCAACCCGGCTTCTTCTCTCCCATCTCTTCTTGATCCATCGAGACCTATACCATAGTCTAGCCAGATCTCCGCTTCCACCGCCGAGCGGCCATAGTGCCTCACCAAGATCCGCCAAGATGGTGTCCCACCGCTGCATCATATCCACCGCGTTGCGCCGCCACTTTCGGCCTTCACGGGTTGGCGCCTAGGAACTTCGCGTGATGCCTCAACGGCGCCAAAAGTGCCCGACGAGCTCGCCACCAACGCAACCCCGGTGCGCTCTCCGTAAGATCATACGACCGCATCGCCGGAGGCCATCGGCCGCGGCTACGACAACTCGAGCACACTGAGCGGCGGTTCCTCCGTTACGCCTCCCGCGCCGAGCACCCGGCGTGCTTTCCCCGACACGAACTTGGTATGCGCTCCCGTGGTGCCGCCGTCGACCAACAGATCGCCAAGGCCGTCAACGGGGTCTTGGGCGGCTCGAGCAACCTTGCGGTTCCTCCGGTACACCCCCCCATCATCGACGCCGCCGGCACAAAGCGCCGGCGTGGTGTCCAACATGCCTCGGCGCTCCCGGCCGAGCGGCAAGCGAGTCGGCTCGGCTGCGTGGTGTTGCCCGTGGTCGGTAGAAGGAAGCAAAATTATTTTTGATTTTATAAGTCATTGTCTTCGTAGAGCTAGTCTGATTTGGGTTCAGATTTGTATCGGTGTTTGGATCTTGATTCAGTTTCTGATTTGGGATAGGTGTTCGGATCTTATTTAGTTTCCGTTTGGTCTCTAGCGGAAACATCAGGAAATCTATTTTATTTTGGATTAGGCTGGGGTAAACTTCTTTTATTCAAAACAAACTTGCGCTGGACTCTTTTCTCCGCGTGTCCAACATAGATGGCAGACCCAAGGCAGACGGAAAACCAGGGTCAAGAAATTTTCTCTCTTTATTAGTAGGTATAGATATGAGTTCATCTTTAAAAATTGTAACTTTTATATTATACTAGCAAAACATGTCCGTGCGTTGCACCGGGAAGTACGTGTCTGATATCGGTGCTAATAGCATATGTGTCTGATACTCGTGCTAATTGTAAATGTGTCTCGTACCAGGGAGTATGCAATAGGGCGTATTATTGTGCAATCACTTAAAGAGAGTGTTGGAAGTAGATATAGACTTGTACCGACGAGGGTGGCCAGACCAAAATTTTGTCGATAGTATGTTAAATAGGATATGATTGGATATTGATAGGATGGGATTTGCCTTTTCGTTATTAGATTAGAGATGTTGATTAGTACTCCATTTGTTTTCAAGTTTCTATTTGGATTCGGATTTGAATATAGGCCTTGTTTAGATTGCTAGAAATTCTAACATTTTTCTCACTTTCTCCATCACATCACATTAAATACACCAAAAGACATATGTTTGAAGTATTAAATGTAGGTAAAAAAATAACTAATTACACGTTTAGATGTACATTGCGAGATCGATTCTTTTGAGCCTAGTTACTCTATGGTAGGATGATATTTACCACTAACAAACAAAACGTGCTACAGATATACGATGTGACATTTGGTTCCAAATATTTGCCATCTAAACAAGGCCATAATATAGTGTCAGCTATGTCGGATCGCGTATGCAAATTGAGTATCGGATAGGGTATCTGATGCTGAATAGTCTACCTCAGACATCGACAAAACTACGGATTCAGTCTCCAATACGGTTAGAAAATATCCATACCATTTGGATATGACATGATTTATTTGCATGAAATATAATCATTTGCATCCAATATTAAAATACAACAAAAATTATGTACGTAGATGTAGGCCTTGAGCTGCTTTGGCCTTTTTCCTACCCACATGCCGATGGGCTAGCAGGCCTTGCGCACAGACCCAGATAGCAGCTGGCCTTGTCTCATGTACGGATCTGCACAAGTGCCGGTGAACACGGATGGCACGGCGAGTGCGTGCTTGCATTGGCGTGGCCCCATGGCATTCGGTTGGGTGGCAGGCCGGCAGCAATGCAATGCAAGCGCCTACCCGAAGTTCCCAACCAACAAATCCAACCGCGTTATATGCGCTGCTACCCAAGGATCGATTCGGAGACGACGGACGGATACGGCCTGCGTTTTTTTACCGACCGGACCTAGGAAACCGCCGGGGTCCGAAACGGTAAACCGGTCGATTACGGTAAACCGGACGGTTACCGGACGGTTTGAAATTTGAATTCAACTGAATTCAAACTACGCCGGGCGAACGGTAAAACCGCAAACCGGGCGGTTTGGAATTTATACCGCCCGGGTTTGAGCGGTTTTACCGAGCGGTTTGAGCGCTTTGAACGGTTTTTTCAAAATTTAAAATGTAATTTTTTTATAAAATGCTAAAAAATTCCTAAAAATACTTCATGATTTGTAGAATCCAATGATGTCAAAATTACTTAAATTTGAGTGTGTTTAGTATGTTTTTCGACCTTCATGATTTAATGGGCCTTAATGGGCCTACCATGTATTTTTCTTTTCTTTTTTTTTTCAAACTTAGATTTGAAATTTTTATACCAAACCAACTCCAATTTGACAAATTTTTACACCCTTGGCTTCTATAAATCACGAACTATTTTTACGTAATTTTTTTCAACGATTTTTTTTTCAAATTTTAAATTTTGAATTTGCCTTCTTTTATACCGGCGGTCCCAGAACCTGGCCGCCCCGTATAAACGGTAACCGCGGTTTACCGCGATAAACCGTCCGGTAGAAAAAAACGCAGATACGGCACCGCACGTGTGCGCCCGTGGTGGATTGGGGCGGGCGTGGCCATAGCCCATGGGCCAGCCGACAACGCCGCCCGCCCCAAATACGGAAGGCGCGAAAAAAGTGGCGTAAAACAAGGGCGAAAAAAGTGGTGAAAAAAAGAGGTGATACTGAAATTTTCTCTTTTATTAGTAGGTATAGATATAGATAATATGAACTTGGATGAAGATAGAATTTATATAATAGTTGTATAGAAAAAATCGATCTTTGTAATTATGATTTTTTTTTCATTTAAGTGCATTTTGGGAGGTCTGATATAATATTCCAATGTCTATTTGTTGATCTGAAATTTATTGATTATTTAGGTATCAAGATAGCTTTAAACAAAAATATGGTAAACCACAATTGTAGATCTCTTAGGTATCGAAAGACTAAGAGGTGGTTGAACTAGTGGCTGGGGAAGTCTAGTAGCTCCACCCTCAACTACTAAGAATTTGGGACACATTTTCATGTCCAGACTAGAACCATAAACCACCAAACATGGAGCAATAACCAAAAGGGCCTCGGTTGCCACCTCAAGGGTAGGCAACAATGACATTAGGATATCATGCAAAATCGAGATGAAACATCACTTCCTTTGCAATTTTCAGCTGAATTACAGGCAATAGGTGTTGGAATGATCTCGGCTTAGTCAAGGCTTAAGGGCCCACTACAGCCCATGACCTGCGTTTTTCTATCGGACGGTTTACCGCGGTAAACCCGCGGTTACCGTTATACCGGGCGGTCCGGTTACCGGACCGCCGGTATAAAAGAAGGCAAATTCAAAATTTAAAATTTGAAAAAATCGTTGAAAAAATTCTGTAAAATAGTTCGTGATTTATAGAAGCCAAGGGTGTAAAAATTTGTCAAATTGAGTTGGTTTGGTATAAAAAATTTCAAATCTAAGTTTGAAAAAAAAAAAAGAAAAAAATACACAAAAGGCCCATTAAGGCCCATTAAATCATGAAGGTCGAAAAACATACTAAACACACTCAAATTTAAGTAATTTTGACATCATTGGATTCTACAAATCATGAAATATTTTTAGAATTTTTTAGCATTTTATAAAAAAATTACATTTTAAATTTTGAAAAACCGCTCAAATCGCCAAACCGCTTTGTAAACCGCTCAAACCGGGCGGTATAAATTCCAAACCGCCGGTTTACGGATTTTTACCGTTCGCCGGCCGTAGCAGTTTGAATTCAGCTTGAATTCAAATTTCAAACCGTCCGTAACCGTCCGGTTTACCGGTAATCGACCGGTTTACCGCTTCGGACCCCCGGCGGTTTCCTAGGTCCGGTCGGTAAAAAAACGCAGCCCATGACCGATAGACTAAATATTCACAAACGGCTAATAGCCTAGTCCGGGGTGCCCAAGAGGCTTTGCTCAAGGTCACTAGACCCCGAGCTATAGTCAAAGGCATCTTAACTATTTTCCTACCCTTTGACTGCCCAAGCAAGAATCTCGCTCTTCCTAACGACGTTGTTGCTCTCCATGCCATTGTTGAATGGATACCACTCTGGTTAGTGATCGCTAGGGAAATCATTCCTCAACTACTAATCAACTACTAAAGTCAGCGGTCGGCTCGAGCGTATTGGAGTCGAACTCTATGTCAGGCGTTGTATTTTAAATGTTGTGGTACGTAGTGTAAGTTGGTAGTAATATTTTATTTTTCTATCCAATGGGTGTTATACTAACCTACACTCCTTTACTGCATGCATGTGCCCCTCCCGTAAGATTCCTATCTTATCATTTTTCTTTAACCCGTGTAGCAGACACTCCTCTTATACCTATATTTTTTTTTCACGATGGGCCATTCACTCGTATTTCATTAAGAGAAAATTTTACAAGTATAAACGTGAAGCAACCTCGATGGCAAGGAGACATCAAGGTTACTCACGGATAAGGCTCCTATCTACTGGATCCATGGTAAATGGATTACATGATGTCTGAATTTTGCGACCACAGAGGAGCCACCATTGCCAGCGATCGAAATCCTGCCTGAATCCAGTCGTCTGCCTCCTCAGTTACCTTGCAAAGCAGCTGATGTACGCTTGCTGATGCCTATAATTGAGGGCGTCTCCAATAGCTACCTATTTAGCTAGCTAGATTTGATGCGGTAAGGTAAAAATAGAAGAGTAGGCACTAGCGACGAACAGATAGATGTGAGAACATGATAGAGAAACATATTAGCCCAATAGTAAGTAAATATATAAAATAATATTTTTTTTATCTCACCTCCACGTCAGCTGACTATGCAATTGCAGATGCCCTGACAGTTTGCCGGTCCTTGTATTCTCCATTGGGGTTTCTATGGAAGCCAGGCATGTGATGCTCCATTGGGTTTCTCTGGAAGCTAGGCATGTGATGCGAACATGCATGTACCACACAGAAGGTTCAGAAACAGTAAGTGAGCATATGAAATGAACTTGCATATCTGGTTTATATGTGCCGCCCTGATTTGAAATTTTTTAAGTTCTCATCCATGTGAATTAGACTGCTAGACCTCCTAAAAGCTTAATTCATTCTCTGTCCATGTGCAACCAACACAACTCTCTTGTCGGATCATGATTACAGTAATACTACTCCGTAGTATTTTTTTTTTTTTTTAATAAACTCAGTAGTATAATTTTTGTATTATGCATGACATGACGCATGAAATTATCTTAACGCAGATAGAACATTGCCAAGGCAGTATATGTAGAGTACAACTACCTGTGGCAGACTGCAACCGTACCTTATAAGTTTGTGCATATGAGCATATCTGAGACAAGTGAAGAGAAAGACGAACGCATGTTATTAGTAGATATAAGAGGGATTCATTTTATAGTACAGGAAATGTTAGCCAGACCATCTGCGTCAGAGGTTCTATTACTTTTTTTTAAAAAGCAGTGGGGTTCTGCTACTCAATTAATATGAAAGAATGTTACATGAAGGTTAGTCAGCCGAGGTGCCAAACAGGCACCTGTGGGCTAACCACCCCAAACAATGTGGTTGTGCATAGACACAACACGCGGCCATCGGTTATCGTTGTTGAGCAATGAAGCCAAGCTGCCAATAGCTCCGACTTCCCCTTATAGGCCATCCACCGTCACCCCTCGACGGGTTCAAGCTAACGGCTACCACCCGTCATCGTTGCTAAACTCAAACACCGAAGAGCAGCTCCGACATCCAAACATGATCCCAAACCACGGCGATAATCCAATTGCGGCACCTTCAAGGAGTGACGCCGATGGCGCCACCATCACATGTCCAAAGTGGACTGGGGAGGGGAAACACGATGTGCCCAATAGGGAAGTGGTGCCCAATAGCATCGTCGTCACCACGCTATCGCCCAAGAACCATCCAGCACAATCGCCCGGTCACGGCCGGACCCCATACCAGCCTTTAGTGACATCCTCACTATCCTCGCCGCCCGGATACCTCGGCATTGACGCCGGGTAGCAGCAGCAGCCGCCGCGACCGCTGCATCGGCCGCCACCCCCTTTGATCGGGCCATGCATAGCGACTTGACTCCACCGCTCGCGTCACACCATCGCATGCAAAGGCTGCATTTCACCAACGCTGTCGCCTTTTGGCACCCACTACTATAGAAATCTTTAACGAGGCGGGCAAAAGCATTAACCAAGCATTTTTTTGGCAATCGTTTGGACCAAAGGCCACGATTAATAGTGGCCTTAACCGGGTGGTTTCTTTGCCTGCACGAGTAAAACGAATTAAAAAAATAAAAATCCATGGAGAGGCCCGATCAGCTTATCAACGAGCTCGACAAGCCCATCCACGCACCACAACCGCCACCATCGCCACCGCCGCCGGTAGATCTGATCACGCCGGCCTCGATCCCATTTTTTGGGGGGCTTGACCGCCCATCGGCGCCCACTCACCAAAGCCACATCGGGCCCACACTTGTTGTCATAATGGTCGACCAAGCTCCTCACCGCAAAGATTTGCGACCGGTGGTGGTGGGATTAGACTCATCCTCGCCGGATAAACATGGAGGGAGGTCGATCCGCCCTGCTAGGAACTAGATTCGGCCGCCGAAAGGCGGATTCGCATGGATTCGAGCCGGATCCTTCTCTCGGAAGGTGGATCCATGCGGATGGAGCTAGATCGACGCTAGTGAAACTGGATCCGCGTCGTTGGAGCTTCGCGACCCGCCGCCGAGAGCTCAACCCACCACGCCACCGGCGAGAGGAGATGAGTGTTGGTATTTGATAAGCCTACGAAAATATTCATAGTTTGTATAATCCGCAGCGAACGGATACCGTGTGAGCATTTCACTGGGAGAGGGTTTTAATATCGAATCCACGGGGAGGATGGTGTGAGGATAACTGAGGCATATAACTAATCCCCGAAAGCAAAATCAAGGAACTGAAGAAGATAAAGAGATAAGGAAATTCCTACGGTTGTCTAGTTCATATCCTTGTAAGCTATGTTGATATTGTCTTAGGGGGCGTACTCAAAGGAAAACATGGACCTAAACATGCAATCCTCCAGCAACATGGTCCTGCTTGGCCTATCATTCGGGGGGTGGACTCCAAAGGAATCAATGGTACTGTCACTACCACGAACTACCACACGTCCCGGAATGTAGGGTGCATTCATAAGCAACCTCGGTCTAAGTACCACGCCTAAACCTAAGCATACTCCTCTAATCTACAGATTCCCATAGATTAAAGTACTCAAATAAGAGTTATGAACAATAAGAACATTTACTTACTTAAATAAGAAGTTGATCACCATAGAAGTCTCAGGATCAGGCCCAATGCTAATGGGACTTGATCCCGATGGTACAAGATGTAGAGGAGTCACCGACAGTCCCAGTGCTTCCTCGCCAGCTCTTCCCTTCACCAACACTTTAGCTCTAGGAACAAGATTAGCTCTAGTCTCTCTCATGGGAACTATAGCTCTAATCTCTCTTGATGCTTGCTCTCAACTCACTCTAGGGCTTCTAGTTCTACATGATCTTCTAATCTAGATTGGAACTAGAGAGGAGAGGTTGTCCTCACATTGGGACACCTCTATGACCAACGTGTCAAGGGATAATGAATAGAATGAGTTAGGGTTTAGCCCTAGGGTCGGGGGTCTTCTTATATATAGGCCTTGGCGATGAACGATGACCATTGGATCAAACCGACCTTCAACAACGGTATAGATACAACCTCAAGGTCGGTTACAAACCGACATAAAAATCTGAGGCTGATTGGCTGAAATACCCCGGCGGCCGGCCTAATTCTCTCCGCCGCCATGACTTTGTGGCCAAACCGTGTCGTTTCTCCCCCGTGTCTTCTGGTATCTTCTAGAGTGTTTTAGTCCACATTTTGGGTTGAGTTACTTCACGGTTAAGTCTTGTCATCGTATGGGATGTAAACTCTTAGGTTTCTCACCGTTCTTCTCTGCTTTTATCTGTTTAATCCCTGAAAAGATATAAATCACCAAAGCTCGTGGAATTATGTTAGTAAAGCTCTAGACTTATGTTGATATTCATTTTAAGCCCTTATTCATGTTTAGTTGACTAGTAATATTATGCTATAACAAAAGCCAACAATGAGGCCAGCTGCCATAGCGTCGTGCCACCAATCCCGCGAGTCGGGCCGCTGCCGCACTGCGGATCGTGTGGCCTCCCGTGTCCGCCCGCTCTACCGCGGGGTGGGAGAGGAGTGAGAGAGGTAGAGGAGTGGAAAAGGAGGAAGAGAGGAGGTAATGGGAGGGCGCGGCGCCAAGCCACTCTAGATGCGGCGCCCCAGGGAAAGGAGATGTGAGGAAGGCTCACGGGTGAGTGGATGTGAGTGGGTCAGGGTTTCACAGGTATATATATATTGTAATGTTGTTGTCGGGCTAAATGAGCCTATATGATTGGGAGTGGGCTCCACCACTATTAATCGAGGCGGGCCTCTTATAATGACGCCCGCAGTTAATAAACTTTAGAGGGTGGCTATTTTTTGACAAAGCAATTGACTATAAACGCCTCGGTAAATAAAGACCGTCTCGGTCAATCCGTAGCATTAGCCAAGGTGGTTGGAATTCATGCTCGCCTCGGAGGCCCATTCCAAAATGCCTCACAAAATATTTTTACGTAGTAAGGCTAGTCTCATTGGAAGTTTCACGGCGTTTCATGCACATTAAATAGGGTGTCATATTACCGGGAATTCACTTTTTTACATGAAACTATGAGGAGAGAGAAGAAAAAAAGTTTCACCATGATGAAACTCTTGAGCGTTGTTTCTAGGTGTTGGAAACAAGTGTGAAATCTCCATTGAGATAGAAATAGTGTTTCATCATGGACTCCATGCGTGGAAGAGTAAAGATGAGTGGGTAGAAAGAGGTTGTGGGACCTGTGAGGCTATGAAACTGTGCAATAAAACTGTGCATTGAGAGAGACGTCTATTTCATATCAAAGTTTCACATCTTCAAATCCGGGAGGTGAAACACTCGATTGAAATCGACCTGCCAATGTCGTTGCCGACATTGCAACCAACAGCCACAAGACTTGCCCTGGGGCCGTTGGATCTGGACGCTAGGCCCCTGAACCCAGGGCCGCTACCACCACCTCTGTCTTGACCACAACAGTAGGCCGTTGTCGCAATGCCACCGACCAAGATCAGAGAGCATGTTCACCTGCAACATTACTGCATGAATTGATCGTAACGGGCCCCATCTTTAGCCCATGAAAGAAAAAAGGAGCAGTGGATCAGACCCAAATAAACCCTAGGATCCCGTGGATGGATCCTCGCCACTCCTGCGGCGGCCTGACCGTCTCTCCCCACGGCGTCTCTCCACGTGCGGCCCGGCGGCGGAGCTCCTCTCTCCCCGAGCCGTCTCTCCCACATCTGGTCCGCCGCCTGCTCGGGACCGGTGGCCCTCCTCCTGCCACCCCCGGTGGAAGTTCCATCGCCGCCAAGAGCAAGCAGCTGCAGGATGGCGAGGGCGCGCAGCGGGCGGCGCCTCCTCGCCGCGGAACTTCCAGCGTAGGCACCGGACGTGGAGCGCTCGCTCGCCCCGATTGCTGGACTACCTGTTGCAGTGCTGGATTACACTTGTATGTAGGTTGGTGGGTCGAACCACCAGATCCGATGGTGCACTGCCGGTGGAAATTATATTTAAATGGTAATCGCCGGTGCTCCAGTTAAATGGAAATGGGTCAGTTGTTCGACTGCAGTTCGAACCGTGGTTTAACCATCCCCATCGTGACGCCGTACCCTTCCTAGCTTTGCCCATATGCTTGAGGCTCTGAACAATTTGGCAGATGTTTGAAGGGCCCGACCCCTATGAAATGATGTGGACCATCGTGAGAAATTAAATAATTAATACGCCGGCAAAACATGCATTGAGGTGCCGCTCTGCGCTCCATCAATGCCGCTACGACCGCCACTCTGTGCTCCATCAATGCCGCTACGACTGCGCGAGACCACCGCAGCGAGGCTCGTCGCGCTCCTCGTGTGCCTCTCCCCGTCGCTGCTCGCACCGTGCCGCGCCGTCAACGAGCAAGGCCTGGCGCTGCTGCGATGGAAGGGGCTGTCGCGCGGCGCGCTGGACTCGTCGTGGCGGGCGGCGGACGCGACCCCGTGCCGGTGGCAGGGCGTGGGGTGCGACGCGCGCGGCAACGTCGTGTCGCTAACGATCAAGTCGGTCGACCTCGGCGGTGCACTCCCGGGCTCGGCTGGGGGAGCTGCGGCCGCTGAGGCAGTCGCTCCAGACGCTGGTGCTCTCCGGCACTAACCTCACCGGCGCCATCCCAAAGGAGATCGGCGACCTCGCCGAGCTGACCACGCTTGACCTCAGCAAGAACCAGCTGTCCGGCGCGATCCCGCCCGAGCTCTGCCGGCTGACGAAGCTCCAGTCGCTGGAGCTCAACACCAACTCGCTGCGGGGCGCCATCCCCGGCGACATTGGCAACCTCACCAGCCTGACGTCGCTCACGCTCGACGACAACGAGCTCTGCGGCGCCATCCCGGCGAGCATCGGCAACCTGACGAAGCTGCAGGTGCTGCGCGCCGGCGGGAACCAGGCGCTCAAGGGCCCCGCTGCCGCCGGAGATCGGCGGGTGCACGGACCTCACCATGCTCGACCTCGCCGAGACCGGACTCTCAGGAAGCCTGCCGGAGACGATTGGGCAGCTCAAGAAGATCCAGACCATAGCCATCTACACCGCGATGCTCACCGGCTCCATCCCCGAGAGCATCGGCAACTGCACCGAGCTCACCAGCCTGTACCTGCACCAGAACTCCCTCTCGGGCCCCATCCCGCCGCAGCTCGGCCAGCTGCGCAAGCTGCAGACGGTGCTGCTGTGGCAGAACCAGCTCGTCGGCACCATCCCGCCGGAGATCGCCAACTGCAAGGACCTCGTGCTCATCGACCTGTCGCTCAACTCGCTCACGGGGCCCATCCCGAAAAGCTTCGGCACGCTGCCCAACCTGCAGCAGCTGCAGCTCAGCACCAACAAGCTCACCGGCGCCATCCCGCCGGAGCTCTCCAACTGCACGTCGCTGACCGACATCGAGGTGGACAACAACGAGCTGTCCGGGGAGATCGGCATCGACTTCCCGCGCCTGCGCAACCTGACCCTGTTCTACGCGTGGCAGAACCGGCTGACCGGCCCCCGTCCCGGCGGGCCTGGCCCAGTGCGAGGGCCTACAGTGGCTGGACCTCTCGTACAACAACCTCACCGGCGCCGTCCCGAGGGAGCTGTTCGCGCTGCAGAACCTCACCAAGCTGCTGCTCCTCGACAACGACCTCTCCGGGCTCATACCGCCGGAGATCGGCAACTGCACCAATCTCTACCGGCTCCGGCTCAGCGACAACCGGCTCTCCGGGGCGATACCTGCGGAGATCGGCAAGCTGAAGAACCTCAATTTCCTCGACTTGGGCAGCAACCGCCTCGTCGGGCCGTTACCGGCGGCGTTGTCCGGCTGCGACAACCTAGAATTCATGGACCTGCACTCGAATGCCTTGTCTGGCTCTTTGCCGGATGAGCTGCCCCGCAGCCTACAGTTTGTCGACATCTCCGACAACATGCTCACCGGTCTGTTGGGCCCCGGCATTGGGTTGTTGCCGGAGCTGACAAAGCTTAGCCTCGGCAAGAACCGGATCTCCGGTGGCATACCGCCGGAGTTCGGTTCCTGCAAGAAGCTTCAGATGCTGGACCTCGGCGACAATGAGCTCAGCGGTGGCATCCCTCCGGAGCTCGGGAAGCTCCCCTCGCTGGAGATTTCACTTAACCTCAGCTGCAACCGTCTCTACGGCGAGATTCCAGCGCAGTTTGGAGAGCTGAATAAGCTCGGCAGCCTCGACATATCGTACAACCACCTCTTCGGGAGCCTTGCGCCCCTCGCGAGGCTCGAGAACCTCGTCATGCTCAACATCTCGTACAACATGTTCTGCGTTGAGGTCCCAGGCACGCCCTACTTCCCGAAGCTTCCGCTCAGCGACATTGCCTGCAACCACCAGCTGCCGAAGCTTCCGCTCAGCGACATCGCCGGCAACCACCAGCTCGTCGAAACTACGTTGTTGCTCCTCGTAACTACGTTGTTGTTGCTCCTCTCCGAATTCTGTAAATGGCTTTGATTCCCCAAGGTGGAATAATCTCGCTCACACTTTGCAAAAAACTACGTTGTTGCTCCTCCATAGCATTGGTAAATTTAAAGAGTAAATTTGCTGTGGAGAAAACGCCCGCCAGGGTGTCCACGGTAGTAAAAATTTTTTTGACCGCCTGATCTTTGCTTGGACGCTCGGATCTGCTTCCTGCTACTGTAGGCCCATATATATATAGCCCTCCCCTTCCTCTCCGTAAAAAAAAAAAAAAAAAAAAAAGAACGAAACCTTCTCTCCCTTTCCCCGTCTCTCCCGATCTTGTACCCGATTCCCGCCCGCCTCCGCATCCACCTCCGCCTCTCCTACCTTGGCGGCGGCCCTCCTCCTCCTCCTCCTCCTCGATCCTCATCCTCTCCTTCCCACTCTTCCCTGAGGCGGCAACGGGCGTGAGGTGGTGGCACCGGCCGCTGCCGGCGGGCGCGCGGCGCAGGTGGGGCCCGACCTCCTCCCTCTCTCCTCCGGACTACGTGCGACCTCCTCGGTGCCTCATCGCACGAGCCGAGGCGTGCAATCCTCCGGTTCGTGAAACCCTAGGTACAGTGAAACCCTAGACTCCGCTTTCTTCACTCTGTGGCGCCTTGGTGTCTATTTTACGTGCTAATAGAATTCCTAGATTCGTAATGTCTTCTCAGAATGTCGGTGTCATAGTGACATGTTTGTATGTTGCTTGTCATACTAGACAAATAAATTGGATCTGTGGTTTTCCTATGTTTTAGTCTTATTTTCTTATATTTTCTTACTATAAGCTTTTGGAAGTCCATATACAAATTAGGGAAAATGAGTAATAGCAGAAATAAATGTGTGCACTATACCATGTTCAGATTTCAATATCCACTAATTCATCCCTTCTCAAATCTTTCAGGTAATGCAACATACTAATGTAGTTTATAGCTACATGATTTCGTGCCCATGTGGTTCCTTGCCTTGCAGATTGGATTGATGGATTGCATTGACGATAACACCTCGTGCATTAGCACTTGTCATGCTGCAGCAAAAAGAAACAGAGAATAATTCCACTACTTTTTTTTTTGTACAGATTAGCTTAATGTGCTCACTTTGAAAATTTCATGGTTCAATTACCGGGTATGATATATTCTGTTCTTGTTTGGGTCTTTGTATTATTGCCATGAATTAATATGACCTTACCAATGTTAAAAAACATCGCAACACTTCAGCTTTAAATACCACATCATTTTTTATCATTATTTGGATTGCGCTGTGGTCATTGAAAATTTCATGGTTCAATTCCCAAGTACAACATTCAGACTTCGGTTTTGTTTGGGTCTTTGTATTATTTCCATGAATTATATGACCTTACCTGTGTAAAAAAAATAACAGTGCAATGCTTCAACTTTAAATACCACAACATTTTTCATCTCTATTTGAATTAGTGATCTCAATCCTGAATTTGATTGTTGGTAATATTTAACGCCCATACCTGCAGTTAGGGTGCTTTTTTACTGTAATTGATAGTGCTTAGCCCTTTGAGTCTGTGATTTGTTTATTTCTAAATAAAGGTACCTTACACATTAACCAGCCATAAAAGAGGAGGGCCAGTTTCCTTTTCTTTTTCATCTTGTATAAAACTGAGTCCACCTATAATTGCTTCCTTGCAGCAATGCAACATTAAACAATTATTAGTTCCCAGACTGCTCAATCCGGTGAGCACGCTACTCAACATGATACTGGTTATGTTATGGGCCATAATCGGTTCCCTCCTCCGTGACTTCTTTGGGTTTTTTCCCACCCTTTTACAACCGCTCCTGTTCCTGGGTTTCTCCCTGCTAGGTGATAGTCCGGCTCACTACCTAATCCATTGTTTCCTTTTCTTAAAGTCATCTTTGGTTGACCTGAAGCAAATATGACTAATTGTTTTTTAGTTATCTTTCCCTTGTGAAAGTTCTTAAGTTGACATGAAATGCTGGTTAATGTATTTGTGCATTCATGCTTATTGTGTAGTTGTTGAGTCAGCTGGGCGACAAATCCCCATAGCTTTCCTGCACAGAGTTAACAATTACTTTACCAAAAAAATATGGATGCGGAAAAGCAGCTACTGCCGCAGCGACCAGCTTGAATAGGGGATTTCGGTGTGTCCCCTTTGTCCTTTTTATATAATATATTTAATATATTTAATCAATCATTTAGATCCCTTCACTTTCTTGACTAACATCTATTTTGGTTTTGCCATTAAAGATCAAAGCAAGAACACATGCAGTATTGTGTGGACCACCCTGAGGAGGTTAGCAAGCTTGCCAAGATGAGGGCCTAAGTCTCAGAAGTCAAAGGAGGTATGATGGAAAACATTGAGAAGGTATTATATTTAGCCATCTGAAAAATACACATATCTGCATTATAATGGAGAAGGGTGGCACTTTTCGAGAGGGAGTCAGTAATAAAGGACGCAAATTTAGAAAATAATTCTGCTGACTAAGATCAAATATGGCTCCGTCGCTTTTTCCCAGTGAGTTTACTACCTTGCACAGTTCGAATTTCAATTTGTAATGAATGTGATGGTACAGATTTGAGAGTCAATTTATTGGTGCTATCGTGATGATGGAAGAACAATTAGACCAAGTGAGTCTCTGGTTTACATATGAACATAACAGCTAATGTCTCCATGTGCATTATAGGTCCTTAGTTTTGGACCTGCGCAGCTCCCACCTGCACAAATTTTAAACCAATATAAATTCATGCAATATCTATGTGTGCAGTACCTATCTGTTATTTCCTAATAATAATGTATCATTGCCTTAGTTCTCGTTTCTCATCAAAGCCAACTACATCGCCTCGGTAATTGTTATTTCCATGGTTTCTCGGACTGCCTCTGAGTTCCTTTTTAACATAGAAACAATTTCAAGATTATATCTGGAACCTCAAAAAGTTTTTTAGACTTAATAGAATGGATTTTCGTGTGCATCCTGGAGCTTGGGTTCTCATGTTATCATTCTGCTTCCTTTATTTTGAACCATGGAAAGCAAGGCCATGCCACTGCATTGTTATGATTGCTTACATCATTTTTTGAGCTCCACAATATAATGTTCAAAGCCTGCTTACCTGCTGCTATGAACTGCTCTTGACCCTTGCTTAGGTTTAGTCCATATATATCCATGGTGAGGGTTACCCAAATGTGCATTGGCCCTTTTCTGCTACATTTTCCTTTATTTTTACCATGCAGGATACAACATAGGAAATGGAATTTCAGTGCATTAAAAAACAATTTACTATGCTCCAGATGAGACTATGATATTTAGCACATGAGAACCAGTTCAAACGTAGTCACCGGTTCTTGGAAGTCGACTTGCACGATTGGATTGGTGACTAAAGTCTGCCGACTCGATTTAAAGGTGTTCTTTGTGTCGGACAAAATGAAGTAGCTTCCCAAGTTTATTTGTGTCCATCGAAACACGTCATGGCAGCAATTTCAACGTCCCTATTCCTACTTAATTTGTGTTTGCAAACATGTTAGGACTTTATAAAGAAAACAGTCAAAGGTGGGCACCAATTGCCAGATTACATATCGAACAAGTATGCAAAAGGATGATGCCTTATTTCCCTAATTTGGAAGGTTATTTATTGTCCTCTGTTTATTCTTTTAGTCTTGAGACAGTATTCTGCCAAGCTTCCATAGCCTTATTAAATCAATGTAGTGTTCATCCTTTTTTTTTTTTGCTAAGCATGGTCTGTTTGCTATGTCATTTTTATTGCCTACAATCAATGTCTCGCTAAAAGTTGAAAGCTGGGAGATGTAAATTTGGAAAGTTTTATTGCTGCAACACAGAAGAAAACTCATATATTTAAATGCAGTTTTATTGCTGTCACTATTAAGGTTGTTTAATGTGTTGTAAAAAAGGTTGTTTAATGTGGTCGAATTGATCTGAAAATGGCACCATAGGATACCATACAGCTAAATGTTGGGTCATGATGGCTTAACAAGAAATGTTCAGAATTAATTGGACCGCCTGTATATCCAGCATCATCTCTGGAAGCACTTCTTTGGGGGAATTGGGGCTGCGCTTGGCGAGTTCCCCGCTTATTTTATATCACGAGCAGGTAAAATTGCAATGCCTTTATTTTTCATCTATAATTAAGTAGTGATATTATTATATATGTGCAGTTTAGCTCCAAAATTAGACATATATTTCCCTGTATCTAAATGTGTAGTTCAGTCACCTATTTATGATGTGGCTCCAAACCTAGGTTTATATTTCCCCAGATATCGAGTGTGTAGCTTCAAATCTACAAGAAAGTTTCTTTTTAAAAACAACTAGCAACTTTTGTAATTGTTAGTTTCTCGTTTGCTAGCAATTTAATTTTTTAGCCCACTCACTGTAGTTGTTAATTTGTGTGCTGCCAACATTTTTTTGTGTCTCTTGGAAAATGTAGTTGCAAGAAGACAGATGTGGCTTGCACCACTTTTATCTATTTAATTTCCTGAGTGATAAATAGCAGGTTCCTGAGAGTTTGTGTGCTGCAGAACAATTTGTGAGCCTAAATCTGCAGTTCCTTACTCAACCAAGCAATTTACTACAGATCAGTAACCTATCTGTTCTGCAGATTTAGGCTCCCGTATTTTTTATGAACCTCACAGCCTTACTCAAAAAACTGCAAATAGGTTAGCCCTATGAGAATGTATTGTTGACCTGGATTTTCCAAATCCCTATACTGACCTCGTGGCGGTGTATGCGCTCTTAAATGCCTAATTTTGTTATCTATACAACTTACCTCTTTTAGTTCTTACTTTATATAAACCGATCATTGCAGATCAACACTTGCAATGCTTTCTACCGTGGATCGCTACATGACAAACAAGGAGTACAGGTGCACCATGTCAATCGAAAGCTTCACCTGGATGGTGCTTCGTTGAACCAAGCCGTGTGCCGAAATTATGTCAATACCGCATAGACATTAGGATATCTTGGACAACTTTAGTTTCCTTCGGCTGTCGTCAAAAGTGGCATGTTTGTTCACATGAGTTTGACCACGAATGTGTGCCTTTGAAGAACTGTTCCTATCTAAGTGCAACACTTTCTACAAAACATTGTAGTAGGCCTATGTAATATATATTTTTGTAATGCTCTCAGCTATCTACGAGTCCATGAATTTGGATCATATGTATTACAAGTTAACAATGCTTTTGTACAGCCTTTGCCGACGGCGCTTTTCAAGGCCAAATCACTAATCTTCAGCGTGCTGTCGAGTAATATTCATTCTTCGTCAACATTATTCCAGTTTAATCCGTGGCCATCACTCACTGGCGCGCATGGGCGCGCTAAAATCACTAGTCTACATATATCGCTCGAGTGTTTCTACTTTCTAGTGCTCGGCTCACTCGATTTCCTGGCGCTCGCGTGGTCCGTACGTGCCTGTGCGTCCGTCACAGGCTGGCACCTGGAAGGCAGGCTCCTTGCCTCTTTGACTTGGCCCATCCGTGCGTCACGTCTGAACGGGAAGGCCCAGGAGGAATATCTAACTTGTAAGGAAAAAGTCCACTTTTACTCCCTCAATTTTTGAGAAAGTTCGATTTTCATCCTTTAACTTAAAAACCAGACATATGTGCTTCCTCATCTATTAAATCTATGCACTTTTCCTCTCTAGCTGGTTTTGAGTCTGGTTTTTGCACAGCTGGAAGCCATGTCCGATTGGACCCATGCTGACTCAGCCCAAAGCTAAATAAAAAAAAGAGGTGGCCCGTGCGGTTGATATGCATGACGATACAGCATGCGTTGGGGCGCGACGGAGCTTGCAGGCAGCGGCGACCGGCGAGCCAGCACGCGGCAGGCCTAGGGGCATGGCGGAGCCTGTGAAGGCGAGCGTGCGTGCCGCTGAGCCCGTGACGATGGCGGCGAAACTGGGGGCGAGACGGAGCCTGGGTGGCAGCACGCGTACGACGCCGCTGTCTCAGTCCGCGGGGCCGTGGCCACCGCGGGCTGAGCGCAGGCAGGTCGTGCGGGGCTGTGAGTACAGCACCATCGATGGCTGCGCGCGCTGGATAGACGGGACGTCCTCTTCGTTAGAACAAACCCGTCCGCGGCGGACATGGCCAAAGCGGAGCTTGCCCGGGCCAGCGGCGTCCACGTCAAAGTTCAGCAGCACGAGGAGCCACAGCGGAGAGCAAGCTGGACCACGGTGAGGAGCTCTACGTGTTGCGGCGGCACGTGCTCGCTGCCGTTCTTCCTTGCTCGACTCCGACGATGATGCTTTCAACGGTGACTCCGACGAGGAGGAGATGGTGGTGCAGAGTGGGCCCTGAAGGTGGAAGCTCATCGAAGAAGACAGCCCTGTGCGTCCTCCCTTGCACGCTCGTGCAAGCAGCTCATGTACGGCAAAGCGTCGGCGAGATCGGTGCCCTCTTGTTAGGTTGATGACATCATCATGGCGTCATATCTATATCATATACTTCCTTTTTCTTCTTAAAAATAAAACAAAAAAATACAGCAAGGAAAGCGGAGCACTTGCTAATGGAGAAGAAGCGAACGACGAGTCTGGCACGAGGTTGAGGTCCCGCAATTCCTCAACGAGTTGGCCGCTACCCCAGTTGCCGGCCAGGGCCACCTGCCAGCCACCACCCGCGGATGGATTCCCGGCTCGAACGAGGACTCCGCAGCGCGACGCCTTCAGTGTCGTGGGCGAGCGCGCCGGCTGAGCGACGGTGTGTTCGGCGTGGAGTCGAATAGGGGCAGCTCGAGCAAAATTCACTTGTGGGCCTATGGCGCTCGTGAAGCCCGCCTCTCCACCTCGCGCTGCTTGCCGCCCGCAGGAGAGCCGCACCCGCGGGCAGGCGCCGCCGCTCTGGCTTGTGCGCCGGACGCCGTGCCGCGCGCGCGCAGGCACCAGTGCACGGGCCACCTCGATCTGTTGTATTTAGCCTTCGGCGGCTCAGTCCGACGTGGTGCCAACAGTTCAAAACCAGACCCAAAACCAGCTAGGGAGGGAAAGTGCATGGATTTGATAGATGAGGGAGCACATATGTCTGGTTTTCAAGTTGAAGGATGAAAATCAAACTTTCTCAAAAATTAAAGGGAGCAAAAAGTGGACTTTTTCCAACTTGTAATTCCAACATGGGACTGGTTTGGGGCAACATGTACCGCATCCGACCGAGTCTCGGCCCGAATAGGATTTGGGTCGACCGCGAGCCTATAAAACACCCGGCTTCGTTGTTGTGTCCGCGCATCCGACTAATTTGCAAAGCGCGCTATCCGTGTAGATCGCGCGCGCGTTCCGCCGCTACAATGGCGTACCACGTTGAGCACCTGCACTCGGCGGATGCCGTGAACGCCGCCATCGACCTCGAGGGCGAGAGCGGCCGCCTAGCGGTGGTCCGGAGCGGCCACGACGACTGCGTGCGCTTCGACGCCGCCGCGGCCGAGCGGTTCGGGCCTGTCGCGGCGCTCATCGCCGTGGACATCGACGAGGTCCCTGCACCGTCATGTTCTTCTACAGGTACAGATACGTCGACGTGCGCCGATTTGGCTCCCGTCACGACTTCAATAACTGGGCCGTGATCAGCGGCGCCGACGAGTTTGCCGACGTCGTCGAGGTGGTGCACGAGAGAGCCACCGCAGGGCGCCGCGTCGTTGACCTTTCTTTATAAGTGCATCATTGACTTTGGCCACAGTTTCTTCTTCTCGATATTTTTTTGAGTACTATATATATAATAATAAGGACAATCGTATGCATGATATGCATCCCGATCGAGGGGTAAAAATCTGTATATCCTTATTAAGCGTGTTTGGACAGTGGAAGTATATATCACGTCCGGCATCAGTCAGTCGGGCATATGGAAGGTGCGGCCTGATGACGGACGAGTTCATACTGCTCGTCGTCAAACCAAACGCGCCGCTCAGCCTTGGATACCAGGTTCTGATCATTTGGCACCGTTCAAGACCCTAAATAACCAAACACGCTTGATATGACGATGAGCAATCTATACTAGTTTGCAATAATCTTCCTGCTAGCGCTAGTTTCAACAACACTCTTCCGTCTCTAAATCGAGTACCACACTAATACATAACTTATTTTAATCTCTCATGCACTTTGTCACGCTATCGGTGTGACCTAATTTTCACCAAACTCGCGGACGTCCCATCATGTGCTGTGAGGGGCTCTTTTGTAGATGTTTCGTGTAATAATACTCTTAATTTAAAGGGGATTTAGTGTTTCTGTCTCTATTCTAAACTCTAAATATGATTTTGCCCCTGTTTTTTTAACTCTGTGATTTTGTCTTCACTTTTTTTTTTGAAGCTCCAGTTTGCCCCCTACTTTGTAACACCGTTCATAAAGTATACATATATTACTCTTCAATAAATATTTTTATAATAATAAGAGGTCAAAGTTGTGTTTTGGAGATCTGCGTCACTGTCCCTAGACGCCAAGCTTTTTTGGGTATGGAGGGAGTCTCTAGTAGGGTCATATAAGTCACGGAAGAAACTCTCGACTACCAGTAGTGAAAGAGAGATAGACGTGAACCAAAAAAAAAATGGATGGACGTCGAAAATTTTGCGGTGTATGTATAGATATAGATATAGCTATTGTTAAAATATTAGACAATTTTCAGAATAATTCTATAACATAAATCATGACGAACCGAACGACTAGATTAAACATGTGAAGTGTACTAGCATAGCACAAAATCATATCACGGATCATAAAATAATAAAAACAGCATATACTAAACCATTATCATAGCAAAGGTAAAACACAACTAGCACACCGGATAGATTGAACAAATTGGACAAGATAAACAATAATATTTGATCATGGAAATAGTTCCTGTTGTTTGTAGATGACGGCATGATGGAGAGGTTACCAGAGGCGAAGCCGAGATCCTCCAGTCATTGTCGCTATCATCGATAGGCGAAAGACTTCGGCGGTGTTGATGACGAAGACGCCGCCGGACGGTCCGCCCGCGTGTCCTCCTCGGAAGATGAGCCGTGGTGAACTTTGGGAGCAGTTTGCGTGAAGAAGAGCCCAAAAACCTTATTCGCCTTTATCTCGGTGCGGGATCGCAAAAGACGACGGTTTCGAGAGGCGTGATCGCCCGATCGCTGGTTCACATGAACGATCGGGCGGGAGATTGATTGGCAAACGGCGCATCGGCGGTGAAGAGGCGAAACCTAACTTTCAATTGGATGTATTTTAGCATGGCCGGGTGGTCAAGGCGGGGAGTCGGATTTCGGCGTACCATTCACCCAGGTGCCGTGCGCCCCAGCGCCCACCCAGGCGGCGAAGTCGAAAGAAGTGAGTCTTGGCGCATATAGAGTTTCTTTTTCTCTTTCTCACACTAGACTTGGGAAGGTGTGAGAACAACTTTTATATTTAAGTTGGTTCACTCCACCTTCCACTGGCATGGTCCACTGACAACTTTCTAAAGGATTCCACTTCTCTCCTTTGCACACATATGAATGGGCCCTGGAGATTTATTTAGTAATTTCAGAATTTATTATTGGGCCAAGCCCATTTAACAATATAAATTCCAACAGCTATATAGAAAATTTAGGACGGAGGAAGCAATATCTTCTATCCTTACAATTACAATACAGTACATAATAACTTTTTTTAGCAACTACAGTACATTAACATAATAACGTACTAACGCGTTGCGTTACAACATCCAAAGCAAAGTAGTGGAGGAAAGTAAATGTAGGTTCTGCATCTACTCCCTGAACTACTTTATTTCTGAGATTAATTCAGAATGCATACAGTACTACCGGTAATAACTAACTTGTCGACTGATTCGATCTACACAAACTGGCCGTGCGTGAAACCTGAATAGTACTTGTCACTGCAGGCTTGGTTCTTTGGCGCTCGACTGATTGCCTTGAGAGAAACGAGGATGACAGGGTACTTGGTCTTCACTTTCTGAAGGTGCACGGCGACGTTCTTGGCATACAGCACGAAGAGGTCGTCGAGTACTTGCTCGCCGAAGTGGTGCGCGATGAGGGGCCCGATCACGGCCCTGATGCACTTGGCGACGTTGACGCCGCTCTGAACGCTGTCTAGCACGAGGTCGCCGCCGTCGTCGTCCTCCGTGTCGTCGAGTGGATCCCAGTTGGACTCGAAGAGCTGGATGTGGGTGATGTCGAACGCCTGGCTCTGCCTGATCACGTCCCTCACCTCGTCCACTGACGGCGCGTAGAACGGCAGGTTGAACGAGTCCAGCTTCTCCTTCTCCACACGGCCCTGCCATGGTGTCAGGCATGCAATGCATCAGATTGCTAGCTAGTAGGGTTCATCAGCTCAGTTGAGGATTTCCATTCACGGATGATCGATATGTTGCACAAGAGAAGAGAAGAGAGCAGACCTGTTTGACGAGGGACTGAAGAGCCTGCGCGAGGAGGCCCCACATGTAGCTGACCTCGCCACGGAGCACGTCCTTGTTCTTCCTGCCGAGGAACGCCAGCACCATCTGGCCGCCGGACACGAGCTCCCTGTGGCGCAGCCTGAGGAACAGCGAGAAGTCCTCCTGGAACTGCCTCCGGTACAGCGCCACCACCGCCGGCGGCGTGGTCTCCCAGATGTACATGTTGCCCTCGTTGAGGACGGCGCCCCCGGCGAGCTCGTCGGGGGACCTTGGAGCGCCACATGAGGCAGTAGGAGGAGTGGAAGAGGTGGACGCAGCGGTCCGGGAACAGCCGTGTGTAGAAGGAGCCCGGCAGCCCGGCGACGTAGTACGGCGGCAGCGCGTCACCCCTGTCCTTGGCGGCCAGCTTCTTGAACAGCTCCAGGGACTGGAACACGAGGTTGAAGTCGTTCCCGGGGAGATCGTTCAGGAAGAATTGCACGTGTGTCACCGCCGGTTGGGCGCCCGCGCCGGCGGCCATCGTCAGATCCTCGGCGGTCGGCCACCACCCGAGCACCTCGGAGACGACGCGCAGCGTGTTGGGCCCCGATGAGCAGCCGAGGTCCGCGACGACCATGGCGCCACCGCCGGAGTAGAGCGACGACGCGTGCGCCGCTGCCACGGCCTTGTGCAGCACCGGCCTCGTCTTCAGTATGGACTTCTCCTGAGGAACATATAGACCAGAGTCATGCCAATGCATGGGCAGAGACATGCATGATATAGAAGAAAGCACAGGTACGGTACCTGAAGCCTGGAGTTGGAGGCGTAGCTGTCCTCGCCGTCGCCCCGGCTCATGTGGAGGTCGCGCTCTACCTTCATGGCTACTAGCTTCTTCACTCTCAGGTCCAGGTAGGTGATTCACTCTGCTGTGGTAGTTTGGATTGCAGAAGAGAGGGAGGGCTTCTCAATTTATAGGCCCAGCCTGCCAATCAGCATTCAGCACAAGCTCAAAAAGTTATCACTGATAGATCTGCAGCATGTGCTGCACTTAACTAACCCAAACCGACTGACGTCGCTTTAGTTTATAGGCCGCGTCTACGTGTTTTTGGCGTTCAAATCTTCCATTGTTGCATTCGTATGCCTTCGAATCTTCCATTGTCCACTGGGCCTTTCTCATTTGACGTTGGTGTTGTCTCTGTTTTTTTTTAAGCAAGGTGGTGTCTCTGCTCCAATCCTATCATATCATTATCACATTATTCACGTGGACATATTTAATATATGATGATAATCCACACACGCGTGTTTAATTTGCAGTTCCTTGTTGCATTCTAGAAGCGACTCTCGATGCCTGTCTTGTCGTCAGAGGTGGAAGGCTAACTTAAATTGGACATCCATGGATTTTAGCAAATAAACTAGAATTCAAATTTTGGTGGGGACCATATCTTTTCTAGTTTTTTTTTTTTTTTTAACTGGGGGTATCCATTGGACATCTATGGACATCCAACTTCCACCTATACTTGTCGCCGCCACCATGGCTATGACGATCTCGGCCAACAGAGCGCGGACGACTCGGAGCTCATCCCCAAGATCGAGGAGTGCTAGGCTTGCTGCTAAGAGTAGAGACAAGGAATAAATGCCGAAGGCTCAAGCACAGAAGGTGATGATGAAACGTCTAGAATTAGAAGTGGAGACTAAGCGACCTCGCTCAATGAATTCCAGACCGCCTTGAAGCCCCTATCGATGCAGGCGCGGGAAGGTCCTCCTCTTATGGGTAGAAAGCAGCCGGACTAGACGTCCCGCTTCGGCCTGGCCTTGCCGCTATAGTCGCAAAACACCTTCAATTCCTTACGTAATTGTTTCTAAGTGTATTGGATTATCATCATCATATATATTAAAAATGTGGTAAGTTGATCGTTGTATCACGAAGGCGCACGGGTGTACTGAAAACAATTTTCTTCTTAATGATAAACCGTGAATGGCCCGATCGTGATTTTACTTTTAGTTCCTTGCCGTCGTATGCATGGGAAATGTGTACATGTCGCAACACGTTGACGTCGTGGCACATGTGTGAACAGGAAATGGTAAATGGCCCCTTAGGATTGACCAGCCATGTGTGAACAGGAAATGGCAAATGGTCACTTAGGATTGACCACATTCGTGCGACCAATCTGAACCATGCACGTAGAATTGGCTAATGGTGTGGTGCAGGTGAGAAGTGAGTTTTTTCAAGTGCATTTTTAACTTACCATAGTGCCCTTACATCTCTCTCTGCCTGTATTGACCTCGCCTCGGCTGGCTCACAAATCACAGCTATGATATGATGCACACTATGGTTCCAAGGCCCGTCAAACGACAATATGATGCAGTAAACAACGCGTGAAAAACACTTGAACAACACTCGTGAAAAATAATATCAATACATCGAACAGTATACTAAATATATAATAGTTGTTCAGTGTAGTTATCAGACAACGCCTCTTGCAGGAATTCACTGTTGACAGTGTAGCTATCGTATCCCGACAAATTAAGCAAAACTAGTGCGAATGGTGACACCCGCGAGCTAGCAAAAAAAGGATTGAATGGTGCTTCCCAGCAACCATGGGTACTGTGCCAGCTAGTGACTGTGACTGTGCCGGGATAAGACGGCGCCGGTCGGGGAGATGGATGATTCGCTGTGATTCGCTATACTCCTCTTTATCGGCACGGTCGTCCCACCTTCGACCGTCGCTATGCGCGGTCCTTTTATTCGGGTGTATGCGCCATCGGCGCCCCTATGGCCTCTCGCCGGCGAGTTCGTCCTAGTCATCGCCCTAGATGTTGTTGTTGTGCCTATCTGGTCACTAGACCATTGTACTCCGGTCCTTTTGAAGGATCTTTCTGTAACTTGGCTGCTTAATATGTAAAGTTTGTGGTTGTCAAAAAAAAAAAAAAAAAAAAAGACATACATACTGAACACTAGCAGAGCAGCTCTCAACTTCATGGAATTTCAGATGCATGGATAGTGGACGTTTTTTTTCACTAAACGGTTGCCGACGTCTAAAAAACAACATCATCTTTTACCTAAGCATGCATTAAAAACAACGCGCGAAAAACAATTGAACAACACTCGTGAAAAATAATATCAACTAGCAGGTGGGGCCTGCGCAGATGCGCAGGTTATGGGTTGCAAACGGGTTTAACAACGGGTTTGTACTGTTATGGCAAACGGGGTTTTTACTGTTTGTAAATGGGTCTATATTGTTTGTAACGGGTTTTACTATTTGTAAACGGGTTTGTACTGTTCATGATGGGTGTTACTGTCTATAAACGGCTTGTACTTTTTATAGCGGCTGTACAATCGCTTCACGCGGTCCGGTCGATCTTGTCATGACCCGCCGCGCGATAAGGCCTAAGGCCCGTCTTGCGGCAAGGCTCTCATGGCCGACGCCGCCGTCATCCGCCATGACTTGCCACGTTATTTGCTTCGTCATTAAGTAATAGATATTTAGGGAATAAATATAAGAATAAAATAGGGAATAAATAGGTTGCTTGTAAGAGAGGTATTCCAATCTATAAGGAAACCTCCTAGAGATTGCTTAGTGTGCAAGTCTTCCCGACTATAAATACAAGGGGAGCTGTGTCGTTTGGATTTTAATCGAAAAATTAAAGGGGTAACACCCAAAAAACTCTCCAGCTCTCTAGCTCTCAATCTCTCTCTCTCTCAGCGACGCGGCCGCCGACCCCGGCCGACGCCGCTGTTCACGCCGCCGGGCCCCGCCCCCTCGGCGCCGCCGAAGCGCCCCATCCCCTCCGCCGTCTCCTGCGTCGTTGCGTCGCTCGTCATCATGCTTTGCCATGCGTCATCAACATCGTCTCTTACCTCGCCGTTCAACGTCGGCCCTCGCTCATCTACACCAACTTCGCCGCCCTCCCCGCCGGCCGCAGCGTGCGCCGCCCGGCCCAGCGCGGCAATCTTCGCCGCCGCCGGCCGCCCCTCTCCGTCATGGCTCTCGCCATCTCACCACCCAACGACAAGAATCAAATCAATTCCGCCCACCCAGCCGGAACTGGCTGCCTGGTATCCGGAGACCAGACGATTTCCACCACCGACGGCTTCCGACCACCACCAACGCCAAGATCCGATGGATGACTACAAGATCGCCGAGCTCCGATGGACCGCCGCCTCGACCTCGCAGGGCGGCGCTGGGCGGCGATCCGCTCTCGACTTCAGCGCGGGCGCTGGGCGATCCGCGCGGAGGGCTCCCGGGCGCGGGGCGTGCCGGCCCGCGCTGGCGGAGGCGGAGGCGCCGCGCGCGCTCCGGCTCCGCGCGGAGGGTGGCGCCGCAGCGCCCGCAAGCGGATCCGCGCCGAAGCCCACACGCGGCGGATTCAGCGTGGAGGGTTTCGGGCGCGGCGCCGCTGGCCGGGCGCTGGGCGCGGATCCGCGCGGCGCGCCGCGGTGCGGATCCGGCGCGCGAGGTGGCGCCGCGCTTCCGCGCGCTGGATCCGCGCCGAGCGCCCACGGGCGGGCGGATCCGCGGGCCGAAGCGCCCACGGGCGCGCGGATTCCGGCGTGAGGGTTTCGCGCGGATCCCGGCGTGGAGGGGGCTTCGCGGCGGCGCGGCGCTGGGGGCCGGGCGCGCGGAGGCGGAGGCGCCGCGGCGCTGGCGGACCGGCCGGCGCGGGGCGGCGCCGCGGGTGCGGATCCGGCGCGAGGTGGCGCCATGGTGCCCTCGCGGGCGCTGGATCCGCGGCCGGGCGCTCACGGCGCGCGGCGCCGACGCGATGGCGGGTCGCACTGGCTCGGCGTCGGGCCCGTATGGGCCGGCACTGGCTCGGGCTTTTTTAAATTTATTAACCGCGGGCGTAACGTAGCCCGCCACGCAAAAGCTAGCATTTACCGCGGACCTTTTCATGCGAGGCGGGCGGCCGGGTGCCCGCCACGCGAAAACCCAAAACGCCCGCCACGCAAAAACGTTTTATGTACTAGTGTAAATTCCACGTGATAATATATTGGAGTTGGAGTTGGCTTCGCTTCAATTTCATATTTTTCTCGCTTCGCTCATCTACATTCGATCGATCATGTCTCAAATTCCCGCCAGAACGCTGGGCAATCCACCACGGTAACCCGTATACCAATGACACTACCAATTTATTTAAAATTATGTCCATGACAATAATTATGAAAGTTGCTACTGGATAAAGTTTGTGCATTTTGACTAAACAGGAGTATTACATATCTTTATTGATTCCCTTCTTTTTTTTTTTTTTAAAAAGCACTACTAGACATATACTTCTTTGTTAGAGGAAATTCAACAAAAAAAAGAGGAAATTCAAAACCTTATGGCCTCCTTTTTTGAAAAAAAAAAACTGGTAAACACAACGAATATTAGGGGCGTCAGTATTCATTCCCTCGTACATACGGCTAGTATTGTTAGCCCCTGAGATCTGACTTCAAACTCCATCACCAATAAAATCTTGAGTACAGTACGTGGTGTAGAATATTAAATGAATATTTATAACATGCTAGTACGCAATCATTATGAGCGTGTGATGCTAGCAGACGCATCAGGCATCCTGTGTGTACTAGGTACTGTATAGCTGCTGCGGACGGAGACCTGCGACGTCGCCGTCCTCGGCGCATCATTTAGTACGTTTTAAACATGCGGGGGCGACGCGACCTAGTACTCGCCGTGTCGGTCTGCTCGTGCTCGCCGTGTGGTGTGTCTCTGCGGCCGCCGTCTCTAACTATCAGATGCATGCACGTAGTACACAAGCAGGATATATATATAGCTACTAGTAGGTGTGAAATGGACGGGCGGGACGCATACAAAATAGATGATGATGCGGATGCCGTCGTCACCGCTGCCACGCCAGAATGACGCCGCCCGGCCGGCGAAATCAATGATATATGAGTGAGGTAATTAATTGGCAACACGAGCACTCGTTGGTACTTCCTCTGTTTCAAATTGTAGGTCGTTTTGGTTTTTCTTGATGCATTAAATTATAGGTCGTTTTGGTTTTTCTTGATGCATTTTTTTGTTATGTATATAGGCGTAGTGTATAACTAGGTGCATAACGAAAGCAATGTATCTAGAAAAGCTAAAGTCAACTATAATTTGGAATAGAGGGAGTAGTAACTTTTGTATCTCCGGATCCGGCCGGACCATCAAAACGGGCGGCGTACGGTCTGGATCGATTGACATCCCGTCAGTACATATCATCCATTGCTCTCTGTCATGCGTGCTGCTGTCGCTGAGTCGTGTTTATTTTGGAACGGAGTGAGTATATATATTTATTTTGCCACGCTAACAACAAATATAATGTTTCACTCACTCTCAAATCAATCAAAACAACAAAGAAATTAATTAAGAGCAACAGAGGCACACGAACAAGCGATGTTTCATTCACTGCTGATGATGATATATGTTTCACTCACATTATCAACATCACAAGAGAGAGAGAGAGAGAGAGTTCACATGGATGATCATATTGATGCCGTCAGCGCCATTACGCCAGCGAGAATGACGCAGCAGAGCAGAGCTCACGTACGACGTCTCTCTGATCTTCTGCCGGCTGGATGGTCAGCTGGACCTGCTACATTTTATTATCATTGTTACATTGATGAATTCTTCTTCTTCTTAGGATCATGATTAACTAACCAACACTAACTCAACTCAATGTGAAACACAGAGTACATGCCATGGGAGCCGGCCACCCCGTGTAGTAGCCGACGTAGAAGCTGATGAACTCAGTCCTTTCATTCATCACCAATCTAATAGTCGACGGTGCTGGCGTCCTCATCGTGCGTCATGTTTCTCCATGGAGGAGGCATCTCCCACCTTGCCGAGTTTGGTCATTGGGTGAAAACTCGAACTAGTGATCTTGGACAAGTGATGGTGGCAACTTTTGATGCCATTCCCTTCCTAAAGGCGTTGCTTTGGAGACCAACCATACCTCTCTATGCACAATTCAAACCCATATTCAGTGTATTGCAGCCCCCTCCGCTCACTCTCTCTCACACACACACGTTTTGTACAACACCAACAAATATGTTCATCACTAGTGTATTTAGCTCTACTATTATCCATAATCCTTGATTGCCTTATCTCATCAAATGCTCGTAGCGAGATCATGGTATCCTCTCTTGGATCTCCTCATGCTGCTTTTTTCTAGCCCACTGATCCCTTCATTGAGGTTTCCTCCCTTTATTAATTAAGAAAACAACCGACAAAGAGCAAATGACAATTAAAGAGTAATATTTACCGTGGAGAGAACCGTGACCACAAATGCCCACGCTATTCGAATTATTTTGGGCCGTCCGATTCGCGATCCAACGGTGCAACTGCCTCCTCCGCCTCATATATATATATCATCGGCCCGGCCAACCCTATCCCCTCGATCCCCGCCTCGCCTCCCCGGCCGAGCCGCCTCTTCCCTCTCCTCCTCTCTCCTCTCTCACGGCGGCGACGGCGCGAGGGCTGGGCCAGCGGGCTGGCTACCCGCTGGCGGCTAAGGCGCCGACGCTGGCGCGGGCGGCGCGGCGGCCAGCGACGACGGCGCGGTTCGACGCGGCGCGCGCGCGGCCGGCAAGGCGCTGACGGCGTGTGACCAGCCCGCCGGCGCTGGCGCTGCGGCCGGCTAACCATGTAGGGGCGACGCTAAGGGCGGCCGGGCTACGCGGGCGGAGCGGAGCGGGCGTGGTCAGTGCGGCCGATTTCGAGTTATTTTTGGGGTATTTTTTGGTTCGCCGATTTGAGACCGACGGTTCGTTTTTTTATGTGATTCGCGGCAGGACATGTGCTGAGGTTATCTACCAAGTGATTCGATCCAATTCAGCACGAGCATGGACGAATCGATGGATTTCTTTTGGGCGATTTTTCGTGTTCTTGGCCGTGATCTGATTTTCCCGAGATTGAGTTCAAATTGAGCAATGATCTTTCGTGGATAGCTCAAGAACTCCTTGGTGATTACCTGGCAAATTTTGGGGAAAAATCACGGTGATTTGATCAAGTTTCAGTTCGTTTTTAAGGCCGTCCTTTTTCGCTCGAAGTTCGTCGGGTTCTTGGTTCGTGTGTTGAGGTGGTCTCGTCCCTCACATCTCGCAGCATGTAGCAAGGACCAAGTGCACCACCACAAATGTATATTTCTCCCCCGCTGCTATGGTTTCAACTTTTGTTTTGATCCATTATTTCCTGAACTATGGAGCATTTGAAATGCCATCACAGTTAGTGTTATGAAAAGGCAGCTTTTAAATATGCTAATAAAGTGTTCTGAAGAAACCGTGAATAGTTGGATAAAAATGCTAAATATTACAATATTCCATTATACGATATGGATGATTGGCCTGTAATGTTGTTTGGACAATAATCAAGTCTCTATAAATGAATAGATGAGATATTGATCTCAACTATGTAGCTTGTACAAAAATGAATAGATGATTGATCTCACCATGTTGCTGGATGCCGAAAAGTGAGGAGAAAATGAGAAGCGAGAATCTAGATTCTAGATAGAGTTTGGTCATTCTGAGGAGGAGAAGCTAGAAGCTACGTGTCGTGACGGCGCTTCTCCAATTTCTCCTCACTTTCGGCATCCAAAGCAAGCTAGGATTGGTATGGCAAGCAATTGTATTTAACTAGCGGTTCATCGCCGTCCGAAAAAGCTGGCCTTGGCATGGCAAGCAATTTTGCCATCGTTTGCGTGAACACATGTCGCATTGTTGTAGGCGTAGCTCAATTTATGTTATTGCCTCTGAATTTTATCTCTCAATGGCAATGTCTACATAGCCATTTACATTCTCTCAAGTCGAATCTTTGTTCGGGATTGTGTGAACATGTAGTGCCCATGCAAGTATGAACTATTTTCTGAATGAATTGTTTGGTCCAAAGTGTGCACTCCCTCTTTGTTAAAGAAAATATTCAGCAATGTCCTTCAAGGAAACAAGTTCAGTCCATTCAAAGAAAATATTTAGTAATTCTACTGCTGCTGATATGTTTAGTAATTCGGTAGTTTAGTTTCAGTTATCTCCATGTCCTTTGGTCGCACGCTATAGCCACCTACCCGGACCACAAGTTGTGAGCATATATATGCATGGTTCCTCTAAATTTGAAGGATCGTGATTACTATGCCATCTTGAGCCGGGCATAAGTAAATCTTTATAATCTCTGAAATTTATCCAACGTAGAATATATTGGACACACTCTTTCTTATTTGTTCCAAATCACGAGACTTCATATGGAATGCTCATGACGATGGTGGCTGATTTACGTCGCTTATTGTCACTATATTGAGCTTTTTTCTTTTGGAAAAGCCCCTTCAAGCAAATAATTCCCTATAGGTGGATGACACAATGAAGCAATACAAAGAAAATAGGCAAATGACACTTTCTCCTAGCACTGTAATCTTTTCAAGAGATTTGATATTTGTTGATGTCACCTTCTTCCTTTTCCCTTCTCCTTTTCGTTTCCTTTACAAGATAGCAAAATGTTTCTCAGCTTTTTAGATTATGTCATTTAATCATGTCTCGCCATCTCTATTCTTTTGAATTGCTCTCCAAACAAAGTATAGCTAATAGATGTGTTGCCATCATTGTCCGACGATGTTCACAAGGCAAGTCTTGAATCGTAATTGTGTTCGTGAGCATCCAATCAGATAGGCTTTTTTGGTCTTCATGTCAAAAGCATATTGTCAATTCAGCCTGCCTTCCTTTGACGTGCTTTTCGTAGGTTCCTTCTCTCTTTTGGCTTATAGTTACCAAAACCTATTTATAGGCCACGTAAATCTCATGTGAAGTTCTAAGAATGCATCCAACAAAAGTCTTTTTCAGCTCGGGCGACGCCCAATTAGGTAAATTTTGGGAAACATACAACTAGACAACATAGGTCCCGCCTTGACCTTGATGAACGACTTCTAAGAGTGTTGTGGAATCAAGCCTACAAATTGATAAACTAAGATAATTTGCTGCTTTTTTTATGATATACAAAGTTGTGAATATAATAACAACCGGATTTTGAAGGTCACTAACTTTTTGGTAGAGATAGGTCACTACCTTGCATTCCCTTCTCTCGCCGCATTTCTCTTATGGAAGAAAAGCAAGATCAATAAACCTTGTAGTACATAGATCCTAAAGTAGATTGTGATTTTACTTTTTAACATGTTTTTGGCAAATATAACAACAACGGACAATATTTGATACATCGAGTTTACATTTGTACAAATCTGAATTCTCCTTTTGTTGCAAAAAAAAATATGATGCCTTAGAGGGTTATAAAATCAATAATGTTGCCATGCCATATTCCTCTATGTTTTGCTGAGGATATGGCATTCATGAGCAAAGTTGGCGAGGAGAAGACTTTAATTACCCCTCGTGCGGTGCAAAAAATTTGTGGAGGCAATTCAAAGTTGAAACTGAATATACAAATCCTCAAGCCATAGCATAGCCAGGTATCTCACATTTCCATGCCACCGTTAAGCGATATGTGCTATTGACACCTTGTGGATGTCATCTCAAAATCTTTCTATTTTGTTTATTACTTGGGATTTTTTGGGGAAGTGGAATACTCCACTTATATAAAGGCTAACGTTTGAGAAGATCTATCTGCTAAACATTATCATTGCCTTGATCGTGAAGCAAATAAGAGGAACAACAACTGGCTGCCACCTCCATGGGCACTTGCCGCAATGGCTATCCTTGGATTCAACGAGTTTATGACATTACCGAGGTATTTCTTTTGTCTGCAAAAACATACATGCATGCCAAGAGTGGGGTTGTCGCTGCTTTTGACCATGCTAACCTTTTCACTTGAATAACAGAACCGCTTTACCTCGCTTGCCATATTTGTGATTTATCTTGTGGGAAAAGCCATTTAGGTGCAAATCGAGAAATTGGCGGGAATTCCAACACAGATTTGTGAGTGTTCAAACCACCTTTTGTTGCACACATTACCCACTGAATATTGTCTAAACCCGGAATGTTATTCTTCCCCGATTTAGAGTTGTGATAGCAAGTGTTTTTTCCAAAGGTTACGAGGGGAAATTATACTTGGTTGCCTCTTCAGTTAGCTGACCAGATAGACCAGTGTCCTTTCTCCCTCTATTCAGACTATACTTCCAATTATATAATTTATATTTGGGTTGCTACAATGGATTCTCTTGTCCAGATTAATATATGTATTTTAACTCCATTTGTTTTTATGTACTTGGAAAATTAGTTGAGCCGCATATCGAATTGCTATTCAATACTGTTAGAACTATATATGTACATCATCTTAGTGAGTTTTTAAATTACTTTGGATGCAATCACTTCTACTTCCATCTTTTACTAAATAGGGCTAGCTTTGCTAATTCCTAATCGATGAGATGGAGATACATATATTAATTTTGCTCAGCCCCGCTTGTTCGGCTTGATTTTTTAACGCCTTTTGCATGAATTTTAATTTTATTTTCCCTCTTTTGCTGGATTTAGGGACCGCGAAGACGCCGCGCAACCGAACGAAAGTGGCGCTGGGATGATTCTCGAGAAGCTTCAAAAGTGCGTGATTCTTCGAAAAGCTTCAAATGAGCTAGATTTCTCCTCCTTTTTGCCACCGCTCTAATCCGCAAGAAGCATATGTACAGAATGTTACCGATCCATAGGAGGTAAGGAGCCCATATTCATTTGCCATGCTTCCCGGAGTTATCAATATGTTTGGTAGGGAGCTGTTGAGTGTTGTATCACGCTTATTGATTGACACATCTGCCTCGATTATCGAATGTGATTGAGCACCCAATGGACTTAGGCAATCAAGGAAGAAGCTTGCCACGAATGCATATGGCTCGTCCGAGCAATTTGAGGTCAGCTTGCTAGGCTTTTTGGGTTGTATGTTTAAGCAAATAAGTATGGATAATGAAATATCATAATAAATTCAACTCGACTTTGTCATTCGGTTTGAAGACGCCAAGAAAGAGACCTCGTCACTTCATATGGTAAACTCCAGGGAGATGGCTTTGAGATGCAGCTAAGCCCTTGGGGCAATTACTATGGTGGAGTTCTTGTCGACCGGGAAACAAAAGTGACCATAGACGTCTTTGGCTTTCCACCACATGCATTTCATCCCAGCCAGTAGCCCCCCTTTGCTTAGCCCATACTTTGCAACATCCAAACCTCGTGGATTTCACAAGGCTAAGGGCATATGTCGCGTCGACGGGCTATGCACTTCGTGTTGCATCTGTTCCTCGCTTCGCCATCTAGCAATCCAATTCCCCTACGCACAAGGTGTCCGCAACGTTGTTTTCCCCGCCGAATCAAAACTTACCTATACAATGAAGCACCATACCTCGGAGAAGATGACGCCAATCTCTTAAGCTAATCGCCAAATCCCTACAAAAGACGAAGGTGATTTGTTTATGAATGCCTCGCTCAGTTATATTTTTTAAAAATTTTACACATGCCATGCTTCAAAATTATTCAAAAATGAGATCCCGCAGCCAGACTATGACGGTGATGTGCTTCGAGAGAGATTTGAGGACGAGCTTCGGGGTAAGCCACCATGCTTTACCTTCATGCTCTGTACATTCCGTTTCCATAACAGTATTGGATCGTAATGTGATGAAAGGGAACGCAATGATATGGAGGCGGCACACACTCGGCCACAGCAGCTTTGGGATTCTCGAGGGGAACCACCGGCATCGCGATTATGGTTAAGTGCAAACCATTGTTCAATTTCCAAACCATCAGGCCTAGCTGCACCAACAATATCTAATTTCTTTACCGATCTACAGATTCTGGCTTCAGCCTTGGGTCCACCAGGAGCGGCCATTGGATTTGACATGATCTACTTCTCCTGCACCTGAAGCTTGACCGTTTAGCATCCCCTTGTTTATTGCATCAGCGCCCTTCGCTTTTGTCGGATATCTCTACGCGGTGATCCACCAACATCATTTCGTAATATATGTACGCAGAACTAAGTTAGCTCCGACCGCACTTTCAGTTCCTACCTGTCATGTATGCACCTTTAATTTCGGCATGGTTTACTTCCTGTTTGAACATGTTGTGGTATTATGTCCTGAATGAAATTCAGCTGTCTTCAGTTTCGATATGTTTTTGCCTCAACCTAAAGTCACCATATATATATCAGATCTATCTATTATTGCAAGGTCTCTGAAAATGCAAGCCCCACAGCTCAACATCAGTTTTGTTTCGTTGATGCCATCTTTGCAGCCTACAATATGTTTCCTGTATGAAGATATACGCACAAGGACAATGGTCTCACGTTGTATCCTAATCCGATTAAACAGCCATGCTTGTAGTGTCCACATACATCCGGGAGTTCCGCAGACATAAACAGACATGGTGATAGGTCTCATGAACACACGTTTTTTGATTCTTTTTTATTTCGATCATCGACAAGCCAGCGGTTGAAGCCCCGCATGGCGCATGGGCGCGCCAAACACTAGTCGAGTACTAGTTGACAAGCCAATCCAACTCTGATGGAGCACGAGAAAAGGGCGGCTGACCATCACCATCACTGGGCCTCTCGTGGGGCCCAAACCCAAGGCCTTCCCAACATCCCAGGCAACGAGAGCCCAACCCAAGTAGGATGGGGCACGCCCAACGCGTCTAGGTCATCATCATCATTGCTGGATTTACGTCTGTCGTGCCTGCGCCTACTTAATTAATTTTTTTTTGTTATATTTATTTGATTTTCATACAATTTATTTATCAAGGTTTTGTTTATATTCCATTACGAAGCTAAACTGAAGTTTTCGAGTAACTTTTTGGATAGATTTTTTTGCAGGATTTTCAACAATGCATACTACAGGAGAGTTGGAGCACTGGTTGTTGTTTCGGAGCAGCCAACGTGACTAAACACGGTCTCCATGAACAATTCTTTTTGAGTGACGAACAAATACAATCAGCGAGTTCCATGAACAATGTCAACTATATCCACATTAAAAAGATGCGGAAAAGAACATCTACTGTCCTGACGGTCATTATTATCGTCAATAATAAACATTCATTTTATTATTAATACATGGTTAAGATCAACCAAGATAAGCATAGGGTTACTACTAACAAGTTCCACAAGTTTTGGTGGTCGAACCGTCGAAGTTGTTTTGCGTGATATACTTAAAATGGTGCGTTAAAAGGATTTTAAATAGCACGCGTACAACTCGTGGAACTTGGATATAAAATACTCTCTCCGGGTTGGTATTAGAAGTCGTTTTGGACAAGGTTTGGGTCAAACATTGGGAATATAAATCATTAATAACTTTTAAGTTGTTGAGTTTGTAAATGTGAAAATTATATGAATAGATTTGTGTTAAAAAATACTTTGATAAAAGTATACATATATCACATTTACATAAATATTTTTGTAATAACAAGTGGTCAAAGTTGTGTTTTGGAGACCGTGTCGCCGCCCTAAACGACTTCTAATACCAACCCGGAGGGAGCATATTAAAATATATTAATAACTTTTGTACCTCCGGCTCCGGCCGGCCCATCGAAACGGGCGGCGTACGGTCTGGATCGGTCGACATTCCCGTCAGTATGTACTATATCATGCATTGCTCTCCGTCCTACGTGCTGCTGTCGACTGTATGTCGTGTTTATTTTAGGACGGAGTGAGTATATATTTATTTTGCCGCGCTAGCAACAAATATAATGTTTCACTCACTCTCAAATCAGTCAAAACAACAAAGAAATTAATTAAGAGAGCAACAGAGGCACACGAATGCGGCGATGTTTCATTCACGATGATGATATATGTTTCACTCACATTGTCAATCACAAGAGAGAGAGAGAGAGTTCACTCATGGATGATCGTATTGATGCCGTCAGCACCGTTACGCCAGCGAGAATGACGCAGCAGAGCAGAGCTCACGTACAACGTCTCTCTCTGATCTTCTGCCGGCTGGATGGTCAGCTTGACCTGCTACAATTTATTATCATTGTTACATTGATGAATTCTTCTTCTTAGGATCGTGATTAATTAACCAACACTAACTCAACTCAATGTGAAACACAGAGTACATGCCATGGGAGCCGGCCACCCCGTGTAGTAGCCGACGTAGAAGCTGATGAACTCAGTCCTTTCATTCATCACCAATCTAATAGACGGTGCTGGCGTCCTCATCATGCGTCATGTTTCTCCATGGAGGAGGCATCTCCCACCTTGCCGAGTTTGGTCATTGGGTGAAAACTCGAACTAGTGATCTTGGAGGTCGCATACTCGCATATAGTAGGATCGAATGGCTGCTCGCGTCGCTCCATGTGAACGTCAATATGTATTGCAGCCCCCTCCACTCTCTCTCTCGCGCGCGCGCACACACACGTTTTGTACAAGTACTAACACCAACAAATTTGTTCATCACTAATGTATTTAGCTCTGCTATTATCCATAATCCTTGATTTCCTTATCTCATCAAATGCTCGTAGCGAGATCATGGCATCCTCTCTTGGATCTCCTCATGCTTCTTTTTTCTAGCCCACTGATCCCTTCATTGAGGTTCCTTCCATTATTAATTAAAGATAAAGATTCCTCACGAAACAGACATGGAAAAAACACGTTAGAAATTAATTCGCTCGTAGATGTTGCCAACGTGAACTCTGCAGATGAACATGGAAGGAAAGTGTATAGTAGAAGGAAGAGGGACGCAATCAACTACGGGAAGATGAAAACAACTGACAAAGAGCAAGAGACTCAGTCGTCGTAGTCGACAAGCCAATCCAACTCCTGTGGAGCACGAGAAAAAGACGACTGGCCATCACCATCACTGGGCCTCTCGTGGGGCCCAAACCCAAGGCCTTCCCAACATCCCAGGCAACGAGAGCCCAACCCAAGTAGGATAGGGGCACGCCCAACGCGTCTAGGAGTCGGTCATCATTCGCAGCCAAAACAACCAACGCAATTTCTTTCACAAAGATCGCCACCCACGCCAAATAGATTTCTCTACGCGTCTTATCTTTGTTTGATTTCTGCGTCGTCTGTCGTGCCTGCGCCTACTCATCAATTTTTTTTATGTTATCTTGTTTGATTTTCATACAAGACAATTTGTCAAGGTTTTGTCTATATTCCATTACGAAGCTAAACTGAAGTTTTCCAATAACTTTTTGGATAGATTGTTTTTGCAGGATTTTCAACATTGCATACGAGCAAAGTATTATGGCAGTTGTAGTTCCGGCTAAATGTCGATGTGGAGGAGAGAGAGAGAGAGGAGAAGCGGGCTATAAGCTTACAAAAACTTGGCCACAAGAACCGAGACAATATGTGAGATAGACAAGTGGGTCCTATATTAATTAGAAAGAGCTAACTATTGTATAGGTGGGGTTTAAGAAGACTGTAAGGAACCTTTACAAATGGCTCGTTAGGCTGTATTATAATACTTGCTCGCTTGCCAGAGAGTTGGAGCACTGGTTGTTGTTTCGGAGCAGCCAACGTGACTAAACACGGTCTCCATGAACAATTCTTTTGAGTGACCAACAAATACAATCAGCGAGTTCCATGAACAATGTCAACTAGAAGGAACAAACCAGAATCCACATTAAAAAAAGATGCGGAAAAGAACATCTCCTGTCGTGACGGTCATTATTATCGTCAATAATAAACATTCATTTCGTTATTAATACATGGTTAAAATCAACAAACCAAGATAAACATAGGGTTATTAATAACAAGTTCCACGAGTTCTGGTGGTCGAAGTTATTTTGCATGATATACTTAAAAGGTGCGTTAAAAGGATTTTAAATAGCACACGTACAACTCGGTGGAACTTGGACATAATAATATTAAAATCAGCGACGGAGCCAGCACACAAGACAGCCCAACACACGGCCTAGCCAGCCCATTAGCGTTCACGGGCCGGAGATTTCGCTCCTGATTTGTATGGTGGACAGATGGTCGTCGGCCGACAAAGCATGCAATAGAGAACGGCAAAATTTCAGAAAGCTGCAATAGTCTATTTTTATTTTCAAAAGAGCGTATGATATGGAAACCAGAACTCGTGTGTAAACTACATAATCTAGATCCAACGTCTAGGAGATAGTCGAGGTTTTTTCCACTTAAAGCCATTTTTTCCATTTCAGCTTGACATGTTTGGATATGCCGATTAAGTGAACTCAAAATAGTTGAACTCAACATCGACCTGTTTAGATATGCCGATTAACTAACTTTCGCCGCGAGAATGTTATCTGAACCGTCGCGAGAAATTGAACAAGGACTCGGATTTTACGCATTGCATCTCCTCAGCTGTGGTTCTCAAACAACACCGCGCACAAGCACAGCTGAGGAGTATCATTAGTTACACCCAAATAACTAGTCGAAGATATAGTAGTAAAAAGAGCAAGAGCATCGAGGGTGTTTTGAAAATGAACACGGTCGTTTTAGGGCCTTTTAGCTCGCCTAGTGTGATTGATTTTGAAAATGGAGGGATGGCAACAAAACTCGCGTCTACGTACGTAATTCCCGACGTGGATCCCCAGCCGCGAGAGGAGAGAAACGTCAATGCACGTGCCCCATCGTGGATTGTTGTTCAGAGAGAGGCGGCGCAGAGCATGCATTTGCATCCATCGACCACCAAATAGACGGTGAGTGAGTGAGTGAGCAAATCATAAATCAGGCGGCGAGCGGTGACACCTGTGCGGATGAGAGGTACGTGCGCCGTGTCAGCGTGCATGAGCGGCAGCTCCAGCTCGCGACACCCGGCGCCTCACACGTACAACGCCACGCGGCTGTGGCGCCGCATGCCGGCCCCGCGGAGGAACGAGAGCCAGCGTCCGTCCGTCCCACGTGAGCCCACGCCGCAAGGCTCATCACCGGCACGACGGCGGTGTGGTCGGGCCCGTGGCTCCATCTGAGGGAGGCGTGCACGAGCCTGCAGGAACGGTGGCCACCACCAGTTGAGTTGGGTTCGGCGTCACGCGCCCACGCCGGCTCCACGTGACCGTTGGGTTGGTGTATGGCTGGCCTGCGGAGTTGTGAGGCTCCGGGCTGGGCTTGCCACTGGCATCCTCTGCAACTTGTGCGGCGGCAGGAACAGGAAATTCGCCGCGCCGCGCCGCGCCTTGATGAGAGAAAAGTGGAGTCCTCATACGATGTTTGGTGCGTGTAGAGTATTTTCTGGGACCTTGTCACGCACGTTGGACTTGGTCTCGTGCCTGGTGATGCCGACCGACCGAGGCTGCCTCTGCCAAGATGGATCAACAGGCAGCAGCACCGCCCGCCGCCCGCCCACCGTGAACTCGACGGAGCAGAGGAGGATCGATCACACGCCAGGTCCAGGATCGAGCAAAGCAAAGCCCGTGACGAGACACGAGACGGACAGGGACAGGCACAGCGGTGGGCAGGTCCACTGGGCCGGGGTGACGTGTACGCGCCCGTCCAAGTGTCGCACGCGCACGACGCATGGGCTGCGGAGCCGCCACGACGTCGACGCGGCACCGCCAGCCGCACCATTGTCCCTGGACTGGATCTGCATGCCGTCGACAAGTGGCCTAGGCGGGACCGACCGGATCATCCTGCCGCCACGGGCAACAACACAGGCACCTGCTGTAGCTACATGCTGGGCTGGAACAAGTGCATGAACCATCACTGCTACGGCGGTCGGCGATCGACCGATTATATATGATGAAACAACACAAAGACCGCAGGAAAGTCCCCGAAAAGCGTCAGAAGTATGCTTCGGAGTTTTGACGCTATCAGCCGTTCGATATACGGGGTAGTACAAATTACTTGGGGTGTGTTCGGTTCACGAAAAGTGAACCCAAAAAGATACAGATTCAAATCTTTTCGATAAATATTAAATGTAGGTAAACAAAAAACTAATTGTAGTTTGGCGTGAGATAAATCTTTTAAGTTTGTAATTACCAAATACAAACGAAAAAATACAGAACCCAAAATATTTCACCAACTAAACACCCCGTTGGTTCGTGACCGTTGTTTGTTCGCAGAACTGACCGGTCAAATCTAGTAGGCCAAAAAGAACTGTTGCCTTGTCTTGCCCCCTCTGTCGAATCGAATCGAATCGGATCACTTCTAACTCATCAGCTCAACTTCCATGAGAGACCAACTGATTAGGTGGGCAGATGATGCTCTTCATTTATATTACTTATTATACACACCAGTGGATAATGAATGAATGCACCAGTACGTTCTCGATGGAGTCTTCTAGTTTATTGGCAACTTTATACCTCTTTAATAATAATAAAAAAATCTAAAAACACACAAGTAGACAGGTGATACTGTGACAACAACAACAACAACGCCAACTTGTCGCGCGCAACCTAATTTTGATCCAATAATCATCATCATCCAATGATCGATTTGACCCCTGATTCGCCAATCAGCATGCATATACGAGCAAAAACTCGCAACAGTAGTACTTTATTAACGGTAACCGCAGCAATCAGCAATCAGCAGTGCAATCGTTCTTCTTATGCTCTTGTTTTTTTTTTTTTTTCCTTATTAGGTATACTACCACTCGTGTCAGTACGTGCAAATCATGCAGTATATTGGCGGTGTCTGTCGGATGGTTCAACCGCAAGAACCGGCCGCACCCCTTGTCAAATTTCAAGCAACGTTTCGCTGTGCCAGGACAGATGGAGATATTACGTGTATCATTATGAATGAACATCTTCAAAAGACTGAACAGGTAGATGCTTATAAACTAATAATGTCACCATCCATATGTATAAGTCGATAAGCAAGTCATCTACGACCACACTAAAACCATCATTACATCTTCAAATAAACTCAGAGAAAACTTGAACCACCCAAAACCAGGTGACTAATAGGAGATCCACCAAAAGATTCTTAAGTCTAGCTTTATAACTTCGATGGAAATTTCAGTGGAAGGCAAGATCCTTCTAATAGCGATTTTTATTGAGGACTATTAACAAGTGCGAAGCTGTATTGTTCAACTATTCCCTATGTGCAACAAAACATACGTATTTATGGAAAGTGTGCGGTCAAACTATTACAACTTTTAACAAGTTTATAGTAATTACTATTCATATTTATTTATTATAAAGGTATTTTTATAACTAATTTAATGGTATTTATTTTGATAGTATTTTTTATATAATTGTAGTCAAAGTTCATTATGTTTCGCTCCTCAGGGATATGAGAAATGTTCTTCCATGGACCCAGGGAGTATTACATAGAAGTGATTAAAAAAAAACTAAGGAGTAGGAGTGATTTTGAGAGAGAAACGGCTCCACGGCTCCAAATTTAAAAAGTTGTGTTGACTAAACGACACTCAGCTGAGCTATGCTGAGTTTACTTAACCCTCCCGTCAATTCATGCATGCATGTATACAGCTAATAAGCTTGCGTGTTCTAGACTCCTAATCGCGTACCAAGATCAGTCTTGGCCCTAAAAAACAAGATCAGTCACGACTCACAAATTCAATTATATAAAATAATCTATGACCGATTGGTTATTTAATGTAATAACTAACTAGTAAACCGACGCCAATTATAGCAACATGACAGCGAAATTTACTAGTGCTCTCTCTGTTATAGATTACGTACCAAAATAGGAGTATACCTCATAATTTAGAATGAAAGGAGTAGTCTAAATAATCAAGTTTCCACTAATCCGCATAGATTCTTGGCTCAACGTTGGTGGCGTCCCAAGCGACGCTCTTTGCTAGGGCAAAGGGAAGGCTTCTGATCTAACGATATAGTCGGCGCCATCGTCTGCTTTGAATGGGAATTCGGTGGTGTCGCATGGGCGCCCCTTCCTTAATGTGATGCCAAGAATTGCCGAAGGGGGGGGGGCGTCGTCGTCTTTAATATCGAATATATTATTTTTGGAGACAGCTCATCGAAGGTCCTCTGTCTACTCCCTCCGTCCGAAAGTGTCGTTTCGCTGGATGGTGTATTCTTGCTATCTTGGGCCGAGATCTATAAGAGACGCGTGTGATGTGGAGAAGTGTTGTTGTATATATAGGGACAAAAATGGTTGGAAGCAAGGACGATGAAGCTTAGGCTCTCTAGTTTTCTCTTTGTATTTAAGCACTCTTTCTTTTAGTTTTGTGCTCCTCATCTTTAAGATTTCAGTGTAAAAGTTGTGCAACCTTTTGAATATAGAGTTGGCTATGTTTAGATGGTGTAAAGTAGTGTTGTAAAGTGTCACATGAGACATTCCGATACACATTTTAGGTATTAAACGTAGCCTAATTATAAAATAAATTATAGAATCCGTGTGCAAACGACGAGAAGAATTTTAAGCATAATTAATCTATCATTAGAGAATGTATTACTGTAATAGTTTAGTGTCTAATCATGTCCTAATTAAGCTCATTAGATTCGTCTTGTGATTTACATGCTGGCTGTGTAATTAAATTGTTTTGTCTAGATTTTTATGACCCGACATATTCGATGTAACACTTTTTGCGGTTTGCGAGAATAAGAACTAAACACATCCATATAGATATAAGAGATGAATTCTACATTACTATTTATTAAACAAACAAGTTATGAGCAACGGGAGTATAAAAACCACCGCACCGCGTAGCGTAGAGATTTTCTCCGGGCGGCGATGTCGACCGGCGGCCGGCGTCACTCACTGGCTGCATCAATGATGGGGGTGCTTTCCACTCTTCTTTGCTGACTGGAAACGAAACGAGGACAGGTGGCGACATCGCGGCAGACGGGACAAGCGACGGAGGCGCACGTGTCGCGCATCCGGGACGCGTTTTGACGGGGCGGCGTTGGACGTCGGTGTCAGTCCCTCTCGTGCTCGTCAGTGGTGTGTAGCGGTGCACCGCCGGCGAGCGCGTGCACGTAGGCACTCATCCGTTCGTCGGCAGCCGGAGAAGGAGAAGAAGAAGCTTCCAAACAAACTCGATCAAACGTGGATGGCCATGGCATTCGTGCCTGTTAATTAGCACTGCTGACGAGACGCTAATTGGTGGAGGAAGGAAAACTGGACGAGTAATAGTGTGACAGCTGGCACGCGGCTCACTAAATATCAGCAGTTTACATCAGCTTTAAATGGTTTCTGCGGGCCTTTAGCCGGTGTCCGGTCTCCTTCAGCCCTGCCACGATCTTATCCGTACGGAGTACGGTGTGTCCAGTAACTACAGTGGATGCAATGCACGCTACTAGCTCTGGACCATTTTGACCAGCCAGCTGATAGTAGTAGCCACGGCACGACATGCCTACGCAAAATTGGCGCAGCAACATAAATACTTTCGCCCTGGAAAGAAAGAAATCTCCTTTTTAAGTAGTTTTATATAAAATTTCCTTGTAGTAGCAAACGTTATTGATATTTACATCTTGAAATAGGTTTAGATATTATGAAAACATATATATTCCATTCAGTCATACTTATTATCTATCAAATACTCAATATATATTAATATTCTTTTATAAATAATTGGTCAAATAGACAGTTTAACTATCCAGGGAAGCAATATATACTTCCTTTTGGGCAAGGGATGAAAGGATAAGTACATAGAAGCAGCCTCTTTAAGTCATAACACATTTAGTCAATATTTCTAAGGGCCTCTTTTACACATAGATATTCAAGGTTCTAGATTTAATCGGATACTAATATGAAATCAGCTATGCATGTTTTGAAACATGGTTCACAATAATAAATCTCTGATTTGGTTGTATAGAGTTGTCACGTGATCTTGTGCTTCTCTCCACCATACCCATGGCCCCGGCTCTAACATGCCTCCTCTTGTCCTAGCGGAACAGTCACACCTATCTGAGTTCAGTTCAGAAAGAAGGAGATTGACCGTAAAAACCAGTGGCCAACCTGGAAAGCTAGGAGGAGGTTTGCTTCTTCCTCTCCTGCTCTCCTTTGTTGTCTCTATTTCTTCTTTCCACCTAGACACAGTAACTACCAAATTATAAGATGTTTTGGTTAATTTTGCAATGCCATGTACTAAACTTACACTATATGTTTAGATCTAACTACGAAAACAATGCATCTGAAAATTTTAAAGGCTTAGGGTAAAAAATCCCCATGGCTATCACAGGCCAAAGTATAAACTTGTTTTTTTAGAGTGTCGCCTACTAGAGCGTCTTTTAATTACCGGCACCACCCACCGTTAGGAAAAATCCGGAAGGCGTCTATTATAAATTGGCCATCGCCGAGCTCCTTCCACTGAATCCCACCCACCACATTCACACACGACACTAGCACGGAGAGAGAGACGGGCCACTACCATCTCAACCACCTCCCCCTCTCGCCCAAATTGCAAGGCAACCAGGGTCCCTTCCGGGTCCGGCCGGCCGCCAATCCTCACCTCACCTCACCCCACCCCACCCGAATCCAACGGATCCGCTCGGATCGGCGGCGCGGGAGCAAGGATGGGCATCTCGAGCATGCCGGCACCCAAGGACAGCCTCCTCGGCTTCCTCCTCTACAACGCGGCGGCGTCGGTCGCGATCCTCACGGGTCTGGCGCGCGCCGCGCTGCTCTTCCTGGGCGTGGCCGCGCCACCGTCTTGGGATTGGGCGGAGGAGGACGAGCAGGCTGTGACGGTGACGGTGACGCCATCGGGGGACCCACCCTCGCGGACAGGTTCCGGAGCAGGTTCCGTCCGTCGCGCTTCGGCCATCGCCGCCGCGCTGGCGGTGGGGACTGCCGCGTGTGCCTGGCGCGGTTCGAGCCGGAGTCGGTGGTCAATCGCCTCCCCTGTGGCCATCTCTTCCACCGCGCGTGTCTCGAGACCTGGCTCGATTACGACCACGCCACGTGCCCGCTCTGCCGCCACCGCCTCCTCCCGCCGGCTGCAGACGATGAGCCGCTTCGCCAGACCGTCACGGCGGCGGGGCCCCGCCGCCGAGTCCGGTTCTAGAGACGGACGGACGGACGGACACCACAGGGTCGCGCGCGGCGTGCCCGGACCAGATCGGCGTGGCCCTGCTCGCCTCCTCCGCCTGGCTAGGTCCGGAATTGAGAGGCAGGCAGGCTCCATTACCTGATGATGATTAGCTCTCGATTAGGACTAGTACTTTTTTTTTCTCATCATGTGTTTTTTTTTTTCTCTCTGTAATTTCTCGTCTTGGTTGCTCGTGTTTGGTGCTGTGCTGTAAATATCAGTGGTGGAGTGCTCTGATGATAGGCAGGCGTAGGAGCACTCTGCACATCGCAGCAGTGTCTGTTCGTTCGTGTACAGGCTTTTTATTTCCTTTGGGGAAGAAAATGCGAAGAGATGAGAACAAGAGATTACATGGAAAATTTGATCCTGTTTTTACCTTTTCCCAAGCTCTTAAAATGCCTTTTTGTTGTCTTCATTTATTCGTTCAAGTATATTCTACTCGTATCAACTAACTAACTATAGTTGCTAACTGCTTATATACTAGAGTAGGAGTATAATTAAATAGATTCCAGCACTTGTTTACGCATTCAAGAGAAGAAATCTAAAATTACTTGTTATCTGAACAAGTCCAAAAAAAAAAAAAAAAGCTACGACAGGTAGTAGAATATTAAGGGTACTTTTTTTATAAGGCAAAAATAGTAGTTGGGGGAACGAAAGGGTAACAGAAGAATGTTCTAGCGGCGAGCCGACTGTTGATATTTTGGGCGAGGGAGGGACGCGGCATCTGGACTGACAGAGACGAAGGGCTTTTTGGCATTGGCGTTGGCGAGCAGCAGACAAGCCGCCGCCGCCGAAAAAGCCACCGCTTGCTTGCCTAGTTTATGGCGGGTCACATGCCGTGCGTGCGTGCTCCTCTCTTTCTAATGATAATCTGAATCCGATCGAGAGATGGATGGATGGGGAGCACGTCGCCCGGCGCCTCACCTCACCTCACCTCACCGGGTTGGTTTCTTGGATCTCGGAGGCCAGCGAAGCACATCAATGGCAGCATTGGCACCAGCGACGTCTCCGGGCATGGGCGTGACCCAGCCGTCACCCCAGCGCACGCAACAAGAACTGGCTGGCTGGTTCCATGCCCGCTGGTCCCTTTCTTTTTCTTGTTCAGCAGCGGGGATTCTGGCGGCGGCAATCAGGCAATGGCGGTTTCGGTCCGGTGTCAGTGTCACGTACGTCCCCTTCCACCTGCTGGATAACAGTACAGTTCAGTGCAGTGCAGTGCCCTCTTCTTTCTGATCGGCGGACGTTCAACTGAACCGCCGCCGTGAATGAACAGATTCAGGCAGGAACTCAAAATGCTGTAAACTTCACAGATTTATTCTCCGACGTGATCTTTTGTACAATTCCAACATGTGCTGTGACCAAAGAATCATTCAGAGCCTACCTCAAGCAGAGGCAGTCCATACCACTACAACAGAGACTACAACTTGCAACAAGCAGAACATACAGCTATTGTATAGCGTTGCCTATTGAGCTATCCTATACCTTGTTCTGTATTCATCGCTATGCTGGAACGAACCAATGTGTGCTACACCCACCAGTTAGTATCCAAACGCTGCAGATATCAGCTATGGTGCTTGATCGATCAGGTACAACAAAACTGATGGAGGATGGGCGCACTGAGCTCGCAAAAACTCGACCACAGCGGCCCACTTTATTCTTCTTCTTCCAACACATGAATCACTGAATCAGAATCGGTTATTGTTGTTGTTGCTGTCTGTCAATCTTCAGCCAAGCTATCCATGTACAGTCAGGGAATGTTAATGTTCAGTCACTGATCTGGTACTGTTGTTATGCACAGGGACGGTGGGTGAGACGTCAGAAGGCCATGCTGTTCTACTACACCTATTTGGCGCCGTGCGAGAGCTCCCTCGACGCCAGGTTGAACATCTCCTTCAGCCGAGCGGATGAGCTGGAAAAGACGTTCTTCTCGATTCGCTTCTGGTGCCTCGTGCTCTTTGACCACTCGATCCCCAGGAAGACTTGGACATTGCTTGCTCTTTGCTTGGGAGCGAGGTCCTCGATCTGGTACCTTATGTGGAGCTGCAAAAAAAACGAGAGAGGAGGGCAGGTCAGATGTACTGTGTTTCTTTTCTTCTGCTGGTATGAAGAAAATCGACGCAGCAGGTTTGATCTTTCAGTATGGTTGGGGAAGGACCTGAAGCTTTTATTTTCTTTTTGTCTCCACATAGCTACCACTTGACCATGTTACAGCACAGGATCATGGAATATCATGCCATTGACGAATGGACCAAATGACAAGCATTCTTTCTCAATAAAGGAGGCTTTTATTATGTTTCAAGATCATCGAGTAATTTAGAAGCTGAAAATACTCCATCTTGACTTCAACTTTTCGTTAAAAAAAATGGAGACTCTGACAAGCTGGTTTAAATGATGTTCCCCTTCTGTTACAATAAAATGTCTAGTACAACAAGCATAAAGTAAAAATAAAAGTTGGCGCATGTTTCCCACATGGAGAAAAAAGAGATGTTCTTGACTTCATCTCCTCTAGGTGGTTTTAAATTTGGATTGTACTACTCCCTAGTCCCTATTTAAGCTTTTGTTCTGTTTTGTAATGGCATGGTCAACTACACTTCCCAAGTGATATGTGGAAACAGACAATCTATCATAATCCAGCACACAAGAAAGGAGAAACTTTCCAAGCACAACAGGCGGAGCATGCAAATTCTACCCAGAATTCCAGAGAGAAAGAAGATTCAGGGATTGTTTACAAACCGTAAAGAAGTCGCCAAGAAGGACTCCTTGGAGCTCCATCACCTCTTCAATAATCCATCCTTTCTTATTGGGCATAGGAGATTTCTGCTGCGTTCCTGTCACTTCTCCGCCAACAGGAGACAGCTTCCTGCTGAACTTGTAATGAATTTGCCGTTGATACTCATTGGGTTTATCTGATTCCCACTGTGTAGCTGAGTATTTCTGGCATCCAACTTTCTCCATTACCTTCATTTCCAAAGAACCTCCTGCAAAAACCTCCATAAGCGAGGCCATCTGGCAAGAGATACATGAATGTCAGTCTCAACCTCTTATGATGGACCACAATATAGGTAGTAAATGAAACTTGATGGAGTGCAAGACAGGTGTATATTTAGATTTGCCATGGTCTGTACAAGTAAACTTACATTGGTCGAAATGGTAGAGGAGTAAACTTCAGTCATCTGAAGGCTCTTGGCATCATCAATACCAACAAAAATCCCACTGTCCTCACTCTGAAGGGTGTTAATTTGGGACTGTTCCTCAGCAAGCTGTACTTTAAGCTCCGTGCTCAAAGATCTTGCCTTCCATAATGCCATTATTGTCCTGTAGAGCACAAACAATATTTATTCTGGCAAGCACAATATAAATCATGCAGAAGATATTTCAAGAATCAAGGCATTATTAGTTGTGACACAACTTATTTCCACAGTTTGATTGATAAGAGCCACATGACACATATTCCATGTGCTAAGAAAGCTGGGCACTTACCTATTGGCCACACTAAATGATGCAAAGGACTGCAAGCAGAACTTAAGCTTTCCATTGTCCATGCTCTTTGCGCCATGCTTTGCATCCATGCCTCTACCTTTGTGAAGAGTTATTATAATGGATGGACTCCAGGATGATATTGATTGAGGTATTCCCTGTATGTCTTCAATATCCTCCCATAGAAAGTAAAATTTTGTTTTCCTCCCAAACATGCTCGAATAAAACCCAATTGTTCTTGGAGATAAGAAAAGATGACCCTGAAATTAAAAGAAGAGTCTGTCAGTAGACTGGACAGGTAGTGAGCTATTCAGAACCATTGAGAACACACGAACACAGTAAGTTGATCCAATAAATCCAACAGAAGCAATAGCACATATACAAATGTTTTATTCATATAGCATCAAAGGAACAATATGAGCAAGTCTTTCCAAAAATAAAAGCAATACAAGACACTGCTGGCTTACATCTTCAGTTGGTTTCTCTTTTGAAAACACAACTGATGTAACTCCAATAAAATGTTCCTAAATTTTCTCTACTTTTCAATATAACATTATAAACCAGCTGTTGTATCTTTCATAGTTCATAGAATGTGCACACGAAAACACTTCTGAAGTATTATCCCTCAGCATTCTTCCATAGGGAAAAGGATCACAAAACATACATTTATATTTATCATGAAATATAATATTTACCTAAGAAAAAAATCAAACAATTACCTGTGTAGGCAATTTCCTCTTCAAGTAGCAGGTAAAACTGCTGATGAGAAATTCTTCTGCTGGCAGAGAGAAGAGTTCCTGGAATGCTGTATTGGTCCGAGGAGACCTCAATGTCATCTGGCAAATGTTATGAAAATCAGATCTGGAGAATCATGCAGTAACAATATACTTCATAGCAGAAAGGAATGGAAGCTCTCACCTTCTTACCAACCTCTTTCTCCATTTTGCTCAGATACTCGGTGACCATGCCAGTCCCCTTTGAGTTGTTCAAGAAAAATTCTCAGATGCAATTTGGACTGCCAAGACTGAGCAAGGTTACCATTAAGAGGAATCCATACATCAGCTAACTCTGACAAGTTTGATTTTACAAAGTTAATCTCCGCTTGTCCAAGGGATGTAACTTCATCGAATGGTCCATCAAAATCATATACATGTACACTCATCACTGATGGTGGATCATCCATTGCGTCAAATTCAAAGATTTCTGCAACATTTGGTGAAATAGGTTTTAGTTGCATGTTGCATGACATAACAAAACATGTAGTGTTTCTATGCAACTAAGATTTGGCCCAGTTCAAATTTACAATTATTTCCTAGTGATGGTAGGAGATGGCAGGGTTTAAGAAGACAGAAGAAGTTACAGAAAACGTGTACCGTTCCACTGAGGCTCTAGTGTTTGGAACTTGATTGAACTTGTTCTTGTTTTGCCATTGCAAGTAAATACCACATAAGGATCAGAGAAACCAGTAGCATCGACTGGAGCCAATTTGATTCCCTCGATTAAAGCAACCGTTAACAACCATCCATCGCCTTTTGCTTTCACACCATGATCACCACCTACATGAGGAAAATTTTGAACAAAGTAGACATATATCACATTCGTGCATATAAAATCAAAAAGCATGAGCCAAGAAATGAAGTCATGCTATTGTAGTATTTTCTCCAAGAAGATCAAGCTATTGTGCTAGTTCCATAAGTTTTCTTGAGAAAAACTGTAACAACTGAAGTTTTGTGATTTCCTATGTAACCAGACCTAGAAAGTTCATTTTAAGAAGCTGATCTCAAGTAGAGTATCCTTGTTTTGGTTACACCAATTTCAAGCTAAACTCAACTGTACCTGAACATCTTCCTCTAACTAAAACTCAGTTCGTACTATTTTAATTGGGAAAATCTTGTCATTTCTTTCCCTGGAACATGAAGGTACAAGCAGGCTCATGCTTTGTCATCTTAGACGTGCAGACCACGGTGCTTCAGTCCTCGAGGAGGTGGACACATAAACAGCGGTGTGGTACACGAGTTTTAAAACCAGGTTGGCAGGCTGTCCACTGCAAGCCTTAGCCACTGCGCTATAAGCGCTTTTTTTTTTTTAAAAAAATGGTACAGCAGCGAAAGCCCCCACTGTAAGCTTTTATAATAAACAAAATAAAAGGAGCTGTACAAGGCACACAGCTGTTCTAGAAGAAGAGAAATTTGTTAGGTTAGAACCCACAGATGTGCTATAGTCATGAAATAGATGACCCAGAAAACTACTACACCTACGGAGCCTCAGGAGGTTCCTACCTCCCACAGCACACCACAAATAACCTTCATTGATCACAGCCTTAGTCACCTTGTTCTGATCAGGTGGAACATGATTGGAAACACAATCATTTCAAAACCTTAAGTATGTTGCATTTACAAATACCATTTTATTGCTAAAAAAAGAGAAATCACTTTAAAATCCTTATTCTGATTTTCAAGCTAGAGATGCGATGAGATGGGACTGAAGATAAGGGAACAAAAATATTACCTTTTTGTCCTCTTGCCTGAACAAAGCATGTTATATTCTTAAGTATGCGCTGTACTTGAAGAAACAACAGCCCACCCATGATAATTTCACTGAACGAATCTGGCAGATCTAATCCTGGGAACTCAAGGCCTTGAACAGCACTTGGATTCGCTCGTAGAACATGCAGAATAATGTAAAGAGACACAAAAAGGGAGGATAATACACCAAAGTTGCAGAAGTACAGAAATGCTATCTTCCAAACAGAATCCTCGCCCCCTTGCAAAGAGGCCAAGACCTGTTCCTTGTCAGACCCAGAACCTTCTACGTCAATAGGCTTGATCCTTTGTGATAGTAAATCTGAAAACTGTGCATAGTTTTGCTCCAAGCCCTGCCTTGCTCCATTTTCTATCATACTTTTAATCATAGTACTCTGAAGAAAATTCATGCGCCAAGATACTACCAAATGTGATGTCTGTTGCTGAGAATCAAGTTCAGGACCTGGCATGATACGGAAAAAGAATTTCTGTCCGAAAATAAGTACCACAGGGAACATCAGGAGTGCTCACACTTAATAAAACTGCATACTCTTTTCCATCTGCCTTCAAATAAGATTGTTCCTCCGTTGCTTGAACAGCTTTAACCAATTTTGACGGTGCAGTTGTGTATGTTACCACTCTCTTCAAGGACTCCCCATCGTTATCAAGCCTCCAGGGTTCAGTTTTGAAATCAGTACAGCCTTGAAGCTCAACCATTGTTTGTTTAAAATCTGAATCTGATGAGAAGAGAAGGTTATTCAGATCACAAGGTGAGGCAAGATACGACTGATTAACAAGAATTCCTTGTAGATTTACAGGCATCTCGACTCCTTCATGACGTGATTCAAGAGATTTCAGTAGTTCACTGAATGGAGTCTCTGGGCACAAATTATCAATTTGGCTTGCCGGAAGCTCACATCCTCCTGCTTCCTCTTGAACTTCCTCTAAAGCCTCAGAGCTTCCAGAGGAGGTTGGCACTGTGTCGCCATTTTTCTTAGCAAATATTTGGTAGACACGGTCAACAAATGACGGCTTCTCAGATTTATCTGTTTTACCACTAGAAGTTTCAGTTCCATTCAAAGCTGCACTAGAACCCCATTTGGCTTGTCCTCTGCAGCAGCTTGATTTCTATCAGCAACTTCACTACTTCTATCCTCTGCAGGGATTTCAGATCTAACAGAATACTCATCGTCTTCTTTACAAGTTTCAGTTTCTCGATAAGCAAATGCAATAGATGGAGCTGTGCTTTGGCTTGACAATGAATAGTCTCTCTGTATACCAGTTATTTCGGGTCCAAGGTCCTCAGACCATGATCGCGAGGCTCCAGATGATTCTAACGATATTGAGACACAAATCTCCCCTGCAAGGTGAAAACAAATTATAACAACATCAGCTATAATATATGTGCTAGATCTTATTGCAGTTGACAGCAAGTTGTAGCCAGCAAAATGATGCAGACTCAGAAAGTCAAACAGTAAATTCAAAAGAACAAAGAAAGATGCATGGCTGAACATAACCAAAAAAAAAAAAAAAAAAGACTAAATGAGAAACAAAACTAGATGAATGTCCATCATTACCACAATCCACAGTCTTGTTGGTTTTGCCCTTGGGAAGAAGCTGGTACCACCGGGTACCGAGCGACAAGTCATCAGCAGCCAACACATCCTCTAATGGCACCCTCAACTGCGCCCAGGAAGTCATCCATCTGGAGGATGTCTTCATCATAGACATCAAGCTTGAGCACATCTTTGACATCGCCGACAAGAAAGCTGAACTCCTGATCCCAAGTCGGGTTCAGGTTCATCTTGACCACCTTGGTCTTGAATCGCTGCTTCCCGAGCTGCAGCTTCACGTACGGATCGCTGAAACCGTTGGAATCCATGGCCCGCAGGTTGCGGGCCTCGATCACACGAACAGTCAACCTCATCTCTGCTGCTCAACTGAACCCAAACCGGTCAGGAAACTCCTCTTGGCAGAAATCCCCAAGTTGAAAAGGAGAGGAATCACCAACAGAAGCCTAGAAATCGATCAAAGATCACTCCTTTCCCGATCCTGAGCGGAACTCCGCATCAGAAATTCACAAGGACAGTGGCTACCCGGCCTACCCCAAAAGAAACTGCCAAGACAGTGGCCGCCCTCACCCAGTCCCAGCAAGCACCAAAGCAGCAGCAAGAACTCTCACCAATCCAGATCAAATATCGCTCCTCCCGTTGACATTTCCAAATCCAACTTGAAGTAAAGAATCCCCAGTGACGCGGAGACACAAGCAGATCAGATTTACACGCAGCAAAGACGACGGAAGCAAGAATGGGTAAGCAGAGGCGCACGCGAATGGCAGGATCAGGAAAGCAAATAACGGACGGAAGAGAGCAAAGCCGCGACCGGACTTGAAAACATGTAGGGCGAGTATTTTACGGCTGAAACGCGCGTTCTTGGTTGGATCAAGTCAAAACCGCCCACATGTGGACTTGGGATTTCGTCAACGACACACACACACGAACGGAGCGTGGGAGGAAGGGGAAGGCGCCGCGCTAGTGATGCGTACTACTTGAGTACTCCGCGGAGGCCCTGTGATTCGATTGGACGCCTCGTGTTGTCTCCTCTCCCTTCTCCCCTCTCGGATGTCGGATCTTGTCTCGTCTCGGCCGCTCCCCGCGGTTGGGGTCGCCGTCGCCTGCTTTTGAAACCGCGGGACGAATTTGTCAGGTTTTCTGCAACGAACCGACGGCTATCAGCACTGTTTTTGTGTAAAAGAGGGAACTGTTGTTTGCCCGATTACTGCAAATGCCAAACATTCAGGTAGGTGTGCAAACTTGGCATGTGTCTCGACGGTTTTTGGTACTGCTACTACTATAGTAGCTTTATCAGGTGACATTTTTTTGGTTCGATGTAAAATTCAGGTAACATTCAGAGACTCTTTTTGGTTTGGTGTAGACAAGAGGGAAAGTTTGTCTCACAATATGTGGCTACTTTTGTCGATTTCTCTCCACCTAAAATTTTAGCACTTTTGGCCCTTCAAGTAACTCCAACAGTGCTAAGGGCTTTCCCATTGCATTTTTTTCTTGTAGCCCGAAGTCTGCTGTAGGTTCGAAAAAAGTAGGTATTTTTTGTCATAGTGAACTGCCAACTTAAGGAGAGTGCATCTTAGAGAAATAAAGGTGTGGCATGATGAAAAAGCAAAAGTTTATGTGCAAGCCACAAGCAATAAGTTTTTGCATTATGTAAATAATAGCCTCAATAATTCTTCATCTATGTGGATCACTTTATTTGTAATAGAACTACTACTTGTAGCCTCCATTGGCCTTGCCCTAAGAGCAAAAATGAAAAAAAATGCATTTTCAACGCCCGCCAAGGTAAATGAAATGCAATAAAAGTTGAACGAGAAGAGAGAAAAAAAAATGTTACCAAACATTTTACTTCAATGTTTAACAAACAAAAAGGTGCATAAAGTTTTTCCAATTTTTTTTTTTACTGATGGATGGATCTGCGAGTTGGATTTCGTAAGGTCTGTTTGGATCACCTACCTACTGACTTAGATGATCGAAACGGGACCTTAGATGCTTATGTACTGCCTTCATCCCTAAAAATATTATTAGCATTTCTATCTTAATTAGGTTTATTATAAAAATATATTCCATAAATTCATCTAAGATATTTGTTACACACCATAAATTATATAAAAAAATATATGTATTTTTTTATGTATTTGGTCAAACATAAGATTTATTGAATCTTAGAAAGCAAATAAATATTGTTTTTAATTATCCGAGGGAGTATATTATGGAGTCCAACCATCTAGATCCAGATTATTATAATGACACCGCTACTCTTCATCCATCTTCTCTTTTCAGAATCCAAGCATCATCATCATCATCTTCTTCTTCTTCTTCTTCTTCTTCTTCTTTTTCTTTTGTAAGGTCCACACATGTCTACATTGATTTCACGCATACAACCAACAATCTGGCCACTTTATTTTAATACAGGGATCCAAACAACTCGACTAGCTTTATAATCCATAATCTAAATATGAGGCCATGATCCAGATTATTTTATACTCCTATAATCATCTATATAAGATCCAAACATGCAATGACGAGTAAACTCTACCAAAGACAAACATTTGCATTGACAAGAAAAGATGATGTCCTTATTTTTCTTCCAATTTTCATGCATTGTCAAATGGCATTATTTCGGTCTCCTAGGTTCGTACACTCCTTTGATAATTAACATGTATAATATATAGCTTCATTATTTACTCAAGTCATGTCTCACTTCCAATTGTGTGTTGGTTTATGTTGCTAATTAATGATGAACTCCGTACCAACTATTCAAAGGAAGCTTCCTTTGCCGATCAACAAGGTGTGATTAGTGTGCATACGGAGCGCCGACATGATTATTGTATACTCCTATAATCATCTATATAAGATCCAAACATACAATGACGAGTAAATTCTACCAGCACAAACATTTGCATTGACAAGAAAAGATGATGTCCTTATTTTTCTTCCAATTTTCATGCATTGTCAAATGGCATTATTTCGGTCTCCTAGGTTTGTACACTCCTTTGATAATTGACATGTATAATATATAGCTTAATTATTTACTCAAGTCACGTCTCACTTCCAATTGTGTGTTGGTTTATGTTACGAACTAATGATGAACTCCGTACTAGCTATTCAAAGGAAGCTTCCTTTGGCGGTCAACAAGGAGGTGTGATTAGTGTGCATACGGAGCGCTGACATGTTCATTGGCCACATCCATCCATCGCGATTCATGGCTATTGGCCAAAGCGCACAATGGTTAAAAAGAAATTAACCTAATACAATAATACGATAATTGTATATATCTAGTAAACTTAGTAAGATTTGAGCTATTAATCACTAGGTGCTAAAAATTAGCTCAAATTAGCTCAAGTGCATCAAAAAACGGAGAGCCTAATAGATGGACTAATTTTTAGACAGGTTTTCAACTGCTTGTTAGCCAACCAACAAGACAACCTTAGCTAATTTGAATTAATTTTTAGCCCAACTAATAACTAGCTCTAATTCATTCAAACAAGCATTTAATTTGTTTCTATTGGTCTAAAGGTCCGTTATAGATGCAAGATCACAATGAGTGATGCGAGGATGACCCATTTTTGGTTTTTCCGTCGCCAACCTCCCATGTTCTGCTACTAGCAGCAGGGTGCATGCATACGTGCACCCATGAGCATTCGCGCGACTGTTGAGGAAAAAAATGCGAGTGCTGTGATGTGTTATGAGGAAGCAGTTAGATAATACGGTATTCAAAAGTTAATCCCTTTTTTTTTTTTTTTTAGAATTACACGGTATAACGCAGACACTCACAACATGCACGCACACTCACCCCTATGAACACACGCGTCGCAAACCCTACCCCTATGAAAGCACCTAATACGAAGGACGGGCGGCCGGCCAGATTTGGAGATTCTCGAAATCACCATAGGCGCCTGTTCGTCGACAGAACGTCGCTACCACTTAATGCATAACGCCGGTAAATCCCGGGAAAATCTCGGGGAAAGGTACGAGCACCGGGATTTGAACCCGGTGGGTAGTGTCCGACCGGACCGTCCCTACCATTGGACTACAAGCCAATTCGCTAATCCCTCTCCTTTTCAATAGCCCAAGAACCAAACCTTGCAACGGCGGCATAAGAAATAAGCAAGGCCGGTGCATTGACCATATATAACAATGCACATTTATTCAACAAAGGTTAAATGATGAACAAATCTATTTATTTGTCTGGATTATATTACAAAAACACAACACCAATGGCGACACGATACATGAGATTCATCTGCTTCTCTTCATGCATAAAAGACCAAATGAAATAATTAATTCAGCAAAACTTCCCCGGATGATTTTCATATAAAATATTCAAATTCAACTATTTTGCCATTCAAAAAACAGAGCCGAGGATGAGGGCCGCAAAACATAATTCATGGAAATGTGCAGTAAATAAAAATAAAGCGAAATAACCTAGCTAAAATCGTACGTAAGATAGGAGGCATTGGCGGTACTCCTATGCAGACTTTAAACACAACGCCTAGCGCTCGGACGTCCTATGGCGCTGGGGCCCATCGGACGGCCCCCATTAGAGCCCACGAAGGAATCGCCCGCCCCCTCGCACGCTCCCGAAAAAGGGTTTTTTAACTATTTGCCACTCTTACGGCCACCTCTCCAAAAACCATCCTTATATGAGTCACTACATATTTGCCCCAGAAAAATAGTGACAGTATAACATATTTGCCATTTTTCGCGACGTGGCGAGCCACGTGGGCGTGCCAGCATGGCAGCGTGTCTGGAGCCCCAACTCAGCACCGAAAAGACCGATTTGCCCCTTTGTTTCTCTTCCTCTGCCCACTAACGCGTGGGCCCCACTTGTCAGCACGATCTCTCCTCTGTCTCTGGACTAGAACTTGCCATCTATCCGTGGCGCATTTGCCTCAAAAAAAAAAAAAAAAATCTATCCGTGGCGCATACGGTAAAAACGAAAACTCCAGATGGAGCAGGACTAGTAGCTGCTTATACGGTGAAAACAATAATCTATGCAGGGATTACCGAGGCAACACACACATTAGCTAAAAAAACCACGGCGACGAGAGGAGAGTAGGAAAGTAAACACGATGGGCAGCGACATGCCGACAGACAGCACCAGCGGCGGTCGTACGTGTAGTGTCGGATCGTCGATGATTCGATCAGACGGCGGCGATGGAGCTGTCAGCTTGACGACGACGAACTCAACAGCGGCCTCCAGCCCGGCGGCCACCACGGCAGGAGCGGCGGCACGTGCGGCCAGGACGTGGTCACGCACGCGCGCCGCCATGCCGTCGAGCCCGGCTTGCAGGCGCGCGACGAGCGCGTCTTGGGACGTGCCGCGCACGGGCTCGCACTCGAACTCCCACCGCAGCTCGCACCCCGTATCTGTAGCAGTCACATGGGCAGCGTGCCGATTCACCATGCGCGCTGCCAGCCAGTCGATGGACTTGGCCAGCCAGATAGAGGAAGATGGGGAGGTTGAAGATGGTGCTGGCAAGTGGGGCCCACGCGTCAGTGGGTAGAGGAAGAGAAACAAAGGGGCAAATAGGTCTTTTCCGGTGCTAAGTTGGGACTCCTAGACACGCTGCCATGCTGGCACGCTCATGTGGCTCGCCACGTCGGCGAAAAAATAGCAAATATGTTATCTTCATCATTTGTTTTACGGGGCAAATATGCGATGGCACGTATAAGAATGTTTTTGAAGAGGTGGCTTCCGTAAGAGTGGCAAAAAAGTTAAAAAAAACACCGAAAAATGCCTCCCTCCGTTTAAGCTCAGCTCCCCCCAACCCATCCCTACAATCGTCGTGATCTGTCACACCGCCTCCATCGTTCCCATGATCGCAACACTCTCATCCGCTTGCCCCGCAACACTCCCCGTCCATTTATCCCCTCCAAAGACCTGAACAAATTATTGCAACAACAACGGATAAAACGCTGCAACATCAGCTTGAAGTAGTTGAAACACACCATGAATCTTATTATTGCAACATCAAAACAGTGCGCAACAAGGTGTTGAAGCAACCGGAACATTTCGTAAAGTATTATTGCAACATTTGTGCCCAACTTATGAAATAGGACGCAAAAAATTTAATGCAACAACAAATTGTTGCTTGTTGCAACAACAAAACAATACCACTGCAACAACAAAAAAATACACAATGTGAGATGCAACATCCGGGAAACCCTAATGCAACAAAGAAATAAAGGTTGTTGCAACAACAAACAAAGCCTACTTTGCAACACACTCAAAAAACCTAGCCACCACTGTGTCCCTCGGATCCAGGATAAAAAAAGGAGAAATAGAAGGAAGAAGAGGAAAATAACTCGGATCTAGATGAGGAGGAGGAGGAGGAGGAGAAGAAGAGGAAGGAGGAGGAAGGCTCAAATACACAAAATGACCTACCTACCTCACCGGAATTTGCCGCCGTCGTGCTCCTCTATGGACCATGAAGGTCGGGGAAAATTTGAGAGTGGGGAAAGGAGGGAGGGCTGCTCGCCTCCGAATCCGTCGTTCTTCGTGCTTGTCCTCACACGTAGATGTGAGGTCGCGGGAGCTCTGCACGAGGGGCGTCGGGCGTCGGACCACCGACGCAGAGGCACAGCGTTATCTTGCGCAGCGGGAGGAGGAGCACGGGGGAGCCTGGGCGGCGCGGCGAGAGGAGAGGGAACACGGGCGTGCTAGGAGCTCGCCGGGCGCGAGGGTACTGAGACCCATGTCCCAGCCGGAGAAGCGAGCGGGGACGGGCGGCGGGGTCGAGATAGACCGATAGTGCGGGGGATGGATATGGACCGCTCACTGCAGAAAGGAAAGAAGGCGAGCCGTCCACTGTTGGGCTGTTTGTCGTGGCCCATTAATGTGAAATCGGACCATGGGATGCTCCAAGGGGAGCGTTACCGGACTTTAAAGTCAAAGAATTACTGTAAAAAAAAGGCAAAGAAGAGGCAAGTTGGGTCTCCACATGGGCGCGCGTCCGCAACCCATCATCTGTAACCCTGATACATAAGCAGCCACCCAAACAGATTCGCACAAATTTGTGATATGTAGCACAGTAGCATGTCATACAATAGTTTCAAAAGCCTTTTAATACTAAAGTAATCCAAGGTATACTCTGACCTTCTCCAAATAGTTTTTGTGGAATACATATATTCTGGTTATCCTTAAAAGGGCCTAAATCGAAACAAAAGCCCATCAGAGGACGGGCCCGACCCATGACGAACAGAACCGATGAGTTTCGTCCGTCTCGTATGAGCTCGAGCTCGACCGACAACCACTACTTCGCCTCGAACGGGCTCTCATCGGGACGGGCTCCACGGGCATGAGCTCGAACCGACCCCTCAACTACTCTCGCCTCGAACGAACTCTCGCGGGCACGAGCTCCCACACACCATGCGACCTCGAACTCAAGCTCGACCGACGAGCACTACTCCGTCTCGAACGAGCTCTCAGGATTCTACAGTCCTCCTCCGACAGAGGGCTCGAGCCACGATGTAGATCGACAAGGGCCGTGGCTATTTGTCGGGAGCCGCAGCCTACGGCAAGATATCGCTAGGAGGACAAAATCCCCAGAGGCGCGCGCGGTATGGCCCGTCAGATCATGCCATGCCGTGTGCCGAGCACAACAGACAACCACTACAAGACAAGCGACCTCGACAACGGCTGGCTGAGCTCTCCTCCGAGCTCTCCTGTCCACACATTCTCTGCGGCGCGCAAGGTACATGCATTTAAGTCCAGGCGCCGCCCCTGCAGGTCGACCGCGGACGGCCCAGCGCGTGCGGGCGGTTGACAAGACGTATAGGCGACGGCGGTGGTGCGGCGAGCTCGATGTTTCCTCCACAACTGACCACCAAACTTCGAGCTCGATGGCGGGCGTACGGGACATCGAAATATGGAGCCGCCCCTACAAACCCTACAGCGACCGGCGGCGAGACTACGGCGTGCGCACGCCGGGCGGTCCGGCGTGCCCTGCAAACCTGCGCCGATTTCCCTTTCACCCCTCTAATTTTGTACTCCTTCTCCCCCCAAGTCCTTCTCTCGGTGGCCTCTTCCCCCCTTGCGACTATAAAGGGGAACAGGCCATCGGAGAAGGCAGGTTCACTCGTTTTCAAGCATTCTAGCCTCCAACACTCCCATTCGTACCCATTCACAAAGACTTGGGAGCTCGCCTCCCTCTCTCGCCCACTTGTACTCGCCCCGGTACGAGCCATCGACCTTGGATAGTGCATACACTGGACTAGGGTGCACGATCTTGCCCCGAACCAGTATAAATCCTGTGTCATTGTCCCTTGAGCTAGGCCATCGTTGCACACATTAGCCAGTCGATACTGTGACCGTGGTATACGACCACGACAGGTTTGCTAGCCATGAACTTGCCTATGTCAATCTGCAACTTGCCTAGCTCCGTACCTTGTGGGAAACTAAACGAGCTATCACAAAATTTGATGCCAGAAAACAATCATCAACAATCCTTAACCAGCCCTTCATGCTCATGTCATAAAGAAAAGCATGACGGCTGGCATGGACAACTAAGGGTGATCCACATCTTGAGAATGTGTCAGATATAACCTTTAGTGTACCTATCGACAAAGCAAGGATAACCAATAAGCACCAGCTATTCCAACAAATGGAAATATGCAGAATCTAAGATGCAACCAACACCAAGTTCATATTAACCATCTCAGGTAGTACATGACAACAAAAACTCGATATGAAATAATTTCCAGCATCTTTTGCAGATGACTCATCTATAGATGCAACCAAAGAAGATAAGGAGTCCTGCAAAATGCATGTCCTGTCATAGAGGTTCCATATGTATATTAGACCTCTCCTTGTGTCATTATTCCTATTGCGGACACTGAAGATTTAAATTAATATAACTTGGTCAACATTTTTTTGAGATTCCGCCTGACCTTAATCAATGAACCCATGATGAACCAAATGTATTACAATCTACTAATCCAAGACAGGAAGGTATCATGACTAAGTATGTTATATTAGTTTGGTGTTTCTATCTTGGGATATAACATTTCCTTGCAGGATTCAGATGAGAATGAACCAAAGTATAAACACGTACCAAAGTATAAACACGTAGTGATTCTGAATCAAGTGTATTTCAGTCTATATACTAACCCAGGCTAGGAAAATGCCAAGCATTAAGGGCCTGTTTGGTGCTTTACCGACCAAACCTGCTTGGCGTCGAGAGCTCTCCTAGCATCCGATTTTGGATGCCTGGGGATGCTTGCCTGGGGGGTGCTCCATCCAAACAGCACCTAATAATCTTGGCAGTCACATGTACAGTGGCTGAAAATATATTTGGTAGCACTTCACTTTATTGTCTACTTTTTTGTATTGTCTACTTTTTTTGTAAATGTTCAGGTGGTAATACCGAGGCAGGTACATGTAGAGCAGATCTCTACCATGCTACGGTTGCAGGCATTTAAGGATTGTTTCTGTGTGTGTAACTTGTAAGGTAGTAATAAACATTGAGGAATAGTTTATGTGCTCTATGCAAAATAATCTTCAGGCTTCCTTTTTTTCCGAAAGGCCGTGTAACATCAACCAAAATGAAATTGTACTACACTCAAAAATCGAGATAGCAAGCCAGAACTCACACAGGGTTTGTTCATAGACCATCAAAAAATTGGAGGACTCAAACAAAACTGTATAGAAGTTAACAGAAAACGGAATTGACCACCAGAATGAAAATTGGCAACAGAATTGATATTATCCCAAAGCAACGTCATATTTCAGACACCAAAGTTCATAGCTATACTTCAGAAATAGCTACAGAATATGAATCAAACAACGAAGCTCACCATAGCTTTAGTTCAAGAATGCCATTGGAAAATCAGAGGACCCTGATATTTGCAGTGTCAGCAAGTAAAAATTAACTTGCTAGTAAGCACAACAGTCATGGCAGCGCTCGCCCCATTGTCCAGGTTGCGTTGCTCCTGTAGTTTGCTGCAATTGGAGACGTGGCAGTTGGCTTGACCTAAAGGCAACACAACAGTCATGGTTAGCAGCAGGCATCCTCAAGGGTTAATATCAGGAGCAATATCTTTTTGTTTGAAAATTATAATACGATGAGCACTGTTATTTTTTAACCTTTGAAAGTTACAATTCCAATCTCAGTTTTACCTGAAAGGTATGCACTATTCTTATACAAAAACCTCACAGTAAGTGATCAGGTTGGTGTAGCATCATGCTCCTTCATTGCTTTCAGTCAACTTCCTACCATGGTCTTCGACCTTTTAAATGGCAAACCAAGAATCTGTCATTGTTTCTATCAAATCACACAGCAACTACTCATAAGCTACAGATCTTATGCGCTTACAGATTTCAGTCCCAGACGATCGTTGCTCCGAATAGCAATGTCATCGTCGACCTGAAGGATCCCATGGAAACACAAAACTATGGGTCGGCGTCACACAGACAACAAACAATGGTACTTAAGTCTTTATATATACCTCTGAGTTATATCAGGTCAAGAAATGTGTGAGGGAAAAATTCTTTTTATAAATCAGGGATGGATCGCAATGTCATTTTTTTTTTGACAAAGCTGACCAATACAGAAATCAGTTTTTGACTTAACCTACTGTATACGGCAAAAAGTAGTTTAAATTGGTTCCATGTCTTTTCCCAACACCAACTTTGTAAATCTAGATTAGCCAGCCAATTTTGTATCTGATTGGAAGAAGCAAACATGACAAACAATTGCTAAGATGCTAACGTTGTGGCACCAGGTAGCACTAATCTATTGGATCACCCAAGGAATTTGAATTCTAAAGATGTCAACACTGAGAATAAATTTTCATCTTAACCTGGCAATCAGTACTTGATATAACAACTTTAAATGAGAAATTACGTACATTACACACCATGCAGACATGGAGAGGTTCTTTTTTAGATGTAATCCATCTAATCTCCCAGGTGTGTGGTAACCGCTCAATGCCAGACCTGAATAGGTCAGACAGAAATGCACTGCATCCTGTGCAAATATGGAATTTTATGAAGCGCCCCATAAACATATATTCAGTAAATAATCACGGACATAAATCATGAACAATACTATGAAACCCAAAAAATAGCACCACAAAGACAAGCAATTGTATTTTTCGAAGTAATCATTTATCAATCAAGCAATTGTATTATTCAGCTCTAATGAAAATAATCATTTATAGTTTGTTCCAAATGATGGCTGATATAGTCTGCACAAGAACAATAGAAGAATATAAGCACAAGAGTAACATGCAAACTAAGGTGATAGGTTCTAACCCGATGTTAGAACGAGTTTGGCCCGATCTTCACGGCAAAGAGGTCTATGAACTATGAACTTACTATTGGTATAGCGAAAATAAGATAACTTGTTGCAAGGCAATAGCAAGAACAAGATAACTTTGCTGAAGAATAGCGGGGATAACTAGCTTTATACCTGGCCAAGGTTGGATGCGACCAAGCGACGGGGGAGAGAGGCACCGAAACCACGAAGACTTCGACTCGATCTCCAAACGACCGCAGAACCACAACCGGAGCCAATCCACACAAGACGGGGCAGCTGTACTTTGGAACCCATAGAGCACGAATTAGTGGATCTCGAGAGATCTCTTCACAAGTCCAAGGAGAACGAGGATGAACAAAGGGGTGAGTAAGACACTTTCGAGCGGCTCGGCTGCGAAATCACTTGGATTAATCTCAAATCATCAAACGTTGTCGATAGCTTACATATGGGGGGGGTGTATTTATACTAGGAACAACCCTCCTAGGTGGGTGAAAACACGAAAAGAAACTGGACTCATCGACCATGTGAAAGGGAAACCTCGGAATGAACTCTAGAGCTGATTCCGCGTGGCTGTTTGACTTCTCGCGCAGGCTTCAGTGTTTTGATAATAACTCCACCTAGGAATCTTCAAATGACGTGTGACTAGATGCGTTTGAAAGCTAACTTGATAAGCTTTCACACCATGTACCTCTTGCTTCACGAAGTGTTGTAGATTGGTACAGTTTTGCACGAACATTTGGACTTTATGCAGACTGTTGGCCTTCTGACCAGTCGACACTAAAACTGGTCGGACGCCACGATGAAGTAGGCACGCTGGTCGGGGCTTGCACCATTGGAAACTAGACTTGAAGAGCTTTCCAACAAGTGCTCATTTGCCTTCAAGCTTTTGTGAGCCAAAAGTTATGACTATTTCTTTCTAACGGCTCTGTCACGTTCGTCTGGCTCGAGCGAGTTCCTCCTTCCCGTGCCATCCTTGATGTGTTCGGTCCTCTTCTTTGGTGAACCTAAGCAATGTAAACATGCACGACTTAGGTAGCATAAAATTCTCATTAGTATTTAATTGAAATTCACAAAGTAGCGCGTGCTACGGGTGATTGGTTCAGAGGGAGCTTTAGTTGGTGTAGAGGTCGCTGGAGTGGTCGCCGAGGGGCGTCGACGTGGTTGATGCTGGCATGGTCATATCATAAGGCCAAAACCCTCAGAATGGAACACATACTGTCTAGATGCAAACACATGGAAAACAAATAAATTATAAAAGGAGAGTAATTCACAGCTCCCACAGCGCATGAATGAGAGTGAAAAGTTAAAAACAAGAAAGAGGATTAGAACCTGAACAAGACAGTTGGATGAGGAGTTGTTCTGGACGGTAAAGCACCAACAATTGAATCTACGGTGAGTCCTCTCCTCTGCCCTCAAGACCTTCTCACCGGCTAGGCCATATATGTTTCCTAGTGAGGAGATCCCATCACTGCTTCTCTTCAGAAACTAAATGATGTTGAGATTTGTGAAGAAACTGAATACCGCAAGAGTAAGAAACTGGGAAAGAATCCAGCAAAACAACTGACATGAAACAAAAAATAATTTCATCCTGACAATGCGACAAGTATACAACGACCATTAGATACCATTTGGAACAGATGCTTTTCTTACAAGTTGAACACTCATATCTAGTTTGACTTGTAATAATGGGAATAAGGAACTCGATTGCAGATTATTTTTCACTATAGCCATTAAGAGAGGCCCTGCTACGAACAACAAAGAATTCCAAACCTATACAATACATGAAACATCTTCTTTCTAGTTAGCATTCTTGCATCTCATTCATCCGGGGAATAATCTTCGCCCTGGGAATCATCTTCATCTTGGGAATCATCTTCATCCTGGGAATCATCTTCGGCACAAAGATAGAACTCTACATATGGATAGCGAGTTGAGATGCTGAAGATTATCTCCACCATTTCACTAGATAGGTGCTCATTGAATGTCACAGACATTGTTTCAAGTGCTGGCGCAAATCTGAATATAAATTCCATGAGATCAAGTTCATGGTCTTCTCCAATAAAGCCTACAATCTCCACCACCTCCAGATTTGTCAGTGAGATGTTGTCAAGTCTCCAACTCTCAGATTGTTCATACGGGCAAGAAGCTTCCTGAAGAAACAAGATTACAATTACTCATATATATAACAGGGTAGAAGCAAGATTTTTTTCCCCATTTCAAAGGTACGTGCATGCTGATATTGAATGGGTATGTTACCTCACTTTGACAAGCCATGATCACCTTAAGCTTTTGTATAGCTGGTAAAATCTGAAGAAGACACAACACCAATGGTCCAATAACATGTGCCTTGGGCAAGATAAATAGCTCCAAAACAGAGAAGTTGGTCACTGGAAGTCGAGCTATAGCTTCTGATATGCTTTGTCTATCACCGACTCCTGCCACATCCATCAGCTGAAGGAATAGGGACATCAGAAATTGTGAATTCGTTACAACAACATCTCATAGTAAGGAAGTATGCAAATAGTTGAAAACAAAGTGAGAATACGCACACAGGTGCTACAGCTGCTTCCATTTCGCGATGAGATAACAAAAGCCAAGAACAAAATAATTGCAAATAACTTCAGGTTCAGAAGGTCTGAATTGTACCTTAGTGTTGTAAGGGCAAGGAACAGTACAGTAGGTTGGCCGGTATAATCCTGGGCCAAATGGAAGCAGCTGCAATCAGTCCGAAGCGAAGGAAATCACTACAGCATCATGTAGCACACATTGGCAATAGCAAATGAAATCATCAGTGACTAGCATTTCAAAGAATTTAAAGAAATGCAGATGCACATGTCTGGTGTCATACTGCAGAGTAAAATTTTTAGTTACATGCAACTCACATTAGGAAAAGAAAGCAAAGGCATGACGTTTTAAAGATATCCAGTTTCAAATAAATGGAATCCATTCACTTGACCTCTTCTGATGTACCTAAGAAAACCCTAAATTTTAGGGTAAGGTTAGATAATAATAATCGGCATTTCACACCACACAATGCACGCATCAATCAGGGCACAACCTGAAAACAACCTAAACGCAATACACAATCCCACAGATCCCGGAAACTACATTTTGGCCAGTCTAGCACATGCAACCCTGGCTCGATCAAATCGCACATTTCACATCCACCCGACCACCTGTCACGGCCCAGTATCACCACAAGACTACCCCACCCCACCCCGGTGAGAAGCCTAACGAGCCCTAACCCGATAAAAGAAGAGCGAATCCCCAAACGCAAGGCACGGGACCGCAACACCAATGCGTGCAGAATTAGGTGGCCAGAAGGGACGGAGATGGGCAGGCGTCGTCACCTCGAGTTCGCTGACGGCGGAGGCACCCCGTATCTCCTGGTGGTGGTGGAGGCGTGCGGCAGCGGCGAGGACACGGCGGCTGGGGGCGGGCACGGCGGAGGCCCCAAATTTGTTTGTTTTTTTTTTTTTTTTTTTTTTTGAGGCGAAACCACTTCATTTATTCATGGTGGCTGTGGCTTACAAGGCGGTCGTTGCGGAAGTGAACTGTCGCGGGCCGTGGGCCGTGGAGTAATAACGGTTCAGAAAGCGTGTGCACGGGTACATCCACAATTGGGCCGGGCTGCAGAAGGGTGCACGGGCACCGCCGCATCTCTCCACATTATCGAGCGCACACGCGATTCCTTGGTGAAACAGCAGCGTCCAACTTGGAAGCCCCCTGGTCAAAAAAAAAAAACTTGGAAGCCCGTACGCAGCCAGCAAACCCTAGCGAGGCGATGGGGAAGGCGGAGGCGAGGTCAAGGGGGCGCGGCGGAGGCAGCGGCAGCGGCGGCGGCGGTGGGGGTGGCGGTGGCGGTGGTGGCAGCGGCAACCCGGGGTATGAATTCCTGGCGCCCCTCTTTCTCTCTTCGCTGGTTTACGTCTTGGATCTCGATTAAGCATAGTCTGATTGGTTGACCTTCGGTTTGGGATTTTCAGGAAAATCTTCGTTGGAGGGCTCCCGCGGGACACCACCGATGGTAGGTTGATCGATTCCCCCGTTTTGTTCTTGTCGCGTTCGATGCCTGTACTGATTTCTGCGGATCGGAAGATGAGATCGCGATTCTGTTGTGCAATTTAACTTTTTTGGGGGTGGGGGTGAGGGGTTGAGGTTGGGACGTTAAGTGGGGTGGGTGGGGCGTGTGGACGTTATGTTCACTTCGATTTCTGGATGTATGGCGTTTGTCACTGCACTCCTGTGGCAGTACTGTGCCTCGTCAAGCTTTGTTAATTGCATGATGTGTTGTGTTTACTATGGAAGTATGGATTCTAATCCGTGTTGAGGCTTGTAACTAGTGCGAGCTGAGCTGTATGCAATGCACCTGCACAACAAGAATTTTGATGCTTCTGTTTTGTGATAATTAATCTGTTTCATTAGTTGCTATACAGACACTTTTAGTACAAATACGCAGTTATATGCCTGATTAAGATCTTCATGTTCCCGTATTATGTTCCCTTGCCAATAATTGCATTGAGCAAACCCTAGATATATGAACTGGTGACATCCAATGAAAAATATTTTAATTTGTAGGAAGAGGTAGAAGTTTTATTATTTGTCAATAAATCTGCTCACTAGTGTGGCAATTAGTGAGATGCCAGTTTTACATAATGAGGCTATAGGGTCGTGACTGAACCATGGAGAATATTCTTAGTTTATAGAGCAGGGCATGGTGCAGCACTGCAAAAGTAATTATTTTTTGGGATTTGTGCCATTTTCCTTTTTCTATATTTCATTTATTCATTCATCAAGCTGATGTTTGGAGCTACGTGAATAGCAGGATTGATAGATTCTCATATTAGCTTTGTTTTCATTCTGCTGATTTTGTGCTGCTGTTTCCTTCTACAGCTACACTTGTGAAGCATTTTGGACAGTATGGTGAAATAGTTGATTCAGTGATAATGAAGGATAGGTACACGTCTCAGCCAAGGGGTTTTGGCTTCATTACATATTCTGACCCTGCTGTTGTTGATAAAGTGATAGAGGACAATCATGTTATCAATGGAAAGCAAGTAAGTTTTGTTTTTCAGCGAGTCTGTATCATCACTTGTTATGTCGATATATGCACATTATGCCATCAGTTTTTTTTTTTTTTTTCATAAGGATATAGAGCCATTTGTTTTTATCATATTGATCTTTGTTAAGATATGAATTACACCTTGTGCTGTAAAAGGATAGGTTTTAAATTAATATGCGTACTAGGACTTATCACTTTTAGGTTCAATTGTTTTTTATAAGTGCACTTTTAAACAAACATTAGTGTTGCTTTGGTGACTATATGTCTATGTGTTTGCTTTGTTAGTTGAAGCAATTGGCTTGTTGGCATGTTAATGTCTATTGTATCGCTGTGCTAGATTCGTGAACTACCATTGATGTTTCTGATTCAATTTAGGATACTGTCTGTTAAGTTTCTCATGTTACTTAATGCAGCTATTCCAGATGTTATTTCACATTCCTCATTTATCCATCTGAAGTTTCGTCTGTGCCATACCTCATGCTTCACCCAGTTATCTTTGCATTCCCCATGTGTTTACAGCTGGCAATTACTTAGTAGTCTTCCTTTTGCTTACTTCCGCAGGTTGAGATTAAGAGAACCATACCAAAAGGTACAGTGCAGTCTAGCTCTAATAAGGATTTCAAGACTAAAAAGATATTTGTTGGTGGGCTTCCCTCAACACTAACAGAAGGTAATATCAGTATGCCATATGATGGATGAGCTTTGTTTTACATCGATTTTACCCTGATGACTGTTCTATTTGTTAACCTTGATCAGGCGATTTCAAGAGTTTCTTTGCAAGATATGGGACCGTGATAGACCACCAGATTATGTTTGATCATGAGACCAAACGTTCTCGAGGCTTCGGTTTATAGTTTTTGCTTCTGAGCAAGTTGTAGATGATTTGTTAGCAAATGGAAATATGATTGACCTTGCTGGTTCAAAGGTGAGTCTGCAGTTCATTATAGAAATGACACAAATGGTTATTCCCTCCATTGTGTACCTATGGTGTAAAATATGTCAAGTAATGTCAATAAAAGGAAAATGCATTCTTCTATTCCAAGTCACCAGTTGTGCTAATTTCATGGAACATCATGCTTAATTGATAGAAAGGCCCCATAGGTTATTTGACAGGGCTTAGGTCATTTGCTTTGTTTGTAGGTGGAGATCAAGAAAGCAGAACCAAAGAAATCCTCCAATGCACCACCACCACCAGTGCATGTTAGAAATGCTAGGTCAGCATATGATAGTGGCTCTAGGGACCACCCTTCTGCTGACAACTATGGTGGAATGGCCAGTGCTTATGGAAACTACAGGGGTGGTGGATTTGGTCCTTATAGGAGCGACGCAGGTTTTCGTGGTAGGCTTGGCAGCTATGGTGGGATAGGTGATTTTGGTGGTGCATATGGTCGTTACTATGCAGGATTAGGGGCTACGGAGCCCGCGACTTCGTATGGTTATCCCGGTCGCTTTTTGGGTTATATGGAGGAGGTTTTGGTGGAGCTTATGCTGCTGGTGACTTAAGTGCGTATAGACGCGGTGTTGCTGATGAGGGTTTCAGTGCCCCTCCTAGTAATTCTGGGTTTGGTGGTGATGCTGATGAGAGCTTTGGTGGCCCGGGTAGTTCTGGCTTTAGTGGCACCGCCTACGGTGGAGCATATGATCCTACACTAGGTGGTTATGGATCTGCTAGTGCTCCTGACACGAATAGGGGAAGCTTCACTGGTGGATATGGACGATATCACCCATACGGATGAGAAGAAGAGAGCCCCAGAATGGTTGCCTGGCTTAAAGCTTCCCTGCATCTTTGCTGCCTGTCACTGGAGAGCAACTCACTGCCCAGCATTTCTGGAAAATATCTAGCTACCTGAAGCTTCAGGCCCAAGTTACTGTCATGTGTACATGTTTTCTAGTTCACCTGAGTTTTAACTTTTATCCCATAGCATGTAGTGATCCAGAAGGTTATGTTTGGCATAATATAGAATTCTGGTATACTTAAGATTCTTTGTAAGCATACCTCTGGGAGCAGACTAGCTGTGTGAACGTTAGGACGGCAAGTCTCTATCACTTAGTACATGTTTAAGTTATTCACATTTTTGATTTACCCATGAAGAACACTGTCTGTGATGTTACCCTCCTTGGTTTTAGCTTCTGTTATCGCTAGCAATTGATGCCTGTTGATGCAAAGTGCTATGCAAAACACCATTGCCCTATACGATGTGTTAGGAGGGCCAGTCTCAATCACTTAGCATTATACCTGTCAAGTTATTGACACTTTTGATTTACCCGTGAATAACATTTGCTGTGATGTGATTAGCCTCCTTGGATGCTTCGCCTGTTATCACTAGCAATTGATGCATGTGTATACAAAGTGCTTTGGAAAACACTTGCCCTATAGCCTAAACGATACCTTAGGAGGGCCAATATCTATCTCTTGGCATTGTGCGTGTAGAAGATATTAAACACTTTTGATTTACCAATGAAGAACGTTGTCTGTGATGTTATTAGCCTCGGTTTTAGCTTAATCTCTTATCACTAGCAATTGATGCCCTGTGTATACAAAGTGCTATGGAAAACACCATTGCCCTATACGATGGAGTTCAGGTCTCTTGTCTCCTCAAATATCTGTACCTTGAATCAGTTATCATGCTGCCAAAGACCCAGCTGATGGCCGTATACGATGGAGTACATGTCTCTGTCTCCTCAAATATCTGTACCTTGAATCTATTGTCATGATGCCAAAAACCCAGCTAATGGTTTGTTGATAAAAAAAACGCACCAGCCAGTTATAAATAAATCTAATCGATTTGTTGTCCTATGCTTGGTGCACGAGTTGGATCATGCATATTTGAACACAACATTGAAGACGAGCTGCGTATCTGTGTCCTAAACAAGTTCATCTAGCTCATTTACTGATTCATATTTACTCAAAACCCATGTTCAGCTAGGCGGAATCTAGGCGGTGACATACAGCCTAGAGCCTAGTCGGGAGTAAGCGGAGCCTAGGCGCTCTTAGGCGTTTTGCTAGGCGGTGCCATCTACATACATATACATTGCCATATACATCATATATACCTCTAAAACAAAAGAAAAGGGGGACTAGTGGGACTTTAGTCTAAAAGGAAGCCCATCAAAGCAGCCCAACTATTCAACGGCCCACCGCCCACCTTATCCTCTCCCCCAGATGCCTTCCCTCCCCTCATTCGCCCCCTTTGCTGGCCCCCGTGCATCGCCGCCGCCTCCTCTACCCCCCGCCATTCGGGCCTCTTCCACAACCGCGGGTCTCCATCCGCTGCCTCCTCCGCCGCCGCCGCACACCCGCCTCATGCTCCCATCGTCGCTCAACCTCCGCACCACCCCCACGCGTCCCCTGCCATGGTGGATCAGGCCGCCTATTTCATCAAGAACAGCCGGGCAAAGCCTAGGTACAAGCCTACCCCCTAGGCGGGCGGAGGGCCATCGCCTAGAGCTTAAGCGCGCCTAGGCGCCGCCTAGGCGAAGCCTAGCCGAACAGGGCTCAAAACTGCCATATCTTTTGTGATTTTTTGTAATGTTTGAACAGAAGTTGTTCAACCAAGTTTGTCCAAACGGTCGTTTAGCCCATTGGTACACCGTTTCCGTTTGACCCTAATATTCAGGAAACGTTTGGTGAACGACTGATTAGCATTCACCTATTAGGAAACAACGGGGTTATATTCATAACATTTCTTATAAACGATTGTCTATACAATTGCTTGCTTGTGGAGTAGGACATGTATGTATGCTAACTGTACTAGCAAAGGCACAGTGGCATGCCTTTGCAAGCTTTGTTTCGTTTGAGGTTGTTCCCTTTACAGTGACGATAACTTTTTCTGAGTGAGATTAAGCTATACTAGTACTACTGGCTGCTAGTGGACGGCGGGGCAGCCAGGTGCAGTGACCCCCGGCGCCGTCGGGCACCTCGCCAGCGGGCAGTGGTCGTCGACCTGCAGCCCCCACCAGTCGACGCCATTGACGCCCCTGGACTGCAGCACGGCGTAGGAGACGATGCCCATGAAGGCGACGCCGGCGTCGAGGCCCGCGGAGAGCACGTAGTTGTGGCGCGCCCACCAGGCCTTGTAGCGGCGGTAGACGACGTAGTTGAAGGCGAGGCCGACGGCGCCCCACATGAGGTAGTTGACGGAGCGCGCCGGCGGCATGCTCCCCGTGGCGCCCAGCAGCACGGGCATGTTGACGAGGCGGAGCCACGGCGCCCAGGCGCTGTCCGGGAACGCGCGCGCCAGCGCCCAGAAGGGCACCGGCGCCAGCGCGCCGGCGAGGAAGAAGTAGTTCATCTTGGAGTAGAGGCCGAGGCGGCCGAACATGCGCAGCGGCCCCACGACGCCCCAGATGATGGACGCGTTGAAGAAGACGTCGTCGCCGGGGCACGTCCAGGGCTCCCCCTCCGGCAGCCTGGCCGGGTCGCAGATGTTGGGCACGCTCTCCAGCAGCCACCACGAGGTGCCGAAGTAGACCGACGACGCCAGCACGGTGCCGACGAGCTGCACGGCGAACATGGAGCGCGGCGGGATCTTCATGTAGTGGCCCAGCTTGAAGTCCTGCAGGAACATGATGGCCTGCGACATGCTGATGTAGCCGTACGTCTTGAAGGCCACGTTGGCGAGCGGCCGCCCCGGGTAGAGGTAGCCGATGATGAGCTCCGTCACCACGTTGAGCCCCGGCTGCTGGTTGGTGGTGGCCGTGATGATGCCGATGGGGAGCGTGAAGAAGAAGGCGATGCCGGCGGCGAGGAGGACGCCCCAGTAGGGGAGCTGGAGCTGGCGGCCGAAGCCCTCGCAGGTGAAGAGCGAGAGGCCCAGCACGAGCACCAGCATCGCCTGGAACCACCACTGCGGCACGGCGGCGTAGTTCCGCCGCATGAGCCGGGCGTGCACGTCGTCGCCGCCGGCGCCCCGCACCGTGGCCTTGGTCTGCTCCCAGATGGACCTCCCGTGGTAGAGCGCGACGTGGGACAGCGTGGCCGCCAGCGTCGCGAAGCTGAGGCCGTAGGCGAAGGCGAAGAAGATGCTGAGGTGGATCTGGCCGGCGCCGTCGTAGCCGGGCTGGCTGAACTGGAACGTGGCCGGGTCCAGCACGCTGTTCACGTCGTAGCGGCTGCCGTTGGCCATGAACACGTGGGAGGAGATGATGGGGAAGCGCCTGGCGCCGTACGCGTCGCTCCAGTAGGCCAGGGGCAGGATGACGTAGACGATGAGGGCGAAGCCGGCCATGATGTTGACGATGGCGAACGCCGGCGTCGACAGCGGCGTGCCGAGGAACCCGGCCACGGTGGCCCAGTCCAGGCCGAAGGCGCCGACGCCGAGGCCGTACACGCCGGACCCGATCTGCTGCGCCGTCACGGAGTTCTTCCAGATGAGGCACGCCACCGAGATGGTGGAGATGGTCGGGAACAGGTAGTTGGGCACAATGTAGTAGGCGAAGCTGGCGGCGAGCACGGTGAGGAAGAACTGCAGCCTGGTGGTGCCGCCCCGGGGCCGCTTCTCCCTCTCGTGCAGCGCCCGGAAGAGGGAGACCTGCACCAGGTTGGCCGGCCACCACATGTAGGGGGAGTCGACGAGGAACTTCCTGAAGAGCCCCGCCCAGCCGTAGCCCATGAGCTGCGTGGTCTGGGTGAGCAGCATGGCGGCCAGCGGGTGGATCTCCCGGCGGTAGAAGGCCTTGACGATGGTGATGATGCCGACGGCGTAGACGGAGTTGGAGCCGGTGTTGGCGAAGATGGTGATGAGGACGTGCTCCTTGAGGTTGAAGGGGCCCGGGTTGAGGGAGAAGGAGCACCCCATGAGGCGGACGGCCCGGCTGGGGAGGCACGCCGCCATGAGCTTGCCCAGCGGCAGCACCACGATCTGCACCGACAGCGACGAGACGTACAGCGGGTTCTGCCGGTACCCGAAGAACTGGTTGCAGAAGGCCAGCAGCGCGCAGGAGATGAGCCCCAGGAACCATGTCCTGAACGTCAGCGCCGGCAATGACGGGTCGTCGGTGATGGGCACCGTCAGCCGGACCTCCTCGATCGGGCAGTCGTCTACCTCCTCTTTCACTACAGAATCGTCGTCGTCGTCGTCTGTAAAAGAAAACACCAAACTACATAATCTCCACGGTCATTCCTGTCAAGACTCAAAAGCTCGTCACCTGTTCTTGCGCTTTCGCCATTGGTGCCTGTCCAATTCCGGCGGCGGCCTTCCAGTTCCAGGTGGCTGAGCTCCACATGCTGAGGCTCCGCCGGCTCCATTCCGAGTCTGCGACTGCTTGCCAACCTCTCACCTAAGATTTGGGGCCCTTATAAGCAACCAAGCAAACAAGCTTTCTGTGGACAGCTAGCAAGATATATATGGACAGGCCAATTAGGGGGCCGTGTTGGTAGCTGGCTAGTAAGAGTGACAAAGAGATAGGTTAAGCGTCGTCGTCCTCTCTTCATCAGAGTGATGCTCTCTTAGTACATATGTTTGCAAGCAAGCGTGACAGAGTGATGCTCAATCGAGGGACATGCATGGTCCCGGCCTTGCACTGCTGAGCTGAGTATTAACAAAAGGCAGTTCAAAACTGTGAAGGAACAGCGCGGTTATTTATGATGTCATGAAGATCGCCAGTACTGACAAAAAGGCACTGGGGCAACTGTAAAGCACTGGTGCTACTGTCTACTAGTATAATACAGTTACTACAGTACAATACATCCTTGATAAAAGCACAGGAACTGCAATAGATTAGCTACCAAGTGGTACGTGTGGTGGTGCTTTGTTTAATGATTTGAGATTTTTATGCCGGCCATGGTGTTAAAAAGTCTGAAACTGATTGGATAAGGCTTTTGGAGAGACATTATCATGTGATGAAAGGTGGTGGCTAAACCTGTAATACTACTGTGTCTGTGATAGGCAATGCTGTCTCCTTGAAGCATGCGTTCTCTCCTAGTTTACGTTTGGTTCTTCTGCCTTGCGCCCATGCCTAGAAAACTTCGTTGTCGAGCACAACAGCTCGAGAGGGAGCTGATGAAGTCGGCGTGACACTTAGCTTGCTACTTGTGATAAACAATCAGAACACGTACAGAAACAGTAAACAATCAGTGACGCCACATGCATGGCTATCTCTGTCAAATAAGTAACTGTACCTATGAGGAATTCTACATTTGGATCAATGGAAGTGAATAATCATCATCATATATATGCATGGTGCCGTCATCAATCTTATGAAAAAGTTACCTTCCACTACGGCAAGTGCGTGCACTTGGCAAATCTGAATGGATTTAGCTTCAGAAGGGGGTGCAAATCCAATTAATTTATCACTGATAAATTATCTACGGTCCTAGATATATCATGGAGCACCAGCAATTGATGTATATTTTTTTGGGATGGCGACACCAACGTTTGACGGCATGCAGGATACATATGTCCACATAATTGAGTGTGCTCGACTGAAGAATCAACATCTATCAATAAACCCCCCCCAAAAAAAAAAAAAAATCCCATAAACATAACCTGCCAAAGTCCATTAATTTTCATATTATTACTCATTATACCATATTCACAACTTAAACACCAAGAGTATTGCTCCTGTGTATGTGTGTATCAGTGTGTGTCTCATGGCAATGCATGATTCCATACTTTGCGCTCGGGGTATGATAGCAGTGGAAGGAACGGAACGTGAGATGCTTTTCAGGCGCAACAATCCAACTGCTGACACTTCTAGCGCTCATCAAGCATGAGGCAAAGCAATGGGTGCAGGCCGGTGCCAAGAAGCTCACTTGTTTATTGTCTAGAGTAATAGGCTAGCACGGCAATGTTTAGGGAGGGTCCGAGTTTTTTTCCATATTCTGTCGACCCTCGCCTAAGGCGCCGACAAGGTGTATTGTATTCAAACTCTTTCTACTTTAATACAAAGACGCACAGGTCTTTTGTGTGTTCGAGAACAAAAAGGTGTATTATGCGTGAGCATGTCCTTAGGGTTGGTTGTGCATGCGCGTATACAGACATCTACATATATGTCCGTTTTGCAAAAGAATAAAAGCATGAGTGACTTGGAGTGAAATGCATTGTGGGTCTTTAAAGTTTTCTTGTAATCTCATCTGAGCCCATGAACTCTCAAAGATCATTTGTGTCCTACACTTTTCCAAGTTGCTTATCTCTAGTGTGGATTTAGGTTAGTGATTGGGCCTAGAGTGAACTTCAAATGAACCATTTGAAAACTGTTGATGGATACTGACAAGGTGTTTGTATCATTATTATCCATCCTAATCTATGTACATCCATCTATATATATACTCCCTCCGTCCCATTAAGTTTGTCACACCGGATTCCGATTCCTGTCATCATTTTGGATCATTCGTCTTATTCAAATTTTTTACACAAATATAATTATTTTTTATGACTTATTTTATCAATAAAGATCTTTGAATATTAATTGATTTATTTTATTATTTGCATAAATATTTTGAATAAGACGGAGGTTAAATATGAAGTTTAAAAGTAAAAAACGAAGGGGTATACTCCTTGGAGTATGCTTGGAACATTTATATCTCTTGTCCATTCAGTTCAAACTGACCCACCAATGCCAATGCCCAATCGGCAATCATGAAGAGAAGCATTTCCTGCCACTGAGAGTCTGAAGCTGCACTTGCCATGCACTAACCCAAAAAGTCTTATCACAGTTTAAATCACATCAAATCTCTTAACGCATGCATGAAGCACTAAATGTAGATAAATAAAAAACTAATTGTATAGTTTGATTGAAAAGTAAAAGATTCGTTTAATCTTTTGGCCCCAAACCGTTAGTTTTTTATTTACCTAGATTTATAATTACCAAAATACAAACGAAATTTGCCACAGTTCCCGAACCCAAAATATTTCATCAACTAAACACCACCCAAGATCCAAGAATCATCGTCTGACACGCTCATGCATTTGCCGGAGGCCCCGAGCTCAGAGCAAGAGAGCGACCGGCACTGAATTCTTTTCCCACTGAAAACGATGATTTTTTTTTTTCAATTTCACATTGAGAAAACGATGCCGCCGTATATATGTGGCTGCCTCATTGGGACCATTCCCACTGAATTCAACAATTCAACTTGTACATACATGCAAATGCTGGAAAAATCTCTATACTTGTCCGGAGCACTGAACCAATGATCGAGATTGACATGAGGGCCATCATCATCTCTGGCAATGACGACTGAAAGTCTGGAAGAAACAAAATGGGAGGCAATGCAGTTACAGGCAACCTTATCATGGTTCATGTGTATTTGCCGGGGCACAGAGAGAAGGACGGCCACTGGCAAATTATTTCGACCCTGTCGTCGTCGGCGTGCGTGCTCATTTGATCGATGATTGATCATAATCATATCGCTGCTGCCTCTGACTCAGATCCTACCGCGTGTCAAGAAAGAATCTTGAGATCTCTCGCATCTTGGATTCTTTTTGGTTTCGTTGAGCTAGCGGCATCTTTGATTCTAAAATCTCAATTTGTCTGTTGCCTCAAAAAATTCTCAATTTGTCTGACCAAATCTAGATTCCATGACGACACTGACGGATAAACCTTTTTGTATGTTTCATTCGTGCCGTACAAATAAAGGTGGCCTTTGGTGGGTAACGTCTGGTAAGAAAAAGAAAAATGTCCGGTAAGAATTTTGTGCTCCATTGCTGTTTCACGCGCCACCCCCAACCAATCGAATCCTCCGTGATCCAAGATAGACTTCCTTGCTTCTCCAATAAATCCCTATCCTGTGCGTAGCTATCTTCAGTACTCAACAATCTGCAATCATAAAAAGTATCCCTCCTTTTTTTTTTGATACAATACTTCCTCCATGTTGGTAAAGAATTTGTTTTGGATAGCGACACGTAGGGTCTTCAAAAGCAAAACTGTTGAATCTTATTTTTATAAAAAGTATAATTATTAAAAAGTAATATATGTATATTTTTTTTATTAAAGTATTTAAAAAACAATGCAAATCTATTCATATGGTTTTCGTAATTCGATCCGAAATTGACAACTTAAAAGTTATTCATGATTTATATTCTTAATATTTGACCCAAAACTTATCCAAAACGACTTTTTTTGCAACGTTTTATCTTGGACTGGTGCTAGTGTGACGGCATCAGAACGAGAGGGCCAACAGCGATGTCCATACCTCTCAATGGCAGTCATATCCCTAGACTCGAGCTCAATAATGTGCCTTTAATTTGCAAGCCGCAAATGTTTCCAAGGAGTCAACAAAACACTAGCACGATATGTTGGGATCATTCCTTGATCCCTCTCTACACAACAAAAAACCTAGCAATCACTCTCGACATATAAGAGCACTCACAATGCAGACTCTATCATAGTTTCTATCCTCATTTATTATTCATCTATTTATTGCTTTTTGCTGATGTGACGCTATATTTATTGAAGAGAGAGAGGAAAAACACAAGAAACCAAGTCTAACTAAGGGCATGTTCAACCCACGACGAGAGGATCGTCCGCAAGAGTCTCGAATATGACGTATAGACAGCTAAAAAGACGGGTCATACAATGGACCGTCTTTTTCACGGTTTCCAAGTTGTTTAATGTTGTGCATGAGACCAAGATCAAGAAAACAAGATCTTTGTGTGCTCTTGTATGTTGCTTGTATGAGAATACCTCACTGTACGCATATGTTAGCATATGAAAGAGAAATAAACAACAATCTGCATATGAAAGAGAAAAAACAACAAGCTATAAGCTAATCGTCACAGCACCATCCCCTCACGAAGTTAGCAGCAAGCCGGGTGGACCTCGCTCCTGCATGGTGCAGCTGACACGGAGTTCGCCACCGGCGGCCGAGACGGACACTTGCTTGCAGCAGCTCGCGACGCCCGGACGGAGATTTGCGCCCGCGCAGTTAGCGACGGACAGGGGAAGAGCGGAGCAAGCCCCGCGCATGGCGCAGCTTGCGGTGGCCGCCGCGGAAATCTGCTCGCCATCTCGCGACATCCGGCCGCTCGCCCCTGCGAAGGTCGGGCCTGAGATCTACGCAACTCACAGGATGGTGCGGAGCTCGCCCCGTTCAACTCGGGACTGCGATGGGCAGGTTCCGCCCGTCGCAGTCGATCCGCGCCGTAGTCGCCTGGAGACGCTGCCCCGTACAACGCTCCTTCCTCGCAGCGTCTCGTACCTGGGAGCACGAGCCGGAGCCGTCGTCTTACGAGACGACGAGCACGGGCCGTCTCCAGCTCTCGAGGGACCTTTGAGCAAAAAATACCACATATAGACGGGATAAAAAGATGGGTTGTACATGCCCTAAGAAACCAAGTCTTTACGCAAACCAAGACAATACGTGAGAGTGATAAGTGGGCCATGTGACATCATGATAGAAAATTGCATTGTGGAAGATAGTTTCTTGACACAATATCCAAGATTATAGAAACCATGATAGTTTGTAGCAGATTGTGAATGCCCTAATGCCTAAGACAGCATTAACCACTCTCTAACCATGCATATATTTAGCACGTTTGGTGGCTTTGGGATCTTCTCAAGCTTCCTATAACCAAGTGGTGGTGTAGTTTTAACCTCAAACTAGTCATTGCATCGTCAGCTTAATTAGTTTTTCTATGAGCATTTGAATATATGCATGATGGCTTACAGATTTACACTCACCGGATCATGGTGTGTGTGTTTGTAACACAAAAACAACTAGTTGCTGAAGAAACAAGTTAGCTAGCCCAATTGATGACTGTATTAGTACACAAGTATATGGACTATACAATAGATAGCTTACAAGGGCCATATTATTATTAGGTACAAATAAACATGAGTAAGGAACGACGACATGTGTACCGTCATTAGAAAGTTTCAGGACCCGTCAATATCACGTATGAATAGACACAAGATACAGGTCAAATGGGCGAAGAAACAAGTGGGTGGTCCAGTACTGTTCATTGGGCAGTGACAAGGGCGGCAGGCAGAATCACATGCTCTGATATGGGCACTGGGCAGCCAGCAGGCCACACGTCAGTGTCCTGCAACTTGAAGCAATGCAGAGCATCATTTGCACTCGTAGAGTATACGAACAGATTCCCATTTGCTGCAAACCTCGGTGAGGAAGCTTAGTAGGAGTACTATACATAGATTAGGGTCGATCAATCAGAGAGAATTCAGAAGTGAGGACTTCATTGATGATGATACTTTGACAGCTAAGTGTGGCAACTGGCAAGTCGATCCGAGAGCTACTTTTGTCCTTATAGTTGCCTACTATTACTGGTTCGGCAACGAAATGAGATGATGTGTCGCCTATCCTCCAATAATGCATTGCTCTTAGTTTTATTTGAACAAAGTCTATCCCAAAAGAACATATCATTGTCACCTCTTTTGAAGGTACAATAATGGTCAATGAGTCCACGGTGAATATGGACGTCAACTACATGCTTTACCGTGGACGTGCATACATATATAGCAGCCATGAGCGTGCGTTGAGATCGAATCGCAAGAAATTAAATAAAGCCACAAGTAGTTTTACGCAAGTGTATTCTACGATTCTTTCAGCCGGAACAACGGGGCCCAGCAGTGCACAGTGCACTGGATCCAAAGCATGCGATGAGAAAAAAAAAAACAGAGAGATGGCAAGTGGCAAGTCACGTGAGTTTTGTACAACAGCAAAATAAGAAGACTGCAGCATTTTGTCGTCGGTGCAGCAGCATGCAATGCATGATAGTACACGTACCACGTCGGCCATGCCAACTGGCTTCGGCATGTGACTCTGTTTCTTCATCCTTTTCGTAACTGGGTCCCCTACTTGTCATTTTGGCTCAATGGTCACGGATTCAGATTCAGATTCAGCTCAATGTGAAAGCCTGCAGGGCCAATCTCTAGCGACGCTCACATCCGCGTCCACTGGCGTTGCTTTGCCACTAGTCAGTTCATTTGTCTTACAAAAAGCCTTGCACGGGACGGGCATGGCATGGCCCAAGGGGACAACGTGAGGCATGCATGCGCAGTGGTTAGTTGTTTCTTGGCAGCACTGCCCGGGAGCAAATACTAAGCCCACTCGTATTATTTTGTTATTGGCATTGGCAAATAAAATGGAACGATTGGATGGTCCATTGCGACCCAATCTAAACACCATTGTTGTATCAGAGGGGTATGTCTATTTGTATGGTTTGTTCATGGATCACCCGCCCTATAGCGGGAGGTGAGAGGAGGGCGGGGCATGGCATCGCCGTTGTGTGCGGTGATGCGGCTTATTTAAGCTCCAACAACAATGTTTTTCGGCTTGTTTGGTTTTCTATTTAGAGCATGAAGTGTTATTCCAAGCTCTGCAAACACGAGGGGTGGGCATTCCTAGCTGGTTAGGCTTGGCTATACTGCTCTATGACGTCTTCTCACCATCTGTAAGTCTTGCCTTCGCTTCTACCCCTTGTCGACGCATCGTCCTCATCGGGAGGCCCCTTATCATTGAAGAGCCATCCTCGCCAAGTGGAACAAGCCATCAACACACAACTATTCCTGAGATGGTGGCAGCAGAGAAATAGCAACCAAACCTGTCGAGGTGATGGCACGAGTGGCGATGAGTTGAGGCGAGCTCAAGAGGGATGGGGACGTTGGGGACATCCGTGGGTGTCAACGTTAGGGACGTCGAGTCTGGTGTTCATGTCAATGAGCTCCGGTGGCTGTAATTGAGCTAGGCCTGAGTAGCTTCGTATAAAAGATGAGGTGATTGCATCCAAACTACTAAGGCAATATGATTTAGAGAACTCATGTATAGCTAGCACATAAAACCAAATAATAGTCTTTTGCATCACGGGAATCGCTCTAAGCTTAGTTGACCAGCCAGATCAGGTCTGATAGCGCAAGTATTACGCGACTACTGAACCCATATAAAACAACCACCACTTATATATGCCTCCAATTTGATCAGGGAAAGGATACAACAGCTCCAGAGATTTGCCCTGAATACCAATAGTCACAAAAATAAAAGGAGAAAAATAATTAAAGACTAATCGTAAGTCGACGGAGCATATCCCGCGTTTCACTGCAGATTCTTTGTTAGCTCATGGACCTCAAATAAAATAACTGTGGCATGTGGCATGTGGCACGCGGCAATGCCGCCAGGAGCTGAAACCCCAAACTGAAATTGGGGCAGGCGATGGAATGAATTGGGATGCTGCAAGAGTTGGGCCACAGCATTTCCTCATGGAGGCCCAGCCCGTTTATGCCAAAAAATCCGATCCAGGAATCCGATCCAGCCGTGATGTGATGAGGAAACAAAATTGTTAGAAATTCGGAGCAAAATTGAATCGGTTGTCATTTTCGTTCTCCGACGAGAACTAGAATTTTGCTTGCTTCATTTCCAGCTAAACAAGGATTCTCTTCTTCCTGCTCGCTGAAATCTTCAACTATGCCATGATATGATGCAATTTTGGTGTCGTCTTCTTGTTGTACGCATAGCAAAGCTGTTTCAGTTAGCAGTCCATATTTTGCTACATGCATATTTTTGCAATACAATGTTACGCATAATTAATACTATGTTCGAGAGAATTTTCCTTAAACAGCATTACTTGCCCCGCTTGCGCTCGAGTTTCTTACTAAAAAAAGTTGCAGTGTCTGAGTTTGCAGATTCTTGTAGAGTTGGTTCGTCATCACCTTGTTCAGCGTAGCCCCCTTTGCTTCTGTTCATTAGTACACCTCACCATCCTGCAAACGCCTGTACCATTTTCCTTTCCAATTTCATACATGCACCATTTCTCACAACATATACCAGTTGCATCAATCAAACACATGGAAACAAACCAATCAAATAGTTGAGCAGTGAGCACAGATGCTGATTATTTGTAGCTGTCTCTCATTCCAGCCAATAGACTGCAGCGACAAGCCATGCATGATTTGCATTTCACATAAAAGTTTACAAGAAACCACAGCTATCAAGGGTCTATGCAGCATCAGACATGCTCAAGAAAGGAAATTGCAATTGATATGCCAAATCAAACGGGATATAGTGCCAGGGTGAAAGTATTCCCCTTTGTCCTTTAAGCATCTTGCAAACGTCTGTATTATTTTCCTTTCCAGTTTTATACATGCTCCATTTCTCACACAGATTTCAGTTGCGTTAATCAAACACATTGAAACAGACCAATCAATAGTTGAGTTCAGATGCTTGTTATAATCGGCAGCTATCTCTCATTACAGTCAATAGACTGCAGCAACCACACATGAATGATTTGGATTTCACATAAAAAGATTACATAAAAACAAGAATTGTCAGCTGTCTATGTAGTATCAGACATGCTCAAGAAAGGAAATTCAGCTGCGATTGATATGCCAAATCAAACAGGATTTACAATGCCAGGGTGAAAGTATTCCCCTGTGTCCTTTAAGCACCACGAAGGTTTTCTAAAATTGCAACGTCGATCCGTACAAATTGGGTCCTTAGCAGTTCAATGGGGAAAAATAGGAAAAAAAACAAGAGCTACTAGAAATAGAACTACAGCTTACAACTGAGCATCACCAGTCATCACAGTATACGCCTCGAACTGATCTTCCTCCTTTCATACACCAGCTTGCATGCACCAACCCACATTACAAAACTGAAAGGAAAGCAACTCTAGAAGAATTCAAACTCCAGAAAGTTATCTGGGGCCTTCTGGTTGGCAGCTGGAGCAACCTTATCGTTAGCTGGGGCTGGCTTCGTGGGCGATCCAGCTCCACAGGCTTTGGTACATCTGGAGGGCTTGCACACCGTATCAACGCCCAATTCACACCCCTCAAAGAACGGGTGCTGCTTGATCTCAGTAGTCCCCCTCGTTTGTAGCCAAGACGATGCTGCGGGTCTTTCACCAGCAATCCTCTTATCAAGTCCCTAGCTGAGAAACTCACAATTGGGGACTCTGGGAACCGAAGGGGCTGACCAACAACGTTGAAGAGTGTAGCCGGTTTCCTGACCCCTTGAAAGGGGTCTTACCAAATAGGAGCTCATAAAGGAATATACCAAAGGTCCACCAATCCACAGCACTGCCATGGCCTTCCCTTTGATTATTTCTGGCGCCAAGTACTCATGGGTGCCAACAAATGACATAGAGCGAGCATCGGTTGGCTCCGCAATGAGCTCAGGCAGCGGGCTAACTTGGTTGACAATCTCAGGCTTCGGCTTTGGCTTCTTCTCCGTCTTGGACTTGGATTTGGAGGAGAAAAAACGGGGACCAAAGCAAGTAGTTGGAGCAACACACGCTGGCTGGATGCAGGATGGCTCGATACAAGTAGGCTGCACGCGGTATGCTTGGTTGCCCCTCTGCAGTGCATCTGGTCCAGGGTTGGCAGACTTGACGACAGTAGGGCTTACATCACAGCGAAGAGAGAGGTCAAAATCAGAGAGCATGATGTGCCCATCCTCCCGAACAAGGACATTCTCCGGCTTCAGATCACGGTATATAATCCCAAGCATATGCAGGTATTCCAGTGCGAGGAGGACTTCTGCTACATAGAACCTTGAAGAAATGACTATGAGCATATTTATCGTATGATCTGAGGTGTTGGATATTATGTAACAGTAAAAAATATACTACAACATATACAAGCTCAAAATAAGGGATACATGCAGAGGCGAATGCCAGGGTAATAATTAAATATGATCAAGCTACTACACTGGATAGTACTAAGTACTAGCAGAAAAGGAGAAACTGGAAGCAGCAAAGTTAAATAATCAATATAGGACTAGTTAACTTCAAAATAGAATTAATATATGCAACATATATATGAGGAACACTGTAATTTTAAGAGTTGAAACATACTTGGCTGCTTGCTCTGAAAAGTATTTTCCAGGCTGCCTCTGTCGAAGGGTGTGCAGGTCCCCTCCTGGACAGAACTCCATCACCAAACATGAGAATTTATCTGTCTCGAAGTGGGTATACAGTGTCGGAAGAAACGGATGGTCCAGAGATTGCAGTATCTCCCGCTCCGTCTGTGCTCGAAGAAGCTTCTTCCGGCTCGCCAATGACCCTTTGTCCATGACCTTCATGGCAAAGTAACTCTTGGTGCCATTGAGTTCAGAGAGGTACACACTGCCAATGTCACCGCATCCCAGCTTCTTAAGCAGCCTAAAGTGGCTCAAGCCCAACATGCCATCCCTGGACCTTATCACTCGGATGGCTTCCCACCTAGAATCACTCCCCTTGTGTGGCTTGGTGGTGCTGCTGCTCATGCTGCTGCACGAGCTCTCATCGCTGATGTTGCTGCTCGCGCTCGGGCGGCATATGCTGCTCTTTCCACTCTCCGGAAGATCAGCCCGGTCGCTGACCTTAGCACTGCCGCTGGTCTTCCTCAGGCTATTGGCCCCATCGCTGGCTTTGGCAGTAGCAAAGCTCTCGCTCATGCTGCTCTTCTGCGACACGTTCTTCTCCTGATTACCACCACCGCAGTCCAAGCTCTGGATATCCTTCACTTCCCCAGAATCGGCGCGGGGTTGGCGGCTCATCTAGCGCACCGCAGTCTGAGCAAACACTGGAAGGACCCTTGTCCAGCATCGACGCGGAAGACTCCTGCCGCCGATGGGAGGGCTTTTGCTCTTCCAGGACATTCTTAGCAGCAGCAAGCTCCAGCGCTGCGTCCATTGCTTTGTCGTCCACCTTTGCAGGAACGGGATCCTCTGCTGGTTTAGTAGCCTGGTGCCCAGGCACGTTGTGCTTAGCAGCCTCCACGGACATGGTGGTCTGGTCACAAGGAGTTCCAGCAGTGCAGATGAATCAGACGAGTGGAGATGGAATTTCTTACTTCACTTTATCCAAAATCTAACAAGACTGCTCACTTGTCAATTGAGTTCCCAGGCATCTAGTGGAGAAATGAAGAGCAAAGAAGAGTATATTAGTAAACTGGAGAGTATCAAAATTACTGATAAGAGCCATCTAAAAAGCAGAGTTGTTGACAGAGAACTGGTAGCTGTACTGTACAGAAATCTAACAACGGACCGGAACACATTTCAATCACCACAAAATTGCTGGGAGAGACTAGCAGCCACACCCACACCCACCGGGTGAGAACTGGGAAACCTAAAACGTAGACAGAAACGCTGGAATAACAAGATTTGCAGGCGGGGAGTAAGATAGGCGCAACCGAGCAGCCGCACCTAAAGGAAGCCCGAACGACTTCACAGATCCAGCACCCAGTTGATTGCATCAGCGAAGAATTAGCAGCAGGAAAGGGCGAAGAGGGCCGGCCCCCAAAAGAAAGATGAGAGCGTTTGGCAGGAGAAAAGAGATCGTGGCTCCACGAGGGGTCCCCAGGCCGGAACAGGAAATGAATACGATTAGCAAGAAAAGCGATGGGTGGCGGCAACCTGGACCGGAACAGGTAGCGGGCGGAATCACGAGCGCCTCTCTCCCTCCCCGCTTTCTCCCCTCCCGTCCCTCCCACCCCTTGGGAAGGAAAGGAGAGGAAGGAAAGGAGGTGGATCGCACCGGAATCAGAGGAGCTAGGTAGGTACTTAGGCCGGCAGGCACACATCGGCATCGGACATCTGGTAGGCGGCGCTGAACGTGGAGCGGAGGGTGAGGGAGGTCGGCCGGGCATTAAACGCGTCAAGAAAGAAAAGGGGAACGAAGAGAGCAGATGAAGAAAGAGACGAGCGGCGGCGGCGGCGGCATTGCATCGACAGATGAAGAAACAAGAAGTGATGGGGGACGGACGGACGGCACCCACCCCACCCCCAATCAGTCAAATCAATCAGATTCAGTCAGGGACGCAAGAAGCAGCCATAGCCACCAGGCCGGGATGGGAAGGAAGGGCAGCGAGTCGTACCTCTGCTAGGCGGCCATGGCGGCGGAACTGAACGCCCGGCGGCCGGCCTCCTTCCTTCCGCCCGGTGATGCGCTGCAGATTGGTGGTGGTGGTGTTGGGGGGATGGCGAAAGGTAACAGATTTAATAAAGTGGGGGCGGCATGCTCCTCCCAACTCACTCCCTTCTGTGGGGGCTTCGGCTGCGGTCAGTCAAAGAGGCCAGGGGTGCCCCTGCCCCCAAAGCCTAGGGCTTGGGGCGTGACCGCCCACTGTCAGAGACCTGGTGGTGCTTTGCTTGTTCTTTTCTCTCTGCTGCCCTTTCTTTTTTTACCTTTTTTTACTCACATGTCACATGTTCAGTCACCCTCCTCGAGGCCTGGGCAGTTTTGACCCGGTCCCAACAGCGTCACTTTTGGGTACATAACCCAAGGTGATTACTGTTTTATCCATCAATAATTACTGCTACTGGTTGCTCCGAATTTAAAACGATGAAGCTAGATAGAGAGCGTGTAAGTCAAATTATCTTCACTTTGACCAGCTTTTTGTAGGAAATAGTGATTCCCATTACACATAAAACTCGATTCTATATAAAACTCGATTCTACAAGTAGCCGTGATTCCCATTACGCATAAATGATTTCTATGAAATTTTGGTTTTTGGTGGCTCCCGTAGGCATAGGAAATGCCGGCAGGGAACAGCGTCCATTGCCTTGAACCACTCGCTGTTCCCTACTCGACCCCCCGTGGTACTACCTTTTCTTTTGTGCTCTCCCTCTCTCTATGGATAGAACAGTGAACTACGAGACCTGTACTACTCGTAGTAGTAAATAAACAATGGTAATTTGCACGCTAACCTCGAGGGAGGAGCAAAGCAAAGCACCGCCCATGCCTCGGGAATTCGTGCCAGCCCTTTTGAAATTAATTATAAACAAAAACATAGTAACCATTGTGCAATGGTTGAGAGCTTCGTACTAGCCCCGTAGCCAGTAACGAGTTTTTTTTTTTTTTTAAAAAAAAAATGAAATAAAACGAGAGCTTATTTTGAGAGAACGAGAAAGTAGGTCGCCTTGCCTTCACACTCACAGAACAGAGCCGTGTTTTTGGCAAGGCAGGACGCAGACCTGCTGTGCTGCGAGAGTGACGGACGATGCAGGCTCTTTCCGATCGACGTGGATCTGGATCACGTATTCACATCTGACTCACCCCATCCAGAAATCCATATGTATCCGACGGCAAGTACTCCTACCAGTACCAAATACCCATCAGTAGCAGCATCCCACATGTCCGTCCGTATCTGCTCCCTCCGTTCCACAATACTTTGCGATTTTTTTTTTTCTCATATAAACGTGTTTTGGCCTCTCGCCTTATTCAACTTTTTTAATAAATATTACCACTTTTTGTTATGACTTATTACATCACTAAAGATATTGTAATAACGTTTTGTTTGTTTTATAATTAAATAAAAAATTTGAATAAGGCGGCGAAATAAAACACGCTTTATATATGAGTCAAAACAATTACAAAGATGGTGAACGGAGGGAGGGAGTACAAGACTACAAACATACGGACAGGCGCGTGTAACATGATGATGTCAGTTGGGGCGACAGCCACATCCACGCGGGCCCTCGAGAAGAACACAGGATCCATGGCTGACAGACATGTTTGCCTCTCCCTCCCTCCCTCCGTCGAGCAGCTACCTTGCCCCGGTCGCACTCCGACGGACGGACTCCTATTCAGGTCAGCAGCCGTCTAAATACAGAGCTCCATTTGTGTGGATCGCAGCGTGCCAAGACATGAGACCGGCGTCCATCGACATGGACACGAGGTCGGCCGGCAGCAGGCAAGGGCGCGCACCCACGCAACAGTGACAATCTTCCCTAACCGGACCCCGGCCTCTCCCTGTGGATGGAGAGCGCCAAACCTACACGCTTTGCCAATCTCTTCTGCCTAGTTCTGGCTACCAACTATACTCTACTCCACGTGGTCGGTCCATGCATCTTCACACCAAGGCCAACTGCTGCCATCCCGGCGTCAAACGTGCAACTATATATGGGTTAAGTTTGGAGATGATAAGTGCCGGCGTAAACAAATGAAGGTGACTCACTCTAATAAGCCTCGGCTGCCACCAGAACAAAAGCCTACTACCTGCTAGGTTCAGTTTGGATTTGGAGCCATGAGCCCCGCCCACGCCGGCACATGGAGCCCCTCAATGGGGTCCCAGGGAGATGCCCTACAAGTACTTACTTGTTCTAATCCACAAGCCGGCCACATGCCCAGCGACCACGCTGGACCTCGAATTTTTCTTACAAACACCACCGATTAATCAGTGCTAATGATACAAAACAGGATCCAATGTGTCCACTAAACTAGCTGTACGTCCAACTAATCTTTGACCAGGCCGAGGCCGGATCCAAATCCAATGCAATGCATGGACCAACAACCTACCTATGTGCTTGCTATCAGTACCTTCAAGCCAGCCAGTGTTTGTGCAGAATGCATGTACCGTAACACTGCTGAAATGAGCAGAGAGCAACTCGATCATCAGAGCATAGATAGATACGGGGGCTAGCCGATGGAGGCTACACACCTTGTCCCTGTGCAAAATAAAATGCTGCCAAGAGACACAACAGCCAGCCTTTTATTTTTATCATCAGTCACCTGCAAAAGGGAAAAGGAAAGGGTTAGTGCGAAGGACCTCTGGGAAAAGCACACGCCATGACACCACCAGTACATTCAGATTCAACATCAGATGCCATACAAGATGCAGTGCAAGAAGAAGAAACAATAGTGTGAGATTGCAACTCTGCAAGAAACTAACTCTGGAGACGGCAGTATATGACCACACTCATCAGCACAGAGAGGGGGGGGGGGTGGTTGCAATCTTACAAATGCTGATCTAAACAGCAATTAGGCGAATGAAAACAGCAACAAGATATGTATAGTACACATCACATGTGCTGACAGGGTTGTGAGATGGCCTGCCTACTTTCAGGCATCAAAGCACACAAAAAAGCTTCCTCTACCCGCCCGTTGCAAAAACAATAGTTTGGTTTAGGTGAATCCTACCACCAGAAGTCAGAACTTTTGCTCATTTGGTTACTGCTATTTTGTAAAAATGCAGTGTTGGTCAGGCTCGAACTTGTTAACCAAACACATTAGGCACTCAGCTTTTTTTTTTTTTTTTTTCTCATCAAAAACACATCTTTGGTCCCTGCTATAAAAATGAGCAAAAGAAAGGCCAGTTATGCCGCGCTGATTCAAAGTCTAACAGCATATACTCTGATACTAAAATTATAGACATGCTTTACTTGCACCTAGGTTGCATCACAGGAGGTTGTTATTCTACTTAACCGAAGTCATACAATGTAGTACAGTGATGCCGTACAGTTAGGATCTGCCGCTGTGAAATTGCCTGTACATTTTGTTGCAGAAGAAAGAATTCAGTGATGCAGGAGAACGCGCATTATTATTTTCAGAGTTACAATAGTTGTTAATGGCCAGCTAATAGAATGGTCGATGAGGAATGCCAGGCGTAAGAACTGCACCAAAAGTAGGGCTGCAAATTCAGTCACAGCAACAACTAAAAATAAAAATAGTGTTACTCCTGATAGTGTGGTACAATGGAGCTTACCATCAGATAAGATGGCAGAACACTTATGAGCAAAAAACTTCTCTGGTGTCTAAAGCTAGATTGGATACCAAGATTTTATATAAGTTTTCTTCCCTGTAAATAAGTACAAACAAAATGCAGTTAGCAGGATCAATACAAATTCGGCGCTGGAACATTAGAGTAGCACAAGCTATCCCTAGTTTCTATATTAGCATGGCAGGAAATTCTCAGTTTCTACAAAGAATGACTTTCCATGTCTGCTTCAAAAAGAGGAGCATTTGTTCACAGAAAATATTATAAGCAAATTCACATTAAGTGAGGATGACAAAATAAATAAATAAATAAAAAAGAAGCAACTTCAAATAGAGCACCGCTGTCCTATAACAAGTTTGACAGTGTGCCCACTGTATTCTCTAATGTACTTGACCTTTTTTGGAAACAGGATTGGTCACTGACAGCTATAACTTATGGTACAGAGTACTTACTGAGCCCATGATGGAATCAATTCGTCTACACCTTATTTCCCTTTGATATTCCAAGATTTCGAAATCCTATGCATCAGAATCTTCATAAGGTGTTATTTCATAGGACTGCGATATGTTTACAGAATCAATGCTAAGCAGAATACTTTTCAAACCATAATGTTCACAAAGTTCTGGTAAATGAACGAAAATCAAACTTCCAAAGTACGACACGGTGCAGGGTTTGCAGTTCAGTGCCATGAGTGAAGAACTGGTGGGAACACAAAGTTATGGAACCACAAGGAAATGTAATGCATTGTGCAAATCAGAGGATTCCACTGCTTTTCACCCTTGTATTTTTGTTTTGGTAAAAGTATCTCAACTTTTTCAAGTTTTGGTACCAGATGTGCGTCTGGACTGTGTGTGATATTTACACACAAAAAAAGACATCATCTCTAAACCACAGCCTAAATAGAAATTCAAAACTCAGCATCTCCAAATGAAAAGTGTAGAAGAAAATTCTGCTACTGCATTGTCATTTCATTAAGCTACAATTTGAATGCCCTCTTACACAATTTCCAGCAAATAGAAAGATGAACACGTTAGCTTGCACCTCAAATACTATCTAGTACCAAATCACAGGGCACGATTATCAAATATGTGACCTGACGAACCTAAATCTAATCTAAACAAATACAGTGGTAACGGAATCAAAGCGCAGAACCCAGCCACTAAACAAAAACAGGATCCAATATATGTCCACTAAACTAGCTGTACGTCCAACTGATCTTTGATCGGGCAGGCCGGATCCAAATCCAATGCATGGACCAACAAGCTACCTATGTGTGCTTGCTATCAGTACCATCAAGCCAGCCAGTGTTTTGTGCAGAATGCATGTACCGTAACACTGCTGAAATGAGCAGAGAGCAGCTCGATCATCAGAGCATAGATGCGGAAGCTAGCTGATGGAGGCTCCACACACACCCTGTTGTCCGTGTGCAAAATAAAATTCTGCCAAGAGACACAACAGCCAGCCTTTTATTTTTATCATCAGTCACCTGCAAAAGGGAAAGGGAAAGGGAAAGTGTTAGTGCAAAGGACCTCGGGGAAAAGCACGCGATGCGATGACACCACCAGTACATTCAGATTCAACATCAGATGCCATACAAGATGCAGTGCAAGAAGAAAAAACAATAAATAGTGTGAGATTGCAACTCTGCAAGCAACTCGTCGAACAGAGCGTGAGCGTCCTCGGCGCCGAGGTCTCCCGAGCGGTAACAGACTCCGTTGAAGCGCCCCAGCTCCAGGAAGGGCGGGGGTCGGCCCTCCACTGGCGCGCGGCTGCTGAAACGACCGGCTGTGGGGAACTCCTTTGCATCGATGGGAGGACCTCGTCGCAGAGTTGGCGTCGATACTTCCCGAGCGGAGGCGCCGTCCAATGATCCGCTTCAGCTTCTTCAACCAAGCGGGGGGCGCCCGGGTCGACATGGTGCCAGATGCAGATGAAGAAGCTGAAGCGGATCATTGGACGGCGCCTCCGATTCGGTGCCAAATGCAGCTCGCTCGTGCTGGGGATAGGGGTGGTCCGCATAGCGGCGCAGGTACAGTGCGGCCGCGGCTTACTATGTACTGATTGTGGTTCGGAACGGCGGCCATGGCGGCGGAATTGAAGAGTGCGGAGGCCATGTCAGGAATCAGGATCTGGCTGACGGCAAAGGCGTACGTTCCTGTTTAGGGTTTGCTTAGGCTGGGCTTACATTGGGCCGAAAGTGGCAAGTTGTCGGTTGGGCCATGGGCCTTGTAGGTAGCCAGGAGGAGTAGGGGCGATCTGCTCAAAAAAAAAAAAAAAAGAAAAGATGGAGTAGGGGCGAAGGCAAGAAATCAGAACCGAACTTTCATTTGAACCAATTCAGTTACCTCCCAACTGCTGTTCCTGCTACAACTAAAGCCTCTGTACATGCTATTCTACCTCAAATTCCTCTGAAATCCTCCAAATTCCCTCGTTAGTGATCTTCTAGGTCCTAACAGGCTGCGGAGGGCGGCGGTGTGGGAGTGGGAGTGAGGAACGCGTGGGGTGGGCTCTGCCCTGGGTGTGGACGTTTTTTTTTTTTTTTTTGGACAACTGTGTGGACTGATCACGCGCTTGGACCTAACTCGCTTGGCTTGCTAGCCCTTTTTTTTTTGACTTTGAGTTGTCGGTAACTATTCCCATCGTTCATTTGTACTCTTTTTTTTAAAAAAGGATCCGTTCATTTTTACTTGCTCTCCATTTGGTATGTTTTCACAGCCGTGCTGATTTGGTATGTTTTTCAAAAGTTGCGGGATGTATTTTGTCAAGTTTTTAAAATCAGGGATGAAAGTTGAGGACCAAAACTGGACTTTTTCGGAGAGGAAACCTGCAGTGTACAGTATACTCGTACTAGTGGGCCTACAGCTTTTCAATGGGCCAGACCGCAATTAGCTCCCGAGGTAGGTTGGGCCAAGCAAAATTTAGCAACAGATCCAGTTCCTCTGCTCGGCGCGAAAGCAAATTAGCGTGGCTTCAGAAACTCCCGAAAGTTTCTGATTTTCATGACTCGTGAATTGTGAAAGATGAGGACGTCGCGCCCAAGCAGTTCGGACTTGGAACAATCGTATTTCATTCACAAGATAAATACAGGTCGCATCCTGATCCTGTTCTCGAGGAGAGATTGGCATTCAAGAACCAAACCAAGATGGTCGAATCTGAATCCTTGAGGAACAAAATGTTTGCAGCACAGCGAGCAATTACACGGATCGAACGGATCCAATTGATCCTAACCTCCCTCTCCAACAGCCGGATGTGGACACATCTTCCTCGAGGAGACCTCCACCTCCCCACGCGAATCCACGCTCGTTCCTTAGCCACCGATGGCGAGCGTTCAAGGTGAGATCCAGTCCAACCGGACCAAATCCAACCAAGATGGTCGTCGAATCTGAATCCGCCGCACCGAGGGTCCTCGCCGCAGAGGAGTCGCTGCGATCGCGGATGTGGTTGTCCTCGTCGCCCTCGCGCACCTCGTCCGCGGGTCCTCGTCGCGGGGAGGCCTGAGGAACAAAATGTTTGCAGCACAGCGAGCAATGGCTCGCTTGTTGTTACCTAAAAGCACGGATCGAACGGAGTCCAATTGCGAGACCTGAGGGCAAGCAAAATTTGTCAACAGGTCCAGTTCTCCACTAGGCGCCAATGCAAATTAGCGCCTCTTGTGAAAAGAGAAGCAAATTAGCATGGCATCAGGTACTCCCGCCCAAAATTTCAGCTTCTTTCAGGACGTCGCGCCCAAGCATTTTGAACGGATTGTAATTTCACCTATCAGTATTTGAACAGATTGTAATTTCACCTATCAGTTTTTGAACGGATTGTAATTTCACCTATCAATTTTTTTTTTAGAATTATGACCCCTACGAAATTTCACAATTCACAACCCAAACACAGGGCGCATCATATTCTGAAGGAGACTGAACTTCAAGCAAAGACGATGGAAACTGATGCCAATTGGAGAATCACTGAACGGATCCCAACAATACCTTTCCCCATTTCACAACAACAGAGAGTTCAAGAACTGCAAATTGAAACCACTCATAGTACCAAGCACAACTGAACCGCTGTGACGACAATTTTCAATACCTTTGCAGGTAACACGTAAAGTTGACGACCGATTTCATAGTAGGAAGCACATCGACAGCAGAAGGAAAAACATACAAAATACAGGGACATTGCAGGATAGATTTCACATATATTTGCATTCAGGAATTGCAAAGATAAACTGCAGCCACAGTGCCACAAAGTTACTTCTTACACAAATTAAAAAAGAAAAACGGACCACCAAAGACGCACACAGAATGCAGACGCAGAGGCAACTACCGCCGCTGCAACAGGCAACCATACTACTACAAGTGGAGCAGGAACAAGGGGAACCGAGCGGAGGACGACCAACGAGCTAGACCGCGCCACTCGCCTAAGAGCTGGTGAACTTGGTGACGGCCTTGGTGCCCTCAGAGACGGCATGCTTGGCGAGCTCGCCAGGGAGGACGAGGCGAACAGAGGTCTGGATCTCGCGAGACGTGATGGTGGGCTTCTTGTTGTACCGCGCCAGCTTGGCCGCCTCCGCCGCGAGCTTCTCGAAGATGTCGTTGATGAAGGAGTTCATGATGGACATGGCCTTGGACGAGATGCCGATGTCCGGGTGCACCTGCTTCAGCACCTTGAAGATGTAGATCTTGTACGTCTCCACGCTCTTCTTCGCCTTCTTCCGACCCTTCTTCTCGCCGCCTTCCTTGCTGGCGGACTTGCCGGCCGGGAGACGCTTCTCGGCCTTGGGCTTCTTCCCCGCCGGGGCCTTCTCCGCCGCCGGCTCCTCCTCCGCCGGCTTCTTCGCCGCGGGCTTCTTCTCGGCCTTGGGCGCCATCGGGATCGGCGGGATGGCGCTGGGTTGTCGACGGGGAGGCGGTGGGTGCTTGGGGATTTGGGGGCGGGCTTGTTGCTCGGTGCAGAAGAAGGATGCGGGGGCGCACCTTTATAGCGTGTGGGAGGTGGGACGCGATTGGTGCGCTGGTGCGAGCCGCGGATCGCTGACGTGGAGCCGTTCGATGGGGTTCGGCTGTTCCGATGGACGGATGGGATGCGGATCGACGCGGATCGCTGACGTGGCACGGGCGGGGAAGGGCAGGAGGGGGAGCGGCGCGGATCGGTGACGTGGACGGTGAGGGCCCAGACGTCAGTAGCTGCTGTTCGTTCGCCTGGCGGGAGTTTGAGTTTGGTTTGTTTTTTTGGTTTTGGCGCCAATGATTCCGGGGTCCACTTGTCAGTGGAGTACCAAATGCGAGAAAATTGGGAGGGCTCGCCGCCGGCCACTCGCCGTGGGTTCGGAATTAGAGGAGGACCGGCAGGCTCGCTTCAGTTTGCGTTCGAATTATTTTGTAAAGAAAATATAAATTAATCATGGTACACAAGCACTACAAATAGACTCATTAGTTTGTTACTAGCAAAAAAACATCCCGCGAAATCTTTACGGGTTGTTTTAAAGTATCCCTGGTTTATCCTTTACTCTCTCTTATCTCGTTCTCCCGTTTCTCCGACCTCAATGCGAGCCGCAGCATGAAAGCGCAGCTAGTACGCACGCTGACTAGCAAAGCAAGCAAGCACGCTGGGCGGCGCGGGCTTGGCTTGCAAGGTCGGAGGCGCGTGGGCGAAGACATGCGGTGTCGCCGGGTGAGGGGCGTCGGGCGCCGCAAAGGTGCGGCGAAGGCCGCCACGGCACCAAGGCGGGGCAAATTTGCCCGCGTGCGTTATTCTGAGGAGTAAACAATCATCAAACATTAATAGGGGATGAGGACATGTCGCTATATATGTATTTATATATATTTTTTATAATCAATTTGAAAAGCTATAATTTTTATATAAGCATAATGTTACTTATCCAATTAAGTTTGTGTCCTAGGTATAAATAGATTATATTATATATGTATATATAAATCAATTTGAAAAGATATAATTTTTATATAAGCATGATATCTAATATAAAGAATAATGTTACTTATCCAATTAAGTTTGTATCCTAGGTATAAAATAGATATAGATATAGATTTATTTCATGATTTAATGATGATATTTTTTTAGTGCAATCAGTCACTGTCCCGAGATATGATATCGAGAAGGAGCAAGGACCAATCCATCCAACGTACCGTATTGTATGGAACCAAAATTTTCTACTATGAGTTGCAAGAATCAAATGAGTCTCAAATCCATACACATGCATTACCTTCGAGAGCTCACAGAAATCATGGCTGGTTGAGTCACGCGTCATCGAAATTAAATTAAATCAATGCAAGTGACCTCTGTTGGTCGGTTTGTATTATTATATTGGATGTCGATCATGCAAAGTGCAAGACGTGGGACGTAGAAAGTTTGGATTCATCACCGATGTGGACTCTGCTTGAGATCGGACGCGGCGGCCCTTGGAGTCGTGATACGTATGGAAGGCGGACAGAATAGGCCGAGGCTCGTATGGAAGGCGGACAGGAATAGGCCGCGGGTGAAAGCAAAGTGCATGCAGCGGAAAAAAAAAAGCCAGGCGGACCCAATATAGAGATATATTTATTTATGTAAGAGTCCGATTTGAAAGAGTAGAGGTGGGAGGGCGGACCCAAAAAATTTGGTCAAGAAATTTTCTCTCTTTATTAGTAGGTATAGATATATTTGATTTAATGAGAAAAATAGAATGTTGACATGCATTCAGTCAAAAAAGAATGTTGACATGCAACCAATACATTTTTTATGCCATTGTGTGGCGCCCATGAACCCTCGCTAAAAATGGCCACAGGACAATACCATACAATAGGGCTTCCCATCCAGTACTTTTAAATTTGAATCGAAAATATCCTATGTGTGTCAATCGTAGCCATCATCAGAGGAATATGTGTTGACATACGAGGCATTTGTGTTCTTTGATTACCGACACAAGGTACCATGAGCAAATTTATCCAATTTTGATAGCCGCTTGTGTAAAAAAAACACGGGCAATGACAAAGCATGCAATCAACTATAAATATGAAGATACAAGAGGTGTGAGTCAACAAGGTCAGGGAGGCTCTAAATCACCAACAAGTTCACTTCCTAATGGATATATTTGGTAGATCAAAGTCTCACCACTTAAACATTCCTACCCCTCTCTTAACCCCCAAACAGAGAAGAACAATCATCACAAGAATGAGAGTGAGGGGGAGGGATGTCCTTTTGGGCTAGATGGGCCACTTTGTAAAATGCCCCCAGAGTTATCATGAATAAGTCCTTTGACACCTAACCAAACACATAAACAACATTTTTCATAAATGTAATTGTTCAAATAAGCCTCAAATGGTGTCAATTGGAGCTGCAACATTACATACACCAAGGCTTAATTAGCAACCAACAAATCACATCATATAAAACCAATAGAAAAAGACTTAACATGGCCTTCTCTTTGTATATACTAGTAAAATAAAACATGGAATTAATTAACAATGTGAAATGTAATCATGGTACAAATATTACTAATCCTATCCAAATACTCTCAACATATTAGAGAAGCCAAGCTAAATGTAATATAGAAACATTCATAATATTCCATATCCTTACCTTAATTTTTGGTCGGTCATCATTGCTTTTTAGGTCATGCTACCTTCTGGAGTTGGGTCAATGGGGAGGCCATCACTTGATTTTGGTGTGGTCGTGCTACCTTCTGGAGTTGGGTCAATGGGGAGGCCATCACTTGATGCTGATGGTTTGGTGTGGTTTTGGGTCAATGGGGAGGCCATCAGTGCCGGTGTGGTTTCCGGGTATAGGGATTCTTGATGACCATTTCGACGGTCTCGCCCCTCCATCCGGCCATGTCATGGGTGCTCCGGCCCCTTTTGCAGCATCCCCTTGAGCGCCTGCTTTGGGGACCTTGGCATACCCCTTGCCCTTGGTGGCTACTTCAGCTGCCTTGGCGGGCACATCCCCCTTAGCTCCTGCTTCGTGGTCCTTGGCGGACCCTTTGGTGGTCGCACCGGTGCCCTCGGCCGATGCAACCCCTTAGTGTCTACATTGTGGTTCTTGGCGCACCCCTTGGTGGGGGCTTCGGGCACCTTGGCAATCGCATCCTCTTCTTTGGCAGCCGCATCCTCTTCTTTGGCTATTGTGCTCGCTGGAGATTTGGTCGCATAGACCAATGGAGTCACCATCACGGCGACATAGATGGCTAGAATGAACAATGTGACGACAAGGTTGTGCGACATTGTCTATTGAAGTGTTTTCTATTAGCAAATCACAAAATGGTATGAGAGATAAGTGTGGTGTGTTTTTATTTAGATTTTGAGAAGGCCATTCCTTGCTAACGATGAATACGGGTGTGTGTACAAAATTTACGAAGGCAAGTAAGACTGCGAGAATGGTGGCAGGCCACAACTGAAATGATTTTCATTTTGTGGTCATGCGCGCCGTATGTGAGGGCTAAGGTTATTTTTAGTGAATCCACACTTCACGCTTCATGGCCACACACGCGAACCCTCTGGAATGAGCGTTTAGCTGAGTAGACCCCGCACAACCACCCTCGAACGTGTTTCACCGGCCGTATGTGAACAGTGTCGAACGCTGAGGAGGCGTGGATCCTACGTGCTATATGGAGTTGGATATTGGGGACGTACTGTAGTCCCAAGGAAATTTGGCTGGTTCTTGTGGCCTCGTGCAAGTATATACCCCTCTCGTCCCCAAAAATGTTTGTCGCTTAGAAACTATTTTGACAAATTATATCTTAAAAAATATTAGTATTTACCGTACATAATTACTATCGTTGGAAAGATATTTGAATCTAGTTTTTTTAATAAATTTATTTGAAGATACAAATGTTGCATGTATTTTGTATAAATTGAGTCGAACTTGTGGCATGGAAACCAAAAACGACGAACATTTTGGGACGGAGGGAGTATGCTAGAACCTAGAATGTTCGGTGCTAAAAAACATAGAATGCAATGCAAATGCATGTCGTGTTATTTAGCATATAGCAGATATAAAAAAAATAATAATACATGGAACTGATTGAGTGGCATAATAAATACTAGGAATTTCATGTGTTGCAAACAACCCAAGATATGGATGTGTGTTTTGTGCGTGATATCATATTTTGTCCAATTACTAGATAGTATTATCATCGGAACTAGACATGCATGTTCCAACTTTTGATTTTGCATTTTGGTGCTTAAAGCAAAGCTGAAATGTCACGTCCAATTTTTGTGATTCTTTTTTCATAATACAAAATGCTTTTTTTTTTTTTTTTTTTTTGCCACTCAAAATGCTTTCGGTGCCACTAAAATCCGCAACATGGGTTATAAGTAAGTGTTAATATATAAGGAATGATCCACCTGATGCTGGATGCAGCGGATTGGCATAAGGTGGGGATTAGCAAAAATATATAGCAAATATAAGTTTCAACAATAACAAAGTATATGATATTATGATTTTCACACTATAAAAATACTAAACATATGACTACCTAGTCCATATATACAGAAGATAAGATAATCAAAAGTGTAAATTTTAGACTAGAGATGGTCGAGCCACTACTATGGCTAAATAGTCGCATCTATGTACTTCATTCCAAATTGTAAGTCATTTCTTGTCATTTGACTTTTTCACAATAAGTTTGACCACTCGTTTTATTAAAACATTTGTGCAAAATATCATTTATTTTGCCGTTCCTTGATTTATTATTAGAAGTTCTTCAAGAATAACTTAAATTTTACTATATTTACACAATTTTTTTTTGAATAAAACGAGTGGCCAAACTTAGGGTAAAAAAATGTCAAACTATTTACAATTTGGGATGGAGGAAGTAGAGGCATACTTGCTTATGGTGCTATGGCATCCACTAAGTTTCAGATAACTTGGGCGCACTTGTGTCATAGACATTGCACATTCGTTTCATATATCAAATTGAAAAGTCAATCGGGCGAAGACTAGGAGATATGCCGGCTAGGATACAGTGGTGCACCAGTCCATAATAAGATGTGACAATTAGCATAGCTACTGAGAAGCTTGATTTTTATAAACAAAAACATCACTACTTGGACCAAATTAAAACCCTTATGCAAAAATTGATCTTTGACGGTTTTAATGTGGCTCCATTAACACTGAGGATGCAATAGATCCAAAATTAAGAGTTTCAGCATTTGCACTTACACCTACTCCCTCCGTCCCACTGACTCGAGGATGCAATAGATCCAAAATTTATCGAAGAGTTTTCCCTCATTTGCACTGTCTCTATGAAACGAATTTGCTTTAATAAAAAAATAATGGGAAGACAAAAAGGAACAGGAACAGGAAGCAGAGGTGTGCAGGTGTGTGTGCTAGCTTCTTGGTGCCCGCGCCCGATCCCAGGACGACAGTCGTCGTGGGACGGAGGGAGTATTCAATGTCGACAGTTGGCCCTGCATATATAGTATTGCAGTGGCTATCTCGTATCCTCGACAGAAGTTTGGACATTGATGGTTCATCGATCGGTTTGGTGACCAGCTTATGCTTGGGTAGTTTGTTGCTGAGTTAAAGTTGCTATTGGAAGTTTCTCCCCCGTATAATGTAATGTGTGGCATTTTCTCATTCAAAAAACTGAAAAATGATGCCATCGGTCACCACAAAACTGAATGACATAGAACGCATCTAAACCTTCTATATGGAAAACCCCCACTTAGGAGTTCTCTGGGCTGTGGTTAAGCCACGTCACCAGAAACTCCTTCGTCCACCAAACAAACCCCACTAAACTTAATTCTCTACCCACATCAGTGGGTCCCACAGCTCAATAGCCTTCAACTCATGCCAGTATCGTAGCCCAAGCGTCTCGCCCACGAGCCGAATGGACGCGAATGGACGTTGCTTCCTAATTCCAGTAACTGATACACGCAGGGTTAAAACTTTAAAGAAACCAATGAAGCACCAACGATTCCAATACCACAGCAATTGCAGCTCAAAGAAACTGAACAAACCCAAACGTAGTAGCCAAAGGTCGTCGCTGCAATTCAACTTTAAATAACTCCGCTCGCCTACGCCATGCCTTGCCCTCCTCGGCAGCATCGCGTCGCACTGCCTCCATCGGGCTTCACCTAGCTCACCATCGTGTGTCCATGGCGGGATACCGGGCTCCACCGTCGGCCATCCTGAAAATCATGCCCAAGATCACCTGCTTACGGAAGGACAAGATGCCGGCCATGTCGTGAAAATCGGGGCTAAAAGATCACCTCTGAGCTGCTCGACGGTGCTGCATCGGCCCGCCCGCTCTCACGTGAGGCTGTGACAGCTCGCTCGCTCAATCGCGCGTGCCGCCCTCGCCCCCCCGCCGGCGGTAGGTCAGCCCCTGCGGACATTTGCCTGAGGCCGCGAGTCAATGCAGGAAACTTAGTTCATGCCGGGCGCATGCATGATGCTGAGATGTGCGACGCGACGGCCATGTTGTCGGCATCCAAAACCACTGCCGCCACTGTTTCCCAACTCCGTGCCTCGCTCCATTCATGCACGCGACCAGTATCATCTGGAAGGGGATTAAATCAAGGAATCTAGAGGGAGATTTGAGCGCAGAAGGGAGCAACTGTTCCGTGTGTGTGGTTTGTTGAATTACCAAAAGATACGACTTGAGAAGAGCTACGAGTGGACGAGAGCGTGCGACGTCCACCACTGAGGTAATCTTGCGATGATTTTTCATTTTTTTTTTACAGGATGTCACTGTGTCAACTTTTGTCACGTTAAAAGTTTTACATAGTGGCAGGCATGTAGGTGCAATGGTTTCCTGTGCAATGGTTTTCTAGAGGAAGTCTCAACTGAGACCCTATGTATGTTATCTATCTAGGAGTATAATGTGAGTTTTCTTATTGAAAAAGTTTAAATTACAAATGCGGTCTTTTGGAGACCGTGGAACTGCACATTGTTTTCTACAAGTATTATTTGAGTAGTTAGATGCAACATAATCTCAGCAATGTTTTTGCATTCTTTCTTTATACCCGCAGCAACGCGCGGAGAATCCTCCTAGTTATATATATTAGGTGACACGTACACATATTACATATAGATGAACAAGATAAAAGCAGGAGATCGAGGGAGGAAACAAAAAGAAAATAACAAATAGTAGGCAAAAAGCACGTTAATTCCGTGCGTTTGCCGCGCGCACCATGCACAACATATCGTCATCAGGGTGCATGCGGCGCATTATTGTTCCATAGAATCAGAAGGGACATATATAGTTTTGCCGGATCGGACAGATCACGCCAGCCAATTGCCAAGAACTGGATCGATCGCCGTAGGTGGAGAACGCGCGCGAGATGGATCGATCGTCTGCCCGGCGACCGGTGGTGGCTAGTCGGAAGAGCTGCTGCTGGAGGGTGCGTCCGACGGGGACGAGGCGTCGGGGCCCGGAGCCGGAGCCGGAGTCTCGGAGTCGTCGGACTTCATGGACCTGCCCTCGACGGCGTCAGCGACGCGCGCCGCCGACGCGAGCGGCGCCACCGCGACGGCGGCCAGGAGGAGGAGCACGACGAGGAACACGCAGGCGCGGGCCATTGCGGTGGTGCGGTGGCGCTGCTTGTTTATTGCCTGGTTTGCTTATTGCTTGCTGTGTGGTGTGATTGCGATGACGGTACGAGGCGGGGGCGCGGGTGTTTATATACGAGACCGGCCGGCTGTGTGACTATTTTTAGGCCTCCCAGGCGAGCCAAGCGTTTGGAGTATAGCGCGCCAAGTGTAGTGTTGACCTTTTCAGGGGTGCCGGCTGCAGCTCCAGGCGCGCCAAGCGTTTGGTGGCCTGTAGCTACGCGTGTCTTTTTTTTTTTTTTTTTTTCGTCTGGTCGCGCACGACCCTCGCACGAGATGAGACGAGACTGCCATCCATCAGCTACACTCCCAGACGGACAGGTGAGAAGAAACAGAGAAGCCGGAGCTAGTGCCTAGTGGCCATACATTTGGCAAGGTCCGGCTCCGGCATGGCACGGACCTGCTCGATGTGGCAAGGTCAAAAAAAAAAAAAAAAAAAAAAAAAAAAACCCAGGCCAGTATCAGTATGTATAGACCTATTCACTACCGCACAGATGGCCTCCACCGAGCGCCAGACAGTGTACCGAGCGCCCTACAAGACAGTGTACCGAGCGCCTTAGAAGACAGTGTACCGAGTCTCCCTCTACCGAGAGCAGCTCTCCGAGAAAGAAAGCTCTCGGTAGAGATCACTCTGCCGAGAGCCTAACCCTTGGTAACGTGGCTCCCTCGGTAGAGTCTGCCTCCACCGAGACCCATCTCTCCGCAAAGAACCTCCCTCGGTGGAGTTGACGCCCCAGCGTCTGACATCGTCGACGGCGCCCCTGCCGTCAACTCTACCGAACGCGGTAGTTTGGTGCTCAGTAGAATATGGTCAGTCTGCCGAGCGCCAATGTGGTGGTGCTCGGTAAATTAACCTTAATTTTTTTTTTAGTTTTCAGATTTCTCATTCCACCTAGACAAACACAATTTAAAATAAGTCACATATATATCACATCCATACAAACTTGCCTAATTAAAAACTTGCATAATTTTAAACAAGTCACATATATATCACATCCATACAAACTTACATAATTTAAAACAAGTCACATCCAGCTACAAGTCGTACTATTACTACAACTTCACTGTTGCCGGTCTTGTAGAAAAAAAATGGCTGAAGTGTAGGTCACCGATCTTCAATGCACAGATCTCCCAAATATAGACCAACGTTCTAACTAATACATCCTCCTTTGCTTCACAACTACGACGACATGGTGTACTGACGACGTTTAACCGCACTAGACGTGTCGCTGGGTCTCCAATCTTACGGACAACCACCTTTGCCTGATATCCATATGTAGTGCGTGTTGGTATTGGATTAGCCAATGTCCAAACATAACCCAATCGAGACATTATCTGGGTTAGAGTGGATGCATAACTACACCCAACGTAGGTTAAGTCATACAATTGAACCTGTAATTATTGGGAAAAAAATATGAGAACATCTCGAGATCCACATCATTTCTAGGTATAAGCTAGGTGACAAATTAACATATCAAGATATACTCAAAAAAAAAAAATAACATGTCGAGATTACCACATCATTTTGGTTCCTCCGAGCCAGGTTTGCAGCAAATCTCACAACATCATGAAGCATGTTCCTACTTTTAGCTGTCATCAACAAAAAGGAGAATGTAGGTAGAGTGCACCCATATTCTTGAAGCTTCTTTACACATCCCATGACACCATATTTTTGTGTAACCGACGGCGGGTTCGCAGGTGCCTTTATTCCAACCTCTGAGATGTATATAGGATTTCTACCTCTCCTTCTAGGGGCGATGGAAAAGCTAACTCGACATTGGATTTGTTGTCATAATTCACTATGAAGATGATGTGAGTGCTGGACGTCCAATTCTTCAACACCAAAGTACGAGAGATTGTATTTAAGCCAAGTGATTTGGTCAATTGGCTTCAATACATTTAAAATTCATATAAATGGTAAATATACATATACAAATATATTTGACAAAATTAATTGTACAAATACTTACTATTATTGGAATATTTTCCGCTATGGTGGGCGAACATCTTGGATCGGGGTCAAATCCCCGGGTTGTTAGATGGCCACGAAAACCTATGACTTCGGCGGCGCGGAAGATTACGTCCAGACCATCTAACATAAAGATATAGAAATTAGTTTTTTTTTTTGCAACTTAAATAGAAATATATAGTACAATTATATACCACAACACATATTATTACAAATAAATCATAGCAATTTATACCTCAACGCAAATCGACGGCATGGTGGTGGTCGGTGGGCGTGGGCGGTGGTGGCGGCCGGCGTTGATGGGGGTGGCGGTGGTGGCGGCCGGCGTTGGTGGGGGAGTGGCGGTCGGCGTTGGTGGGGGGAGTGGCGGTCGGCGTGGGTGGGGGTGGCCGTGGTGGGGGTGGGGGGGTTGACGTTGGGGCGGGGTGGGCGGTGTTGGTGGGGTGCCGGCCGGCGTTGGGGGGGCGCGGCGGCGGTGGGTGTGGCAGCGGGGGTTGGTGGCGGGCGGCGGGCGCGGCGGCGGGGGACTCGAGGTTGAGAGAGCGAGGGATTGGGGGAAAAGGAGAAGTGTCGAGAGACGCGCCTTTACCGAGAGTTGAACGCCGCCCCACGGTAAAACCTTTTTTTTTTCCTAATTTTGCCATCAAAATTCGGAGTCAAATTTCAAAATTTCAAAAATTTTAGTCTTTTGCCGAGGGCTTCATCGAAGGGCCCTAGGTAAAGGTGATTTCTCGAGGGCCCTACCCTAGGCTCTCGGTAAAAAATACTTTTTTCGAATTTGGCGTCCATATTTTTTTTTTCCTACATTGCCTATTAGTTCATATCCAATTTTGACATTTTTTTAAAACAATTTACTATATATTTTGATTTTATTGCTTTTAATTAAACTTTCCTTTATAAGCCAAATTTGAACTGTAAGACATTCAAATATGGGGGGACATGAAAGGAAAAATGGTATTCATATTCTTGAGTGCAATGTGAGGCCTCATCTAGGGATAGATCCAAAATTTTGAACATCTCTTGTTCACGGAACATGACCATTCACTTGCCGGTGAATAGTTTTTAAATTATATAAAAAGCAAACGAAGTTGAAAAATTGTGAAACTTGCTGAGTTGTCGTGAAATCATATGTGGAAACTATGAAAAAATTTGGGAAGGTTTCGTTAACATTGGCTCATAGGATGGCCAAAACCCAGGACAACTCCACCTAAGTTCTATTATCACATGTGTTATATGTCCTGAGTTTCAACCATCGTTGAACACAACATCAACGAAACCTTCCTAAATTTTTTTCATAGTCTCCACATATGATTTCATGACGAATCAACAAGTTTCACGATTTTTTTAAACTTCGTTTGCATTTCATATAATTTAAAAACTATTTACCCGCGAGTGAATGGTCATGTTCCGTTAATGAGATGTTCAAAGTTTTGTGTCTTTCTCCGGATGAGGCCTCACATTGCACTCACGAATATGAATATAATTTTTCGGTTCATGTCTCCCCACATATGAGCAACGGGCCGGCACGGCCCGACCCCGCCCGCCCGTGCCAAGCACGGCTCGCCCGTTAGGCACGGGCCCGATGGCCCTGGGCCACCGTGCCGGGGGGTGGCCTGGCACGGCCCACGGGCCTGTTTCGGCCGTGCCGCCCGACCCAAGCACGCCCCCACGGGCACTTTGGGCCGCCCATGGCCCACGACATACCAAGCGAGAGAAGGGGAAGGGGCGGCGGCGCCGCCGCCGCCGTGGGAGACGGTGGTGGCGGCCCTCCGCGCGCGCGGCCGGTGGATCCGAGGGTCTGCGGCCCCGCCGGCCAAGCAGCTCGCAGGTGAGGATGTCACGCGAGCTCGATGAAGCTGTGCTTGCCCGAACCGGCCGGCCTTCGCGAGCCGCAAGAGGTAGCCGCCACCGCCGGCCGCCGATGCGCCGAGAGGAGTCGGCCGCGGTTCTTTGCTCCTCGATTCGCCGACGCGACCCCGCCTCTGTCCTCGTCGCCACCCCGCCTGCGATGCGGCGCCGCCGGTGAGCCTCTGAGCAATGCGGCGCGGAGAGGAAGGGGATGCGGTGCGACAAAGCGTGTTTGGTAGGTGCGGTGCGTGCGGTAGGTGTAGCAGGCAGCAGGAGAAAAGAAGTTAGACGATGGGCTTCTTTAAGCTCTTAGCAGGCCGTTTTCAGAAATAAAAAGCTCTTAGCAGGCTAAAATCCTCTCTCACCGGGTTGCTACCGGGCCTTTGCCTTTTTTTCGTGCCGTGCCGTGCCAGCCCACGTGCACGGGGGTCGGCCCGGCCCGGCCTATAGCGGGCTTCGTGTCGTCTTGGGCCCGAATCTAACCGTCGCGTGCCGTGTTCGTGTCGGGCCAAAATTCCATGCCTCGTGCCGTGCCACCGGGCATCGTGCTTTTTGCTCATATATAGTCTCCCCTCTATTCGAATGGCTTCCAGTTCAAATTTTATTTATAGAAGAAAATTCAATTAAAAGAAATAAAATCAAAATATATACTAAATAGTTTTGAAAAAATCTCAAATTCGGACATGAGTTATGAGGCATTGTACAAACCACACACAAAAATCTAGATCCCAAATTCAAAAAAGGTAATTTTACCGAGGGTCTGTTTATGGCTCTCGGCCAAATGTGTTCTACCGGGGCCCCGCATCCCGGCCCCGGGTAAAACATGCTCTATCGAGAGCCCCGCCGAATCGGCCCTTGTTAAACTCTACCGAGAGGCCTTTCGAACCAGCCCCTCGGTAAAAGCCCTAACCCGGAGGGCCGGTACTTATCCATTCCCCCACTCGTATCTTATCCATTCACCTCCCACTCACACTCACTCACTCACACTCGCCGCCGCCCGCCCGCGCCCGCCCCCGGCGTCGAACGTCGGCGCCCCCCCGCCATCATCCTCGTCGTCCATGAGTGAGCGCGCCACCTCCCTCGCCGTCAATCCAGCCGGTCGCGCCTTCCTCGCCTCCCATCCTCGCCCGTTTACGCCGTCCCGCCGCCATACTCGTCGTCCGTGCACCGCGCCACCTCCCTTGCCGCCCGCCCGTGCCCGCGCCACCTCCCTCGCCGTCAATCCGGCCGGCCGCGCCTTCCTCGCCCGTCTGCGCCGTCCCGCCGCCGTCCTCGTCGTCCCGTGCGCCCGCGCCACCTCCCCCTCGTCGTCAATCGGGCCGGCCGCCACCTCACCCGCCGGCGCTGTCCTCCCCGCCCGCGCCCGCCAGGAAGGGGAGGAGGAGGATGGAGTAGGGAAGGAGGGGAAGAGGAAGGAGGAGAGGAAGAGGAAGAGGAAGAGGAGGAGAAGGAACGAGCGATGGCAGCGCCATTTGTGTCGCGTCCTCCTTGGAGGCGTCGCTCACTGAGACTCGTCTCAGCCTGTGGCAGTGTTGGTGGTCTGGATGGTCCGCGTGCAATGACAAAGTTGGTGTGCAAGGTCCATGTGTTGGCGGCAAGGTGCAGAGGGCCCATGGGTGCTAGAGGCCTGGAGTTGGCGCACATGGTGGTGGTGATCTCGGTGCCGGCTGGGCAGAAGTGGTGCTCTCAGTGCGGTTTTCAGATATCTGAGTCCTGGGCAGTGGATTAGTGGAGTGTGAGGCGGTGGGTGAGGCGAGGCCCCCCACGCAGAGTAGCAAGGATCAGTGGTTTTCAATGGTGCCGCGACGAGATTGTTCTGCTGACGCTTCGCTGGAGCTAGGGGGTCGACGATCGTGGGTGTGCGTCTTGAGGGTGATAGTTCCCGTGGTGGAGGAGTTCTGGTACCCGCTTGGGCTTATAGCGGGCTACGGCTTCGAGCGTGGCACAACGTTGGCGACGACGGCGCAGGTTCTGGCGGACTACTTTTGGCTCCTCTCCCAGGTGGTGGTGGTGGTTGTGTGTGAGCTGTGTCGACGTCCCAATCCGACTGGCCATTGTGGATGGAGGCTCGTGTTGTTGACCCAATCCAACTGAGCGGAGTGTCATGTTTATTTTCTCCCATCCGAGTTGTTGTTAGTTGTGTTTGAGTTGCTTTAGTTGGGTCGTTTCGACCAAGTTGAGTGGAGGAGTTGAGTGGGCGCTAGTTGTGGCGCGAGTTGAGTAGACTTGGTACCTAGGTGTGCAGATGGAGTAGGGTACCCTCCACATTTGTATGGTTTTCTGGCCCGGTTTCCAGTCAGAAAACTGGGTTGGCACTTGCCTTTTCCTTTATTCGTCTAATAGAAATCACGAAAAAGCTTTTGCCATCCCTTTGGAAAAAAAAAAAAAAACAGACTTACGGTTGCAGCCTAACATCGACAACATCCATCTAGACGCCTCAATGTGAAGACCTGTTATACGAAAGTTTCTTTGTTGTTGTTTCGCAAAAAAATGTTTCTTTGTCGACATCCATGAATAAACATGCCCAGTAATCCATAAGGGCGCATACATGGTAGTATATGATTGATATGATCTAGTCTTCGATAATAAGCAGTGCACTTACGCAAATTGGAGAAATCACTTCAGGGACCAAATTGGCTTGATTTGTACGTATCAAGGCCAAACCTAGCCTTGCCTGCAATTTAAGAATTTTTCTAGAGACAATTCCCTAATTTTTTTTGTTTTTTGTTTGAGCTTGAAAGCTCGATCCCAAAATTGTAAGCACCTCTCTGTGCACCTGTTTGATACTTTCCCTTTATTAATGAAACAATATCAGAGAAGGGGGGGGGGGGGGGGGTGTTCCCCACTGATTCCCTAAAAAAAATGATTGATATAGGATTTAATAAAGGTACTTTTCAACAAACTTTTTTTTTTTTTTTTTTTTTGACAACAAGCATGCATTAGATTAGCAGCAAGAAGCTGCTAGAACCCTTACCGAGGTAAGGGAAACAGAGTGCAGCACCCTCATAAGAGGACACTGATGACAATGGAGCTCATAAGAGCAGCCTGGAACATAATTTTGCGATTGAATTACAGGCGAAGCAAAAGCTAACTTTGCTAGTGCATCTGCAGTGCAGTTTTGTTCCCTGTCAATTTTGTGGACTCGCGGGCTCCTGTTCGTCGTGGCATTGTCGAAGACCTGCGTAAATTGCTTCATTCTCCAGTCTGGTAGGTGGGAGTGGTCATCGGCGTTGAGGAAGTGCACCAGCTGGCTGCAATCAGATAGGAAGAAGACATCACTGCAGTCAAGACTATCAAGGAGCGTGGCTGCAAAGGCTAGTGCAGCTGACTCCGCTGATATAACGGAGTGTGTTTCCTCCAACGTCGCCCTGATGAAAATAGAATTGGCCAGCTGGACCTGCACATTGACAATGAAAATGCCTAACCCTGCTCTTCTTGGTTGCTGGTGATGTTGATCAGGAGAGGTGGAGGCATCGACATAGCATCTGATTCCTGGAAGACTCTCTGGGAGTCTTATAGTGTACCTGTCCGCCATGGATCCACCTGTGAAAGAAGAGGTCATACCTTGGGAATGTGTTGCCAGGATTGGAGTAGTGTGCTGTGTAGCCGGCAACATTGCATCACTTGCTGCCATGTTCTGCCGAAGCTGTGTGCATGGCAGTTGTTGTGGAGGAAGCCCTCGATGAGCTCCAGGCTGCAGGGCCGGCTGTGTTGGAGTGTTGGCTGCTTGGTTCGGCGTTGGCTGATCCTCATTTTCTTGGTTAGAGTTTCGTATTGCCTGCAGGTGAGTGTGAATATGTGCCTGCGCTGCTTTGTGAACCTTAGTTTTCCATACCTTTTGGAGGATGAGGTTAGCATCGTGGGATATGCTCCTTGAACCTTGGGTGGGCAAGCTGGAACTTGTTTGTTCTGTTAAGCTTTTATAAATTGCCTTGGTGGTACAGAGTCCATTTGTAGAGGGGGTCCATCTAAGTATGTCATTGTGATCAGAATCAACTACCTGTATGCTTTGGATAGTTTGGACAGCCTGAGGAGAGAAGGTGGCGGTTAGTAGATCTGGGTTCCATGTATGAGTGCCTTGGATCCATAGGTCTGCAACTGTTGAAGGCAATGGAGAGGTGACCACTGGTAGCAGGAGGTGGTCATGGATATTATCCCAAATTGGTGCCCAAGGTTCAGACCAAATGGAGGAGTTACCTGCATGAATCTGGTATGTTGCATTTGCACTTAGCTGCGGTCGTACTTGTAGAATGGAAGACCAAAAGATGGATTTTATAGTATTATTAGGGGCAGTCCAAAATGAGGAGTGAGGATAATATTTTGCCTTAAGAACAGCTGAAAGGAAAGAATTTTTTTTAGTTGCAACATTCCAAGCTGAATGAATGATAAGGCTTTTGTTAACGGTTTGTAGATCTCTAATACCCAAGCCTCCTTCCTCTTTGGATTTGCAGATATCCTCCCAAGAGCGATATGCAATGGGGCTTGTCTCATGTTCTTCTTGGACTCCTGAACTGTTGCAAAAGTCGTAGAGGATGGTCTTGATCTGTTGTGCCTCTTCCACATTTGCCCTACCACATAGAATGAGGTCATCTGCAAAAAGGAGCGAGTGGATAGGTGGGCATCCATGTCCTAGTGAGACTCCTGTCAAATTGTTGCTTTCCAGATTCTCCTGCAATCTTATTGACAATTCATTAATAGCAATGACAAAGAGGTAGGGAGACAGGGGACATCCCTGTCTGAGACCTCTTTGTGAAACAAAATTTTGAGAAGGAACATCATTAACTAGAATAGCAAATTGAGGAGAGGAGATGCAGGTATAAACCAACCTAATGAAGCTATCATTTAGACCAAGCCTGCAAAGAGCATCAGTAATAAAATTCCATTCAAGCCGGACAAAGGCCTTAGCAAGATCTATTTTTAACATGAAAGCCTGGTGATTGTAACTTTTGAGATTGAAGGAATGAATGATCTCTTGAGTAAGAATGACATTGGAGGAAATATGTCTATGGGCTACAAAGGCAGATTGAGCTTGGTTAATATAGCCTGGGAGATGTTGTTTGAGGCGGTTGGCTAGGGATTTGGTGATAATTTTGTAGATAACATTGCAGAGGCTTATGGGTCTGAAGTCTTTTGGAGTGGTAGGTTGGCTGATTTTTGGGATAAGGGTTATGAAAGTTTTGTTGATATCTGAAGGAAGAGCAGCAGTGGAGTAGAAATCTTTAATTACCTTATAAACGTCCTCCTTGATCCATGGCCATGATGCTTTGTAAAAAGCAGCATTAAGACCATCAGGGCCAGGCGCTGCATCACTTCTCATCTCTTTTATAATATTTTGAATTTCCTGCATGTTAGGATGAGAATATGTATACCTGAGTTGAGCTTCACCTGAAACCGGCAGTTGTTCCTGTTGTTCTTGGTGTGCATGGGAGGTGGTGGCATGGGAGTGGGTTGGGTTTAAGCTGTTGGGAGGGTGGGCGATGCTGGGAGCGGGATTGGAGTGGGGAGAGGGGTCGATGGAGTGGTTTGAAGGAGTGTTGTGGGAGGAAAAGATGTTCAAAAAATACTCAACCAAGGTGTCTTCAATTTGCTGCGGGGTGGTAGCTTGAGAGCCATCAGGTTTGATGAGGTAGGTGATTCGGTTTTTCCTATTTCTTTTCACTATTGCTTTGTAAAAGAAAGCAGTGTTGCGGTCGCCTTGTGTAGCCCAATTTTTCTTGGCTCTTTGGGTGTGGTACTGTTCTTCTTTGGCTACTAGATCCTGATGTTGTTGGTGGAGCTCTTCTTGAAGGTTGTGGCCTTGCTGAGACGGGTGAAGGGATTGCTGATCAAGAAGTTGTTGTTCAATCTGGACCAAGAGTTCATTGTTTTTGGGCTTCTTTTTCCTCCACTTCTTGAGATCTGCAACAAGAAATTTGGTTTTCTGCGAGAAGACACGGTTAGTAGATTTAGTCCAGCTTGTTCTAGCAATATTGTGATATTCATTATCCATAAGCCACCAGTTTTCAAATCTAAAAGGTTTCCTAACACGGGGACGTGTTGTATCAAGCATCGCTAGAATAGGGGCATGGTCACTATACATCATAGGAAGATGGTAAATGGTAGTGTTGGGAAAAGCCATACACCACTCCACGTTGCCTAAACATCTATCGAGTCTTTCATAGGTAGGAGTGGAAGAAAAACGTCTATTCGTCCAAGTATAAGCAGGGCCGCTATAACCAAGATCAAATAAACCACACTGCTTGATGTAACCACAAAATCTAGAGATGCGAACAACATTAGCAGTACTAGGTCCTAGCTTCTCCTAAGCATGCATAATATCGTTTAGATCTCCCATACAAAGCATAGGCATACTACCATGAAGTTCCACAAAGTTTAGGACACTACTCCAAATGAAACTAGAGAACCGGTGATGGGGATCACCATACACACACACTAGGCCGTACTGGAGGTTGCTAGCTTTATTTATGCACAAGGCAAAGATGTAGTAACGACTATGATCAAAGATGGTGATATCTACTTCATCAGTCCACATCAACCAAAGGCCACCAGATTGGCCATTTGAAGGAACAACATAAGCATCATTTAGATTGAAATGGTTCTTAATGGAAGTTTTAGTAATAGTAGAATTGTGGGTTTCTGAAATAAAACAAACCTGGGCCTTGGTTGAGACAAGTAGGCGGGAAAGGTGCACCATGGTGGAACTGCGTAGGCTCCCGCCTGAGCCCCTGCAGTTCCATGCCAAGTGTGTCATTGCACCCTGCCGAGCGGCACCTGAGCCTGATGTAGGGACCTGTTGGTGTTGTTGAGGAGGGGCACCGCGGGCACCAATACCTCCGCCTTGCTTCGAAGTGATGGTTGTAGTGGCGATGTTGTTGATGCAGCGGTGTTGAGCGCCGGGCTGGGCAACCAGATCGGATACTTGGGATGCGTCTCGGGGACGATCAGGAGGAACTGCAGGTGGTGGAGGGTCTGGAGGAATATCAGCTATGGGAGAGGAAGTCGGAGTTTCGGGAAGGTGAGTTGTCGTGGCTGGAATTGGTAGGAGTAGGCGAACTGCAGCTGCAAAATATTAGAACTTCCTGCGTCGTCAGTAGGATAAAGCATGGTTAGGAAAATAGAACAAGAAGGATTTGGGAAGACTCGAAGAACAGCACAAGCCTGGTGACTAGCGCTGACTGCTCGTGCGGCAAGCTGCGTGCAGCTGCGTGGCTAGCCAAGCAAGCTAGGAAGCAGAGAAGCAAACTGATTCATTAGCTCTTGGTTCATTGGCCGCTGCCGTTCGCTGTGCAGACAGAGGAAGCAGGCACGGGTGAGTGCCTACTGTTGCCGCCGCCCTGCCTGTTGGGATTCTGCCCGATGGAGTGGCACGGTCTTCCAGCGGCCTCGCGACGGACTGCGTCGCCACGCAGAAGCCGAGTTCCGACGGATTCGCAGCCGTCGGTCGCACGACGCCGCTGACGGGCCCGCAGCCGCCGGTCGCTCGAATGGATCGATGTGGGGCTCGATTTGTAGCTCGGAGGATGGAGAATCAGATTATGGTGGAGATCGGATGGATTTGAGGAGCAAGGAACGGGGATCTGGCGGGGATTGGGATGAGCAGGTGGGACACGGCAAGTCGCCCGTACTACAGTGAGCGGATACTACGACAGCGCCGTGCTCCAGACCGGAGGAAAGGGGATTCCACCGAGAAAGTTAACCAAATCGGACGAAACAGGGGTTGATTTGAAGCGGGGACAACAGGGAATCAGATGGTGGTAGGGAGCAGATGGATTTGCGGATGAACGAGCGGGGATCGGGGTGATTAAGGTAGGAACGGGGTACACGGCATATCGCCAGGTTACGGCATATCGCCAAGAGCTTTTCAACAAACTTGGTTCCTACCTTCCAAGTAGCCCAGCAGAATGCTTCTATGCCAACAATATGATTTTTTTCCCCTGCGGGTAACCACGATCACACCGGATCCACTTTGTTCCTAAAGAATGTTGTCTTGATGAGGTTGTCTTAAGTCAAACATTTTAAAGTTTGACTACAAATAAATTATTTTTGGGTTGAGTTTGAAGACATGAAAGCGATGTAAGTAGATTCATCTTGAAATCTAGTTTCATAAAAGTATTTAATCACTATATTTTATAAAAATATTTTTTGAGACCATGTCGTTGTCAAAGACAACATTCGTTATTTAAAACGGAGAGAGTATGGCCCAAACTACCTGTGCTATATTGAAAAAGAGATGAGAGAGAGATTCTGAATGATTATAAAAGTGGTATGTATTGTCTCCAACACACTTCCTCTTGACAATATTATCCTTTGTGACTTCTTAGTGGTTAACACAACATTATTCGAGCGGGCCAGAGGAATATTTTTGTTCCCCTGCTGGTAACCACGATCACACCGGATCCACTTTGTTCCTAAAGAATGTTGTCTTGATGAGGTTGTCTTAAGTCAAACATTTTAAAGTTTGACTACAAATAAATTATTTTTTGGGTTGAGTTTGAAGACATGAAAGCGATGTAAGTAGATTCATCTTGAAATCTAGTTTCATAAAAGTATTTAATCACTATATTTTATAAAAATATTTTTTGAGACCATGTCGTTGTCAAAGACAACATTCGTTACTTAAAACGGAGAGAGTATGGCCCAAACTACCTGTGCTACATTGAAAAAAAGAGGTGAGAGAGAGATTCTGAATGATTATAAAAGTGGTAGGTATTATCTCCAACACACTTCCTCTTGACAATATTATCCTTTGTGACTTCTTAGTGGTTAACACAACATTATTCAGAGCGGCGCCAGAGGAATATTTTTGTTTTGGAAGGGACCTTCCCTTTCCAGATTTTTTTTGGTAAACCTAGAATCATTAGTTGTTAAAGGATTGTACATGGACTTCACATTAAAACATCCATTATTACCTAGTTTTCAGCACACAACGTCTCTATCATTTCTGATCTTAACATTTTGTAAATCGCTAAGATTTGACTGTCAATTAGCTTGCCAACCATCAACAAGCCATTTAGTGAAGGTCACCATTTGCATATCACTTTTTACCTGATGCACAATTATATTTTGGAATTGACAAATTTTGAACAGGTCGAAAAACATGATGTTCACATGTTTATCATATACTACCTCCGTAACCTCCATCCCGCAACGATTGTCGTTTGAAAATCGCGCCCCCTCACTTGCACGGAAATCGAGTGCCCAACTCAATGAGACAGAGGGAGTAGCCAATAATCTTTCCAAAATGAAGTTTTTCTTTTACCATTTTTCACATTCATTTTTCTTCCTTGCAAGTATATATTTTTAGGACTTTCAACAAATCATCCCGGACAACTGAATCATCTGGTTTATGTTTCACTTTACCAATTGACATATTCTTAAGATAGATAGGATGATGCAAGAGTCTTAACAATGCTGGTATCTGATTGAGCCGTTACCTCCCGACCCTCCCTCTCCTGGCGACGGCGCCGCCGCTCCACCTCCCTCGTCGATCTCCTTCCCTAGCACCTCTCCCCCCAATCCAACACCGGATCCCGGTCCCCCGCTCCTCCCGATCTACCTCCCGTGGGGGGTTGTTCCTCCGGTTTCCTAGACCCCGTGTCGCCGGGGACCTCGCAGTCCCGCCGCCACCACCGGCGTCCATGCCGACTGGGTCTCGGCGGCGAGCGCGACGGGCTGGATGCCGGCCTCCTCAACCATCCGGCACCTCTCACCGCGACTGCCACCATTGGATGCGCGGGCGTGCCCTCGGTGTGGTGGGCGCCGCGGCGTTGCCGATGCGGCTGTCTTTGGCGTCTGACGACGACGGCGGCGGCGTGGGTGTGGGACCGTGTGGCTCCCCTTCCGCGGCATCCCGCCGACCCCGGAACGCCCCCGGTGCCATCGACGCCGGCCACCGCGTATTCTTACGGGCGCCGGTGAGCTCGCCACCACGCCACCGCCAATCGCCGGCGGAAGAGTGCTTTGCCAGGTGGAGGTCATTGAGGACGGCGAGGTCGAGGAGGTTGTCCCGCGCCGGCCGCCTCCTCCCTCTCCCCTCATGCTCTCCCGTTCGTCCACTGCCGGCGCTCACCGGCGAGTCCAAATTCGCGCGCGGGAAGACGATGGCGGTGCGGGCCGTTCCGACGATGAACTCGCTCCCGCGGGCCACCCATTCATCATACCTAGACGCCGCCGCAAGGCACTTCGTCCACCCGACACCGGGCGGCGCCTTCGAAAGCGCCCCCGCAAACCACGGGCCTCGGGACGCGGCATCGCCGATGCGAGAACGGGCGTGTCCTAGGGATGACGCTCTCCACCTCTCGCGGCCAAGCGAGTGCCCGCACTAAGTCGACTCGGTTCGCGGCCGGCGGCAAGGGTCCCGTGCAGCGGCGCCTTTGGCCCGCGGCATGGGGTGTCGGGGCTTGACGCGCCTCGCAGCCCCATCGTGGGGCCAAGGTCGACGCCGATGGGTTTCAGTCGTTGAGTATCGCCGCCGGGGCGTGGTCCCAAGAAAGCTGCGCCCGCACGACACCGCCCCGCCCCGCCCGCCGTTGGTCGGCCTACCGCGCCAATCGTTCAAGCGCCGCGACCACATCGCTGCCGGTGCAGCTCCCCGTCCGCGCCGCCTCCGTTGTCGAGGATCGCCATCGGGCCAAGGCGTGCACGAGTGGCCGTTCGCCGCCTCCAAAGCGGGAGCCTTTAGCGCCCCCGGTCGGGACGGCTCGAGGCTCCGTCGACGCCGACCGTCTTTGGGAGCCGCCTAGCACTGCCATGGCTCCGCACCTTGGTGGGGCGCTTGATGGGCGGGCGGCACTCGGAGGCGGCATGGGAGGCGCCGCCGACCGCGTCGCCGTCGTCGTCAAAATTCTTTGGCGCCGCCTCTTCCGGCCGTTGCGCGCGTCTCTGTGCACCAGCGACTCGGTGGGCAGAGCCATCACGCATCGCCGCCTGCCGGCGACCGTCGTGGCCACCGGCGGGCCCAGAAGGACGTCGTCGCCTTCACAGAACCGCTTGTGCTCGTGCTGTGCAGGGGCGCGGAATCTCCCGCTCGGATTGACCCGATGCTAGATGAGCTTGCGGCTTCCCTCGCAGTGCAGCCATCTAATTGTGTGGTGCCAACGGTGCCCCCTTCAACGCCATGTATGGTCGCGTACGACCTCGAGGATGGTGAGGTGTTGGAGGACGTCGAGGAGGGAGAGGTGCCGGGCGGCCTCCCTCTCGCCACCCCCTTGACACGGCTCGGCTCGCACCCGCTTGAGACGTCCGGTTCTTGGTGGCGGCAACACAGTGGTGGCTGAAGTGCGACCCACCGAGCAGGTTGAGGAGTGTGATGTTCACCCCTCCCCTGCTACCGCCCCGTCGGTGGCGTCGACGCCGCAGCCCAACGCCGTCTCGCGAGCCGACGTCCGTCTTTGCAGAAATTGAAGCTCGTGTGTGTGCCGCCGACAACGCCTCTTATCAAGTCGTGGCCGCGCCTACGTCAGTCCCGCACTCCGGCCTCTACCCACTCCCTGCGACGCAGTGCCCGTGTCGCGGCGCAGCCTAGGGCGCCTAACGCTACTTTGCAGGCCCAGGCCGTCTTGCTTCGGAGGTTGGGCTACGTCGTGGAGGCGAATGAGGCTCCCGCCGCCATCGAGGAGAAGATCAGAGCTGCCTTCAGAGGGGGAGCGTCGCAAGCTAAGCGGCGCCGTTTTGAGATCCTCCTCAATGGTGCCTTCGATATCACAACCCTGGGCCTCAACACCGAGGGCCTAGGCGAGGAGGTCGCCTAAAGCAGCTGGCGTTGGGTGGTTTGGTTGCAAATCTGTTAAGATGTAATCGTTTGTTGTGTATCCAGTAGATGTTAGGTTTGGCCTCGGTAACCGGGTTGGTTACCGTTGCATCTTATTGTTTGAACTTTATTCTGCTTAATGAAAAACGCGCAACGGCGTGGTCTCCAAAAAAAATATTCTTAAGATATTTGACCTCAATTATTTGTTGCCATAAACCACATTTTGTCTCTAGCTTCCACCAGTAATTACATAATAGACTAATTTTTTATATATATATCTTCAACACCCAGTCCCTTTCTTTTTGCTCTTACAAATTTTTATCTATTCCATCAATTGGTATTTTCTTTTAGTTCCTCCACCATGCCACTCGAGATTACTTGCTTGTATTTTCTTTTATATCAATAAAATAAGCATTATTAGTCCTGATTTGCTTAGGAAAAAATCGTGTCCGTGGCCCAAGAACTTGCAAAAATTCCCAACAAGAGAATGTTTGTTAAATGATGATACAAATTGATTAATTGCAGAGGCTGGTTATATATACAGGCCGCTTAATTTTAGAATGTGTTATATATTTTTATACAAGTTGCTTAATTTCAGAAATTCGATTTCGATATAGAGCCAGATGTAATTAATTTTTTTATACATATAATGCGTAGCGTTGCTCATTCGAAAAACTGAAAAACGATGTCAAGAAAACAAAAAAAATATTACTGGGTGACTCATATGTTACATAGTAGTATACAGGAACAACAAAAAAGACAGGAAAAAAACAATTAGGCAAACACATTCCAGGAAACCAAAAAAAAAAAAAAAAAGACAGGAAAAGAACAATTAGGCAAGCACATTCCAGCATGCGTTTGCTGCGCGCACCCGTGCACTTTGATCATCACGGTGTAGCGCACTATTATTCGGGGTCGGATTATATAGATGACGCCAAGAACTCGATCGCCATAGATGCATGGAGATCTCTCTGCCCATCCGGCCGGTTAGTCGGAAGAGCTGCTGCTTGAGGGTGCGTCCGACGGGGACGAGGCGTCGGGGCCGGGAGCCGGAGCCGGAGCGGGGGTCTCGGAGTCGGAGTCGGAGGACTTCATGGACCTGCCCTCGACGGCGTCAGCGACGCGCGCCGCCGACGCGAGCGGCGCCACCGCGACGGCGGCCAGGAGGAGCACGACGAGGAACACGCAGGCGCGGGCCATTGCGACGCTAGCTGCTGGACTGAGAGTGGCCGGTGCACTGGCTGCTTCTTGCTTGTTTATTTCTCTGTGTATTGTGATTGCAAATTGCGATGAGCCTGTACGGGGCGGGGGGCGGTGTTTATATACGAGACCCGGAGACCGGCCGCGTGTGCGTGTGCGTGTGTGTGTGTGTGTGTCCATTTTTAGGGGAAGCTAGCGGAGAGCAGTCCTGGCGGAGAGGCCGAGCATTTCGTTGGTGCTCCCGTGTGGTCGTGCACGACCCTCGCACGACCCGGACGGGGTCACGGAAGTCTCGGCCATGCATCCACGCGGCACGCCAACGAGCGTCACGGTCCGGCATGGCACGGGCCACAGGTTGTCGGGCCAGTAAAGCCGTTCAGCATCCGCGATATCTCGCAAACCTGGTGGAGTTATAAGCCACTCAGCCACCGGATTATCACAAGACACTAGCATCGCACACTCTTGAGCTAGTTTATTACAAGTTCTGCCAGCAAAACAAAAACTAAAATCAATAAAACTCCGGCTAAGATCCGCCATCTGGTAAAGAAAAGGGTCTATCTCTGAACGTTGTGCTGATCGGTTGTCCCACAGTTGTACTAAGGTTTGACGTCTGTTTCTAAACAAAGCTTGTGAACTCCTCTCTTCTGCGCATACATCAGGCCATCAATGCACGCCTTCGCTTCCATGGATAGAGCCATAGGTGATCAACGAAGGCATTGTTGGACTTAATTGGCTTTGTCCAACTTATTCATCAATTAAATCAAAAAATAATTCCAAGATCAAGTTAATGACAGGTGTAATTTGTTGAGTGTTTTATGCAGTGTAGATTAAGGTTTGATGAGCTTTATGTGCACGGTTATGTGATAGTGGTTCATGAAGTACTCCTATGTCTTAGTGGTTTTTGTTACTGGTAACTGACAATTGATTCGTCGGTTTTCATGAGTTACTGGTAATGGATTCTGCCATGATGGACATCTGTTCATGAGCATGTCTCTTCACTTCGTCTTCCGTTGTTGCACAAAAGGAGCACTCTTGTTCGCATGAGTCGATCGAGAACATAGCAAGAACAACTTCACGTTGCTGTTGTGCCCCTATCATTCTTGTCCCATCCTCTGCGCGCATGGAGCTTGGGAGAGCAGGCCTCCAGAACCGGCGTTCACATCGGGACATCTGCACGGGTGTATGCGGACGATCAGGTTTTTGGGGAGCGTCTCCGTGACTGCTCATTAGAATGTCTTCTTCTTCTTCTTCCTCGAATCAGCTTGGCTTTCTTCCCGACGGCATCTTCTTCTTCCTCGGATCAGCTTCGCCTACTTCCCGCGAAGTTGTGAACCGCCTCGTTCAATTTGACCACCCATCTCATTCCCTCTGTTCCATGTAGAGTGTCACTCTCACTTTTCAGGAAGTCAAATATTTTTAACTTTGACTAATGTATATAAAAAACAATAAGACTTCTTGTGCATAACTAGTATTATTATTAGATAAATTGTTGAATATATTTCCATAGTAAACTTATTGAAGATATAATTGTTCTAATGTTTTTTGTAGTCAAACTTTAAAAATTTAACTTGCACAAATATTTTATCGGCACTTTTTTTTTATGGAGTAGTAGTCAAGCACGACTAGCTAGCGTGTCATTTTTGTTGATTTTTTCAAAATATTTTGCTATTGTTCTATTTGCTTATAGGTTCTTGCCCTCAAGGAAACTACGGAAACTACTTTTCTTGCATGACGGTTTGGAATATTTCTTTAAGGGCTCTTTTGGAAAATCCTCCACTAAGAGAACTAAGATTATAATTAAAATAATATCCCTACAAATTACTCACCTAGGGAAAAGTCCAGGATACTGGAGGGATTTGAGTTTCGAAATTAGGGCCGAAGGTTGGTGGTCCTGAAGAAAGCCCTTTTGGAAAATGAAGTATTGTCCTATTTTCCTAGCCGGGCTAGCATCCAATAAAATCATCTTTGAGTGGCAAAACCACTAAGCTGGGAATAGGCAGAGTTTGCTTGACGATTTATGGCCAAGGAACATTTCCTTAACGGAGTTTGCTTGATGATTTATGGCCAAAGAATATTTTCTTGAAGCTGTATACATTTTTCTGGGTGGTTTTGGACACTCAAGATAATTCAGGATTGTGATAATGATTATTATATATATACAATACATAATGCGTGGCACTGCTCATTCGAAAAAGACGAAAACAAAGTTAAAGGGCTGTCATCACCACAAAATTAAAGAGCAGTGACGTGTGTTACATGATAGTACTACGTACATATACATGAACAAAAAGATACAGAGGAAAGGGAAAAGAAAACAGCAATGAGGCAAGCACACTCCATGCATTCGTTTGCCGCGTGCACCCATGCAGGTACAGATATGGATCATCAGGGTGGATGCAGCACATTATTCTAGAAAATCAAAAAGGGAAATAGTTTTGCTGGGTCATCGGAGCGAGATCTCTGCCGACGGGGCGCCGGGCGGTTAGTCGGAAGAGCTGCTGCTGGAGGGTGCATCCGACGGGGACGAGGCGTCGGGGCCGGGAGCCGGGGCCGGAGCGGGGGTCTCGGAGTCGGAGGACTTCATGGACCTGCCCTCGACGGCGTCGGCGACGCGCGCCGCCTCCGCGAGCGGCGCCACCGCGACGGCGGCCAGGAGGAGCACGACGAGGAACACGCAGGCACGGGCCATTATTGCTGCTGCTGGCTTGGCGATGCGATGCGACGGTGGTTGCTTATTCGCTTGCTTGCAGTGTGTTTATTTGCGACTGCGGTGATGGTACGGGGTGGGGCGTGGGTGTTTATATACGAGACCGTGTGGCTATTTCTAGAGGAGGACGTACGTTTCCCTTGAGGCGCTCCAAGCTCCTCGTGTCCGGTGGTGGTGCACGACCCTCGCACGCATGGACGGAGTCTAGCTCGGCTCGGCCATCCATCACACGCCAAAACGGGCTGCGAAGAAACAGAGAAGCCACACGCCCGAGCTACTGGTGTTATAGATGGCCAAACAATTATCCAAAATGGCGGGGCTCATGCGGAGCGTATATCCAAGAGTTTGGGTCCATAGAAGTGGAGTTAGAGTCCATATATTGTCCATCCAAAAACACCCCACGCTTATCCACCAAGCAAATAAAAATGATTTCTCTCACATCTTTCCCTTTTTTTTCTCTCACATTTCTTCTCTGCATTTTAGTGTACATGGGCCCATGCTTGTCGCTCCCACCATTGTGGCTTTTGGCTGTAGCTATTGCCTAAAAAAATGGATCCCACGGTGCTCATATGGTCAATTGTTGCATGCGCATTGTTCCCTTATAGATGGCCAAACAATTGTAACCAAGCATGGCGTCATGAGAGCGTTTCCAAGAGTTTGGCGCTAAAGTCTCAAAAAAAAAAAAAATGGTGGTGACTTCGAACTTCAAGATTTGCCGGCTCGGTCCCTTCGAAGGTGCTCATAGGGGTAGGGTTTGCGTCACGTGTATTCATAGGGGTGAGTGTGCGTGCGTGTTGAGCGTCTGCGTTATACTGTAATCTCAAAAAAAAAAAAAAAAAACATGGTGGTGATCTTAAACGCATCCGGAGCATTGGCCGTGTGCTCTATCTATCTTTGAAAGTAGA
>JADLZK010005199.1:0-63403 GCA_015847255.1 Hyparrhenia diplandra | reverse complement strand
TTTAGGTTCTCTTAGGGTGAGGCATTTGATTCCACAAATCAAAAAAGTCTAGCTCGATTCTATCACCGGATTGGAAACTTCTTCTTTGTTTTGAGTTCGCGCTGAAATAGTGCTACTTTTGAGGCCTATGGCAAGTGATTCTTAGAAAAACTCTAATGGTCCACTTGTTCAAATTTAGGTTCTCTAGGGTGAGGCATTTGATTCCACAAATCAAGAAAAAAGTCTAGCTCGATTCTATCACCGGATTGAAACTTCTTTTTTTTGTAGTTCGCTACTGAAATCAACGCCAAAGCCAGTCCCTAATGTCACATCCGTAAACATATATTAACGGTTGGGGAACGCAATGTAATTGATCCTACCATCATCTAACCTATCCACCCTAACTTCCTATGTACCTTTCGTGTCGCTCCCTTTCTTGTTTCGGTTCGTAGGTCGACATACGTAGATTTTCGATGGAATTCCAAGATTTCACTCTAAACAAGTGCTACTTTGAGGCCTATGGCAAGTGATTCTAGAAAAAACTCTAATGGTCCACTTGTTCAAATTTAGGTTCTCTAGGGTGAGGCATTTGATTCCACAAATCGCAAAAAAGTCTAGCTCGATTCTATCACGGATTGGAAACTTCTTTGTTTGTGAGTTCAAGCTGAAATCAACGCCGCCAGCCCCTAATGTCACATCCGTAAACATATATTAACGGTTGGGGAACGCAATGTAATTGATCCTACCATCATCTAACCTATCCACCCTAACTTCCTATGTACCTTTCGTGTCGTCGCTCCCTTCTTGTTTCGGTTCGGGTCGACATACGTAGATTTTCGATGGAATTCCAAGATTTCACTCTAAACAAGTGCTACTTTGAGGCCTATGGCAAGTGATTCTTAGAAAAAAAACTCTAATGGTCCACTTGTTCAAATTTAGGTTCTCTAGGGTGAGGCATTTGATTCCACAACCGCAAAAAAAGTCTAGCTCGATTCTATCACCGGATTGGAAACTTCTTTTGTTTTGAGTTCGCGCTGAAATCAACGCCAAAGAGTCCCTAATGTCACATCCGTAAAACATATATTAACGGTTGGGGAACGCAATGTAATTGATCCTACCATCATCTAACCTATCCACCCTAACTTCCTATGTACCTTTCGTGTCGCTCCCTTCTTGTTTCGCTTCGTAGGGTCGACATACGTAGATTTTCGATGGAATTCCAAGATTTCACTCTAAACAAGTGCTACTTTGAGGCCTATGGCAAGTGATTCTTAGAAAAACTCTCTAATGGTCCACTTGTTCAAATTTAGGTTCTCTAGGGTGAGGCATTTGATTCCACAACCGCAAAAAAGTCTAGCTCGATTCTATCACGATTGGAAACTTCTTTTTGTTTTGAGTTCAAGCTACAAATCAACGCCAAAGCAAATTCCCTAATGTCACATCCGTAAAACATATATTAACGGTTGGGGAACGCAATGTAATTGATCCTACCATCATCTAACCTATCCACCCTAACTTCCTATGTACCTTTCGTGTCGCTCCCTTCTTGTTTCGCTTCGTTGGTCGATTATAGAGATTTTCATGGAATTCCAAGATTTCACTCTAAACAAGTGCTACTTTGAGGCCTATGGCAAGTGATTCTTAGAAAAACTCTCTAATGGTCCACTTGTTCAAATTTAGGTTCTCTAGGGTGAGGCATTTGATTCCACAAATCGCAAAAAAGTCTAGCTCGATTCTATCTATCGCCGGATTGGAAACTTCTTTTGTTTTGAGTTCGCTAATGAAATCAACGCCAAAGAAATTCCCTAATGTCACATCCGTAAAACATATATTAACGGTTGGGGAACGCAATGTAATTGATCCTACCATCATCTAACCTATCCACCCTAACTTCCTATGTACCTTTCGTGTCGCTCCCCTTCTTGTTTCGTTCAGAGGTCGACATTAGAGATTTTCGATGGAATTCCAAGATTTCACTCTAAAACAAGTGCTACTTTGAGGCCTATGGCAAGTGATTCTAGAAAAAAACTCTCTAATGGTCCACTTGTTCAAATTTAGGTTCTCTAGGGTGAGGCATTTGATTCCACAAATCGCAAAAAGTCTAGCTCGATTCTATCACCGGATTGGAAACTTCTTTTGTTTGTGAGTTCGCTACCAAAATCAACGCCAAAGTCCCTAATGTCACATCCGTAAACATATATTAACGGTTGGGGAACGAATGTAATTGATCCTACCATCATCTAACCTATCCACCCTAACTTCCTATGTACCTTTCGTGTCGCTTCTTCTTGTTTCTTCGTTCGTAGGTCATTATAGAGATTTTCGATGGAATTCCAAGATTTCACTCTAAACAAGTGCTACTTTGAGGCCTATGGCAAGTGATTCTAGAAAAACTCTCTAATGGTCCACTTGTTCAAATTTAGGTTCTCTAGGGTGAGGCATTTGATTCCACAAATCAGCAAAAAGTCTAGCTCGATTCTATCGCCGGATTGGAAACTTCTTTGTTTTGAGTTCACGCTGAAATCAACGCCAAAGAGCCCCTAATGTCACATCCGTAAACATATATTAACGGTTGGGGAACGCAATGTAATTGATCCTACCATCATCTAACCTATCCACCCTAACTTCCTATGTACCTTTCGTGTCGCTCCCTTTCTTGTTTCGCGTTCGTAGGTCGACATACGTAGATTTTTTCGATGGAATTCCAAGATTTCACTCTAAACAAGTGCTACTTTGAGGCCTATGGCAAGTGATTCTTAGAAAAACTCTCTAATGGTCCACTTGTTCAAATTTAGGTTCTCTAGGGTGAGGCATTTGATTCCACAAATCGCAAAAAGTCTAGCTCATTCTATCACGGATTGGAAACTTCTTTTTGTTTTGAGTTCGCTACTGAAATCAACGCCGCCAGCCCCTAATGTCACATCCGTAAAACATATATTAACGGTTGGGGAACGCAATGTAATTGATCCTACCATCATCTAACCTATCCACCCTAACTTCCTATGTACCTTTCGTGTCGCTCCCTTCTTGTTTTTCGTTCGTAGGTCGATATAGAGATTTTTTGATGGAATTCCAAGATTTCACTCTAAACAAGTGCTACTTTGAGGCCTATGGCAAGTGATTCTAGAAAAAAACTCTCTAATGGTCCACTTGTTCAAATTTAGGTTCTCTAGGGTGAGGCATTTGATTCCACAACCGCGAAAAAGTCTAGCTCGATTCTATCACGATTGGAAACTTCTTTTTGTTTTGAGTTCGCTACTGAAATCAACGCCAAAGAAATTCCTAATGTCACATCCGTAAACATATATTAACGGTTGGGGAACGCAATGTAATTGATCCTACCATCATCTAACCTATCCACCCTAACTTCCTATGTACCTTTCGTGTCGCTCCCTTTCTTGTTTCGCTCAGAGGTCGATTACGTAGATTTTCGATGGAATTCCAAGATTTCACTCTAAACAAGTGCTACTTTGAGGCCTATGGCAAGTGATTCTTAGAAAAACTCTCTAATGGTCCACTTGTTCAAATTTAGGTTCTCTAGGGTGAGGCATTTGATTCCACAAATCAAAAAAAGTCTAGCTCGATTCTATCGCCGATTGGAAACTTCTTTTGTTTTGAGTTCAAGCTGAAATCAACGCCAAAAGCCCCTAATGTCACATCCGTAAAACATATATTAACGGTTGGGGAACGCAATGTAATTGATCCTACCATCATCTAACCTATCCACCCTAACTTCCTATGTACCTTTCGTGTCGCTCCCTTCTTGTTTCGTTCGTTGGTCGATACGAGATTTTCATGGAATTCCAAGATTTCACTCTAAACAAGTGCTACTTTGAGGCCTATGGCAAGTGATTCTAGAAAAAACTCTCTAATGGTCCACTTGTTCAAATTTAGGTTCTCTAGGGTGAGGCATTTGATTCCACAAATCATCAAAAAAGTCTAGCTCGATTCTATCACCGATTGGAAACTTCTTTGTTTTGAGTTCAAGCTGAAATCAACGCCAAAGCCCCCTAATGTCACATCCGTAAACATATATTAACGGTTGGGGAACGCAATGTAATTGATCCTACCATCATCTAACCTATCCACCCTAACTTCCTATGTACCTTTCGTGTCGCTCCCCTTTCTTGTTTCGGTTCGTAGGTCGATACACGTAGATTTTCATGGAATTCCAAGATTTCACTCTAAACAAGTGCTACTTTGAGGCCTATGGCAAGTGATTCATAGAAAAACTCTAATGGTCCACTTGTTCAAATTTAGGTTCTCTAGGGTGAGGCATTTGATTCCACAAATCGCAAAAAGTCTAGCTCGATTCTATCACCGATTGGAAACTTCTTTTGTTTTGAGTTCGCTAAATCAAATCAACGCCAGCCCCTAATGTCACATCCGTAAACATATATTAACGGTTGGGGAACGCAATGTAATTGATCCTACCATCATCTAACCTATCCACCCTAACTTCCTATGTACCTTTCGTCGCTCCCTTCTTGTTTCGGTTCGTTGGTCGAATACACGAGATTTTCGATGGAATTCCAAGATTTCACTCTAAACAAGTGCTACTTTGAGGCCTATGGCAAGTGATTCTAGAAAAAAACTCTAATGGTCCACTTGTTCAAATTTAGGTTCTCTAGGGTGAGGCATTTGATTCCACAACCGCAAAAAAGTCTAGCTCGATTCTATCACCGGATTGGAAACTTCTTTTTGTTTTGAGTTCGCACTGAAATCAACGCCAAAGAGCCCCTAATGTCACATCCGAAAACATATATTAACGGTTGGGGAACGCAATGTAATTGATCCTACCATCATCTAACCTATCCACCCTAACTTCCTATGTACCTTTCGTGTCGCTCCCCTCTTGTTTCGTTCGTAGGTCGATATAGAGATTTTCGATGGAATTCCAAGATTTCACTCTAAACAAGTGCTACTTTGAGGCCTATGGCAAGTGATTCATAGAAAAACTCTCTAATGGTCCACTTGTTCAAATTTAGGTTCTCTAGGGTGAGGCATTTGATTCCACAAATCGCGAAAAAAGTCTAGCTCGATTCTATCACGATTGGAAACTTCTTTTTGTTTGAGTTCGCTGAAATCAACGCCAGCCAAATTCCCTAATGTCACATCCGTAAACATATATTAACGGTTGGGGAACGCAATGTAATTGATCCTACCATCATCTAACCTATCCACCCTAACTTCCTATGTACCTTTCGTGTCGCTCCCTTCTTGTTTCGCTCGTTGGGTCGAATACGAGATTTTTCGATGGAATTCCAAGATTTCACTCTAAACAAGTGCTACTTTGAGGCCTATGGCAAGTGATTCTTAGAAAAACTCTCTAATGGTCCACTTGTTCAAATTTAGGTTCTCTAGGGTGAGGCATTTGATTCCACAAATCAAAAAAGTCTAGCTCGATTCTATCGCCGATTGGAAACTTCTTTTGTTTTGAGTTCGCTGAAAATCAAATCAACGCCAAATTCCCTAATGTCACATCCGTAAAACATATATTAACGGTTGGGGAACGCAATGTAATTGATCCTACCATCATCTAACCTATCCACCCTAACTTCCTATGTACCTTTCGTGTCGCTCCCTTCTTGTTTCGGTTCGTAGGTCGACACAGAGATTTTCATGGAATTCCAAGATTTCACTCTAAACAAGTGCTACTTTGAGGCCTATGGCAAGTGATTCTTAGAAAAACTCTCTAATGGTCCACTTGTTCAAATTTAGGTTCTCTAGGGTGAGGCATTTGATTCCACAAATCAAAAAAAGTCTAGCTCGATTCTATCGCGGATTGGAAACTTCTTTTGTTTTGAGTTCAAGCTGAAATCAACGCCAAAGAGTCCCTAATGTCACATCCGTAAAACATATATTAACGGGTTGGGGAACGCAATGTAATTGATCCTACCATCATCTAACCTATCCACCCTAACTTCCTATGTACCTTTCGTGTCGCTCCCCTTCTTGTTTCGCTCGTAGGTCGACATAGAGATTTTTGATGGAATTCCAAGATTTCACTCTAAACAAGTGCTACTTTGAGGCCTATGGCAAGTGATTCTTAGAAAAACTCTCTAATGGTCCACTTGTTCAAATTTAGGTTCTCTAGGGTGAGGCATTTGATTCCACAAATCCGCGAAAAGTCTAGCTCGATTCTATCACCGATTGGAAACTTCTTTTTTGTTTTGAGTTCGCTACTGAAATCAACGCCGCAGCCCCTAATGTCACATCCGTAAACATATATTAACGGTTGGGGAACGCAATGTAATTGATCCTACCATCATCTAACCTATCCACCCTAACTTCCTATGTACCTTTCGTGTCGCTCCCTTTCTTGTTTCGTTCGTAGGTCGATTACAGAGATTTTTTGATGGAATTCCAAGATTTCACTCTAAACAAGTGCTACTTTGAGGCCTATGGCAAGTGATTCTTAGAAAAAACTCTCTAATGGTCCACTTGTTCAAATTTAGGTTCTCTAGGGTGAGGCATTTGATTCCACAAATCGCAAAAAGTCTAGCTCGATTCTATCACCGGATTGGAAACTTCTTTTTGTTTTGAGTTCGCGCTGAAATCAACGCCGCCAGCCCCTAATGTCACATCCGTAAAACATATATTAACGGTTGGGGAACGCAATGTAATTGATCCTACCATCATCTAACCTATCCACCCTAACTTCCTATGTACCTTTCGTGTCGCTCCCTTCTTGTTTCGTTCGTAGGTCGACATAGAGATTTTCGATGGAATTCCAAGATTTCACTCTAAACAAGTGCTACTTTGAGGCCTATGGCAAGTGATTCTTAGAAAAAAAACTCTCTAATGGTCCACTTGTTCAAATTTAGGTTCTCTAGGGTGAGGCATTTGATTCCACAACCGCAAAAAAGTCTAGCTCGATTCTATCACCGGATTGGAAACTTCTTTTGTTTTGAGTTCGCGCTGAAATCAACGCCAAAGCCCCTTCCCTAATGTCACATCCGTAAAACATATATTAACGGTTGGGGAACGCAATGTAATTGATCCTACCATCATCTAACCTATCCACCCTAACTTCCTATGTACCTTTCGTGTCGCTTCCTTCTTGTTTCGTTCGTTGGTCGCATATACGAGATTTTCGATGGAATTCCAAGATTTCACTCTAAACAAGTGCTACTTTGAGGCCTATGGCAAGTGATTCTTAGAAAAACTCTCTAATGGTCCACTTGTTCAAATTTAGGTTCTCTAGGGTGAGGCATTTGATTCCACAAATCAAAAAAAAAGTCTAGCTCGATTCTATCACCGATTGGAAACTTCTTTTTGTTTTGAGTTCGCTACGAAATCAACGCCAAAGCCCCTCCTAATGTCACATCCGTAAACATATATTAACGGTTGGGGAACGCAATGTAATTGATCCTACCATCATCTAACCTATCCACCCTAACTTCCTATGTACCTTTCGTGTCGCTCCCTTCTTGTTTCGCTCGTAGGTCGCATATAGAGATTTTCGATGGAATTCCAAGATTTCACTCTAAACAAGTGCTACTTTGAGGCCTATGGCAAGTGATTCTTAGAAAAAAACTCTCTAATGGTCCACTTGTTCAAATTTAGGTTCTCTAGGGTGAGGCATTTGATTCCACAAATCAAGAAAAAAGTCTAGCTCGATTCTATCACGGATTGGAAACTTCTTTTGTTTTGAGTTCGCTGAAATCAACAACGCCAAAGAGCCCCTAATGTCACATCCGAAAACATATATTAACGGTTGGGGAACGCAATGTAATTGATCCTACCATCATCTAACCTATCCACCCTAACTTCCTATGTACCTTTCGTGTCGCTCCCTTCTTGTTTCGGTTCGTAGGTCGAATACGTAGATTTTTTCGATGGAATTCCAAGATTTCACTCTAAACAAGTGCTACTTTGAGGCCTATGGCAAGTGATTCTAGAAAAAACTCTCTAATGGTCCACTTGTTCAAATTTAGGTTCTCTAGGGTGAGGCATTTGATTCCACAAATCGCAAAAAGTCTAGCTCGATTCTATCACCGGATTGGAAACTTCTTTGTTTTGAGTTCACGCTGAAATCAACGCCAAAGTCCCCCTAATGTCACATCCGTAAAACATATATTAACGGTTGGGGAACGCAATGTAATTGATCCTACCATCATCTAACCTATCCACCCTAACTTCCTATGTACCTTTCGTGTCGCTCGCTCCCTTCTTGTTTCGTTCGTAGGTCGATTATAGAGATTTTCGATGGAATTCCAAGATTTCACTCTAAACAAGTGCTACTTTGAGGCCTATGGCAAGTGATTCTTAGAAAAACTCTAATGGTCCACTTGTTCAAATTTAGGTTCTCTAGGGTGAGGCATTTGATTCCACAAATCCGCAAAAAGTCTAGCTCGATTCTATCACGATTGGAAACTTCTTTTTGTTTGTAGTTCGCGCTGAAATCAACGCCAGCCAGCCCCTAATGTCACATCCGTAAACATATATTAACGTTGGGGAACGCAATGTAATTGATCCTACCATCATCTAACCTATCCACCCTAACTTCCTATGTACCTTTCGTGTCGCTCCCTTCTTGTTTCGTTCGTAGGTCGACATACGAGATTTTCATGGAATTCCAAGATTTCACTCTAAACAAGTGCTACTTTGAGGCCTATGGCAAGTGATTCTTAGAAAAACTCTCTAATGGTCCACTTGTTCAAATTTAGGTTCTCTAGGGTGAGGCATTTGATTCCACAAATCGCAAAAAAGTCTAGCTCGATTCTATCACCGATTGGAAACTTCTTTTGTTTTGAGTTCGCTACTGAAATCAACGCCAGCCCCCTAATGTGTCACATCCGTAAACATATATTAACGGTTGGGGAACGCAATGTAATTGATCCTACCATCATCTAACCTATCCACCCTAACTTCCTATGTACCTTTCGTGTCGCTCCCTTCTTGTTTCGTTCGCTGGTCGATTACGAGATTTTCGATGGAATTCCAAGATTTCACTCTAAACAAGTGCTACTTTGAGGCCTATGGCAAGTGATTCTAGAAAAAAACTCTAATGGTCCACTTGTTCAAATTTAGGTTCTCTAGGGTGAGGCATTTGATTCCACAAATCGCAAAAAGTCTAGCTCGATTCTATCACGGATTGGAAACTTCTTTTTGTTTTGAGTTCAAGCTGAAATCAACGCCAGCCAGCCCCCTAATGTCACATCCGTAAACATATATTAACGGTTGGGGAACGCAATGTAATTGATCCTACCATCATCTAACCTATCCACCCTAACTTCCTATGTACCTTTCGTGTCGCTCCCCTTTGTTGTTTCGCTTCGTAGGTCGACATACGAGATTTTCGATGGAATTCCAAGATTTCACTCTAAACAAGTGCTACTTTGAGGCCTATGGCAAGTGATTCTTAGAAAAAAAACTCTAATGGTCCACTTGTTCAAATTTAGGTTCTCTAGGGTGAGGCATTTGATTCCACAAATCGCAAAAAAGTCTAGCTCGTTTCTATCGCCGGATTGGAAACTTCTTTTTTTTTTGAGTTCGCTACTGAAATCAACGCCAGCCAGCCCCTAATGTCACATCCGTAAACATATATTAAACGTTGGGGAACGCAATGTAATTGATCCTACCATCATCTAACCTATCCACCCTAACTTCCTATGTACCTTTCGTGTCGCTTCCCTTCTTGTTTCGTTCGTAGGTCGATATAGTAGATTTTCGATGGAATTCCAAGATTTCACTCTAAACAAGTGCTACTTTGAGGCCTATGGCAAGTGATTCTTAGAAAAAACTCTCTAATGGTCCACTTGTTCAAATTTAGGTTCTCTAGGGTGAGGCATTTGATTCCACAAATCAAAAAAAAAGTCTAGCTCGATTCTATCGCCGATTGGGAAACTTCTTTTGTTTTGAGTTCGCTACTGAAATCAACGCCGCTAGCCCCTAATGTCACATCCGTAAAACATATATTAACGGTTGGGGAACGCAATGTAATTGATCCTACCATCATCTAACCTATCCACCCTAACTTCCTATGTACCTTTCGTGTCGCTCCCTTCTTGTTTTTCGTTCGTAGGTCGATATACGTAGAGATTTTCGATGGAATTCCAAGATTTCACTCTAAACAAGTGCTACTTTGAGGCCTATGGCAAGTGATTCTTAGAAAAACTCTAATGGTCCACTTGTTCAAATTTAGGTTCTCTAGGGTGAGGCATTTGATTCCACAAATCGCAAAAAAGTCTAGCTCGATTCTATCGCCGATTGGAAACTTCTTTTTGTTTTGAGTTCGCGCTGAAATCAACGCCAAGCAGTCCCTAATGTCACATCCGTAAAACATATATTAACGGTTGGGGAACGCAATGTAATTGATCCTACCATCATCTAACCTATCCACCCTAACTTCCTATGTACCTTTCGTGTCGCTCCCTTCTTGTTTCGGGTTCGTAGGTCGACATAGAGATTTTCGATGGAATTCCAAGATTTCACTCTAAACAAGTGCTACTTTGAGGCCTATGGCAAGTGATTCTTAGAAAAAACTCTAATGGTCCACTTGTTCAAATTTAGGTTCTCTAGGGTGAGGCATTTGATTCCACAACCGCAAAAAAGTCTAGCTCGATTCTATCACCGATTGGAAACTTCTTTGTTTTTGAGTTCGCTACTGAAATCAACGCCAAAGCCAGCCCCTAATGTCACATCCGTAAAACATATATTAACGGGTTGGGGAACGCAATGTAATTGATCCTACCATCATCTAACCTATCCACCCTAACTTCCTATGTACCTTTCGTGTCGCCCTTCTTTGTTTCGTTCGTAGGTCGACATACGTAGATTTTCGATGGAATTCCAAGATTTCACTCTAAACAAGTGCTACTTTGAGGCCTATGGCAAGTGATTCTTAGAAAAACTCTCTAATGGTCCACTTGTTCAAATTTAGGTTCTCTAGGGTGAGGCATTTGATTCCACAACCGCAAAAAAGTCTAGCTCGATTCTATCACCGGATTGGAAACTTCTTTTGTTTTGAGTTCGCTACTGAAATCAACGCCAAAGCCAGCCCCTAATGTCACATCCGTAAAACATATATTAACGGTTGGGGAACGCAATGTAATTGATCCTACCATCATCTAACCTATCCACCCTAACTTCCTATGTACCTTTCGTGTCGCTCCCTTCTTGTTTCGTTCGTAGGTCGATTACGTAGATTTTCATGGAATTCCAAGATTTCACTCTAAACAAGTGCTACTTTGAGGCCTATGGCAAGTGATTCTTAGAAAAAACTCTCTAATGGTCCACTTGTTCAAATTTAGGTTCTCTAGGGTGAGGCATTTGATTCCACAACCGCAAAAAGTCTAGCTCGATTCTATCACGGATTGGAAACTTCTTTGTTTTGAGTTCGCTGAAATCAACGCCAGCAGCCCCTAATGTCACATCCGTAAACATATATATTAACGGTTGGGGAACGCAATGTAATTGATCCTACCATCATCTAACCTATCCACCCTAACTTCCTATGTACCTTTCGTGTCGCTCCCTTCTTGTTTCGTTCGTAGGTCGATACGTAGAGATTTTCGATGGAATTCCAAGATTTCACTCTAAAACAAGTGCTACTTTGAGGCCTATGGCAAGTGATTCTAGAAAAAAACTCTAATGGTCCACTTGTTCAAATTTAGGTTCTCTAGGGTGAGGCATTTGATTCCACAAATCGCAAAAAAGTCTAGCTCGATTCTATCACCGATTGGAAACTTCTTTTTGTTTTGAGTTCGCGCTGAAATCAACGCCAAAGCCCCCCCTAATGTCACATCCGTAAACATATATTAACGGTTGGGGAACGCAATGTAATTGATCCTACCATCATCTAACCTATCCACCCTAACTTCCTATGTACCTTTCGTGTCGCTCCCTTCTTGTTTCGTTCGTAGGTCGATACGTAGATTTTTTCGATGGAATTCCAAGATTTCACTCTAAACAAGTGCTACTTTGAGGCCTATGGCAAGTGATTCTAGAAAACTCTCTAATGGTCCACTTGTTCAAATTTAGGTTCTCTAGGGTGAGGCATTTGATTCCACAAATCGCAAAAAGTCTAGCTCGATTCTATCACCGATTGGAAACTTCTTTTTGTTTGTAGTTCGCTACTGAAATCAACGCCGCCAGCCCCTAATGTCACATCCGTAAAACATATATTAACGGTTGGGGAACGCAATGTAATTGATCCTACCATCATCTAACCTATCCACCCTAACTTCCTATGTACCTTTCGTGTCGCTCCCTTCTTGTTTCGCTTCGTTGGTCGACATAGAGATTTTCGATGGAATTCCAAGATTTCACTCTAAACAAGTGCTACTTTGAGGCCTATGGCAAGTGATTCTTAGAAAAACTCTCTAATGGTCCACTTGTTCAAATTTAGGTTCTCTAGGGTGAGGCATTTGATTCCACAAATCCGCAAAAAAGTCTAGCTCGATTCTATCACCGGATTGGAAACTTTTTTGTTTGTGAGTTCGCTACTGAAATCAACGCCAAAGAGCCCCTAATGTCACATCCGTAAACATATATTAACGGTTGGGGAACGCAATGTAATTGATCCTACCATCATCTAACCTATCCACCCTAACTTCCTATGTACCTTTCGTGTCGCTTCCCTTCTTGTTTCGTTCGTAGGTCGATACGTAGAGATTTTCGATGGAATTCCAAGATTTCACTCTAAACAAGTGCTACTTTGAGGCCTATGGCAAGTGATTCTTAGAAAAACTCTCTAATGGTCCACTTGTTCAAATTTAGGTTCTCTAGGGTGAGGCATTTGATTCCACAAATCGCAAAAAAGTCTAGCTCGATTCTATCGCCGGATTGGAAACTTCTTTTTGTTTGAGTTCGCTACTGAAATCAACGCCAGCCCCCCTAATGTCACATCCGTAAACATATATTAACGGTTGGGGAACGCAATGTAATTGATCCTACCATCATCTAACCTATCCACCCTAACTTCCTATGTACCTTTCGTGTCGCTCCCCTTCTTGTTTCGTTCGTCGGTGTCATTACATAGAGATTTTCGATGGAATTCCAAGATTTCACTCTAAACAAGTGCTACTTTGAGGCCTATGGCAAGTGATTCTTAGAAAAAAACTCTCTAATGGTCCACTTGTTCAAATTTAGGTTCTCTAGGGTGAGGCATTTGATTCCACAACCGCAAAAAAGTCTAGCTCGATTCTATCACCGATTGGAAACTTCTTTGTTTTTGAGTTCGCTACTGAAATCAACGCCAAAGAGCCCCTAATGTCACATCCGTAAAACATATATTAACGGTTGGGGAACGCAATGTAATTGATCCTACCATCATCTAACCTATCCACCCTAACTTCCTATGTACCTTTCGTGTCGCTCCCCTCTTGTTTCGTTTCGCGTAGGTCGACATACGTAGATTTTCGATGGAATTCCAAGATTTCACTCTAAACAAGTGCTACTTTGAGGCCTATGGCAAGTGATTCTTAGAAAAACTCTCTAATGGTCCACTTGTTCAAATTTAGGTTCTCTAGGGTGAGGCATTTGATTCCACAACCGCAAAAAAAAGTCTAGCTCGATTCTATCACCGGATTGGAAACTTCTTTGTTTTGAGTTCGCTACTGAAATCAACGCCAAAGCCCCCTAATGTCACATCCGTAAACATATATTAACGGTTGGGGAACGCAATGTAATTGATCCTACCATCATCTAACCTATCCACCCTAACTTCCTATGTACCTTTCGTGTCGCTCCCTTTCTTGTTTCGTTCGTAGGTCGACATAGAGATTTTCGATGGAATTCCAAGATTTCACTCTAAACAAGTGCTACTTTGAGGCCTATGGCAAGTGATTCTTAGAAAAAAACTCTCTAATGGTCCACTTGTTCAAATTTAGGTTCTCTAGGGTGAGGCATTTGATTCCACAAATCGCAAAAAAGTCTAGCTCGATTCTATCACCGGATTGGAAACTTCTTTGTTTTGAGTTCGCGCTGAAATCAACGCAAAGCCCCTAATGTCACATCCGTAAAACATATATTAACGGGTTGGGGAACGCAATGTAATTGATCCTACCATCATCTAACCTATCCACCCTAACTTCCTATGTACCTTTCGTGTCGCTCCCTTCTTGTTTCGGTTCGTAGGTCGACATACGTAGATTTTTCATGGAATTCCAAGATTTCACTCTAAACAAGTGCTACTTTGAGGCCTATGGCAAGTGATTCTAGAAAAAACTCTCTAATGGTCCACTTGTTCAAATTTAGGTTCTCTAGGGTGAGGCATTTGATTCCACAAATCGCAAAAAAGTCTAGCTCGATTCTATCACGATTGGAAACTTCTTTTTTTGTTTTGAGTTCGCGCTGAAATCAACGCCAAGCCCCTAATGTCACATCCGTAAACATATATTAACGGGTTGGGGAACGCAATGTAATTGATCCTACCATCATCTAACCTATCCACCCTAACTTCCTATGTACCTTTCGTGTCGCTCCCCTTCTTGTTTTCGTTCGTAGGTCGCATATGTAGAGATTTTCGATGGAATTCCAAGATTTCACTCTAAACAAGTGCTACTTTGAGGCCTATGGCAAGTGATTCTAGAAAAACTCTCTAATGGTCCACTTGTTCAAATTTAGGTTCTCTAGGGTGAGGCATTTGATTCCACAACCGCAAAAAAAGTCTAGCTCATTCTATCGCCGATTGGAAACTTCTTTTTTTTTGAGTTCGGCTGAAATCAACGCCAAAGCCAGCCCCTAATGTCACATCCGTAAAATATATATTAACGGTTGGGGAACGCAATGTAATTGATCCTACCATCATCTAACCTATCCACCCTAACTTCCTATGTACCTTTCGTGTCGCTCCCTTCTTGTTTCGTTCGTAGGTCGACATACGAGATTTTCGATGGAATTCCAAGATTTCACTCTAAACAAGTGCTACTTTGAGGCCTATGGCAAGTGATTCATAGAAAAACTCTAATGGTCCACTTGTTCAAATTTAGGTTCTCTAGGGTGAGGCATTTGATTCCACAAATCAAAAAAAGTCTAGCTCGATTCTATCACCGGATTGGAAACTTCTTTTTGTTTGAGTTCGCGGCTGAAATCAACGCCAAAGCCAGCCCCTAATGTCACATCCGTAAAACATATATTAACGGTTGGGGAACGCAATGTAATTGATCCTACCATCATCTAACCTATCCACCCTAACTTCCTATGTACCTTTCGTGTCGCTCCCTTCTTGTTTCGTTCGTGGTCGACATAGAGAGATTTTCGATGGAATTCCAAGATTTCACTCTAAACAAGTGCTACTTTGAGGCCTATGGCAAGTGATTCTATAAAAAACTCTCTAATGGTCCACTTGTTCAAATTTAGGTTCTCTAGGGTGAGGCATTTGATTCCACAAATCGCAAAAAAAGTCTAGCTCATTCTATCGCCGGATTGGAAACTTCTTTTTGTTTTGAGTTCGCGCTGAAATCAACGCCAGCCCCCCTATGTCACATCCGTAAACATATATTAACGGGTTGGGGAACGCAATGTAATTGATCCTACCATCATCTAACCTATCCACCCTAACTTCCTATGTACCTTTCGTGTCGCTCCCCTTGTTTTGTTTCGTTCGTAGGTCGAATACGTAGATTTTCGATGGAATTCCAAGATTTCACTCTAAACAAGTGCTACTTTGAGGCCTATGGCAAGTGATTCTTAGAAAAACTCTCTAATGGTCCACTTGTTCAAATTTAGGTTCTCTAGGGTGAGGCATTTGATTCCACAAATCGCAAAAAAGTCTAGCTCGATTCTATCACCGGATTGGAAACTTCTCTTTGTTTTGAGTTCGCGGCTGAAATCAACGCCAAAGCCCCCCTAATGTCACATCCGTAAACATATATTAACGGTTGGGGAACGCAATGTAATTGATCCTACCATCATCTAACCTATCCACCCTAACTTCCTATGTACCTTTCGTGTCGCTCCCCTTCTTGTTTCGTTCGTAGGTCGATTATAGAGATTTTCATGGAATTCCAAGATTTCACTCTAAACAAGTGCTACTTTGAGGCCTATGGCAAGTGATTCTTAGAAAAAACTCTCTAATGGTCCACTTGTTCAAATTTAGGTTCTCTAGGGTGAGGCATTTGATTCCACAAATCCGCAAAAAAGTCTAGCTCGATTCTATCACGATTGGAAACTTCTTTTGTTTTGAGTTCGCTGAAATCAACGCCAGCAATCCCTAATGTCACATCCGTAAACATATATTAACGGGTTGGGGAACGCAATGTAATTGATCCTACCATCATCTAACCTATCCACCCTAACTTCCTATGTACCTTTCGTGTCGCTTCCCTTTCTTGTTTCGTTCGTAGGTCGATACAGAGATTTTTTTATGGAATTCCAAGATTTCACTCTAAACAAGTGCTACTTTGAGGCCTATGGCAAGTGATTCTTAGAAAAACTCTCTAATGGTCCACTTGTTCAAATTTAGGTTCTCTAGGGTGAGGCATTTGATTCCACAACCGCAAAAAAAAGTCTAGCTCGATTCTATCGCCGGATTGGAAACTTCTTTTGTTTTGAGTTCGCTACTGAAATCAACGCCAGCCAGCCCCTAATGTCACATCCGTAAAATATATATTAACGGTTGGGGAACGCAATGTAATTGATCCTACCATCATCTAACCTATCCACCCTAACTTCCTATGTACCTTTCGTGTCGCTCCCCTTCTTGTTTCGTTCGCCAGAGGTCGATACGTAGATTTTCGATGGAATTCCAAGATTTCACTCTAAACAAGTGCTACTTTGAGGCCTATGGCAAGTGATTCATAGAAAAAAAAACTCTAATGGTCCACTTGTTCAAATTTAGGTTCTCTAGGGTGAGGCATTTGATTCCACAAATCGCAAAAAAGTCTAGCTCGATTCTATCACCGGATTGGAAACTTCTTTTGTTTTGAGTTCGCTACTGAAATCAACGCCAAAGCCCCTAATGTCACATCCGTAAAACATATATTAACGGTTGGGGAACGCAATGTAATTGATCCTACCATCATCTAACCTATCCACCCTAACTTCCTATGTACCTTTCGTGTCGCTCCCTTCTTGTTTCGTTCGTAGGTCGACATACGTAGATTTTCGATGGAATTCCAAGATTTCACTCTAAACAAGTGCTACTTTGAGGCCTATGGCAAGTGATTCTTAGAAAAACTCTCTAATGGTCCACTTGTTCAAATTTAGGTTCTCTAGGGTGAGGCATTTGATTCCACAACCGCAAAAAAGTCTAGCTCGATTCTATCACCGATTGGAAACTTCTTTGTTTTGAGTTCGCTAAAATCAACGCCGCCAGCCCCTAATGTCACATCCGTAAACATATATTAACGGTTGGGGAACGCAATGTAATTGATCCTACCATCATCTAACCTATCCACCCTAACTTCCTATGTACCTTTCGTGTCGCTCCCCTTCTTGTTTCGGTTCGTAGGTCGATTACGTAGAGATTTTCGATGGAATTCCAAGATTTCACTCTAAACAAGTGCTACTTTGAGGCCTATGGCAAGTGATTCTTAGAAAAACTCTCTAATGGTCCACTTGTTCAAATTTAGGTTCTCTAGGGTGAGGCATTTGATTCCACAACCGCAAAAAAGTCTAGCTCATTCTATCACCGGATTGGAAACTTCTTTTTTTTGTAGTTCGCTAAATGAAATCAACGCCAGCCAGTCCCTAATGTCACATCCGTAAACATATATTAACGGTTGGGGAACGCAATGTAATTGATCCTACCATCATCTAACCTATCCACCCTAACTTCCTATGTACCTTTCGTGTCGCTCCCTTCTTGTTTCGTTCGTAGGTCGATTACGTAGAGATTTTCAATGGAATTCCAAGATTTCACTCTAAACAAGTGCTACTTTGAGGCCTATGGCAAGTGATTCTAGAAAAACTCTAAATGGTCCACTTGTTCAAATTTAGGTTCTCTAGGGTGAGGCATTTGATTCCACAACCGCAAAAAAGTCTAGCTCGATTCTATCGCCGATTGGAAACTTCTTTTGTTTGAGTTCGCTACTGAAATCAACGCCAGCAGCCCCTAATGTCACATCCGTAAACATATATTAACGGTTGGGGAACGCAATGTAATTGATCCTACCATCATCTAACCTATCCACCCTAACTTCCTATGTACCTTTCGTGTCGCTCCTTTCTTGTTTCGTTGTTCGTAGGTCGACATAGAGATTTTCGATGGAATTCCAAGATTTCACTCTAAACAAGTGCTACTTTGAGGCCTATGGCAAGTGATTCTAGAAAAACTCTCTAATGGTCCACTTGTTCAAATTTAGGTTCTCTAGGGTGAGGCATTTGATTCCACAACCGCAAAAAAAGTCTAGCTCGATTCTATCACGGATTGGAAACTTCTTTTGTTTTGAGTTCAAGGCTGAAATCAACGCCAGCCCCCTAATGTCACATCCGTAAACATATATTAACGGTTGGGGAACGCAATGTAATTGATCCTACCATCATCTAACCTATCCACCCTAACTTCCTATGTACCTTTCGTGTCGCTTCCCTTCTTGTTTCGTTCGCTGGTCGCACACGTAGATTTTCATGGAATTCCAAGATTTCACTCTAAACAAGTGCTACTTTGAGGCCTATGGCAAGTGATTCTTAGAAAAACTCTCTAATGGTCCACTTGTTCAAATTTAGGTTCTCTAGGGTGAGGTATTTGATTCCACAACCGCAAAAAGTCTAGCTCGATTCTATCACCGGATTGGAAACTTCTTTTGTTTTGAGTTCGCTACTGAAATCAACGCCAGCAGTCCCTAATGTCACATCCGTAAACATATATTAACGGTTGGGGAACGCAATGTAATTGATCCTACCATCATCTAACCTATCCACCCTAACTTCCTATGTACCTTTCGTGTCGCTCCCTTCTTGTTTCTGGTTCATAGGTCGCATATAGAGATTTTCAATGGAATTCCAAGATTTCACTCTAAACAAGTGCTACTTTGAGGCCTATGGCAAGTGATTCTTAGAAAAACTATCTAATGGTCCACTTGTTCAAATTTAGGTTCTCTAGGGTTAGGTATTTGATTCCACAACCGCAAAAAAGTCTAGCTCGATTCTATCACCGGATTGGAAACTTCTCTTTGTTTTGAGTTCGCGCTGAAATCAACGCCAAAGAGCCCCTAATGTCACATCCGTAAACATATATTAACGGTTGGGGAACGCAATGTAATTGATCCTACCATCATCTAACCTATCCACCCTAACTTCCTATGTACCTTTCGTGTCGCTCCCCTTCTTGTTTTGCTCGTCAGGTCGACATACGAGATTTTCAATGGAATTCCAAGATTTCACTCTAAACAAGTGCTACTTTGAGGCCTATGGCAAGTGATTCTTAGAAAAACTCTCTAATGGTCCACTTGTTCAAATTTAGGTTCTCTAGGGTGAGGCATTTGATTCCACAAATCGCAAAAAAGTCTAGCTCGATTCTATAGCACGGATTGGAAACTTCTTTTGTTTTGAGTTCACTGAAATCAACGCCAGCCAGTCCCTAATGTCACATCCGTAAACATATATTAACGGTTGGGGAACGCAATGTAATTGATCCTACCATCATCTAACCTATCCACCCTAACTTCCTATGTACCTTTCGTGGCGTTCCCCTTCTTGTTTCAGCCATAGGTCGACATAGAGATTTTCATGGAATTCCAAGATTTCACTCTAAACAAGTGCTACTTTGAGGCCTATGGCAAGTGATTCTTAGAAAAACTCTCTAATGGTCCACTTGTTCAAATTTAGGTTCTCTAGGGTGAGGTATTTGATTCCACAACCGCAAAAAGTCTAGCTCGATTCTATCACCGGATTGGAAACTTCTCTTTGTTTTGAGTTCGCTGAAATCAACGCCAGCAGCCCCTAATGTCACATCCAAAACATATATTAACGGTTGGGGAACGCAATGTAATTGATCCTACCATCATCTAACCTATCCACCCTAACTTCCTATGTACCTTTCGTGTCGCCCCTTCTTGTTTCTGCATAGGTCGACTTAGAGATTTTCAATGGAATTCCAAGATTTCACTCTAAACAAGTGCTACTTTGAGGCCTATGGCAAGTGATTCTTAGAAAAACTCTCTAATGGTCCACTTGTTCAAATTTAGGTTCTCTAGGGTGAGGCATTTGATTCCACAACCGCAAAAAAAGTCTAGCTCGATTCTATAGCGGATTGGAAACTTCTTTTGTTTTGAGTTCGCGCTGAAATCAACGCCAGCAGTCCCCTAATGTCACATCCAGAAACATATATTAACGGTTGAGGAACGCAATGTAATTGATCCTACCATCATCTAACCTATCCACCCTAACTTCCTATGTACCTTTCGTGTCGTCCCTTGTTCTTGTTTCGCTCGTAGGTCGACATAGAGATTTTCAATGGAATTCCAAGATTTCACTCTAAACAAGGGCTACTTTGAGGCCTATGACAAGTGATTCATAGAAAAACTATCTAATGGTCCACTTGTTCAAATTTAGGTCCTCTAGGGGGGGAGGTATTTGATTCCACAACCGCAAAAAAGTCTAGCTCGATTCTATAGCCGGATTGGAAACTTCTCTTTGTTTTGAGTTCACGCTGAAATCAGCGCCAGCAGTCTCTATTGTCACATCCAGAAACATATATTAACGGTTGAGAACGCAATGTAATTGATCCTACCATCATCTAACCTATCCACCATTAACTTCCTATGTACCTTTCGTGGCGTCCCCCTTCTTGTTTCGGCACGTAGGTCGACATAGAGATTTTTAATGGAATTCCAAGATTTCACTCTAAACAAGGGCTACTTTGAGGCCTATGACAAGTGATTCATAGAAAAACTATCTAATGGTCCACTTGTTCAAATTTAGGTCCTCTAGGGGAGGTATTTGATTCCACAACCGCAAAAAGTCTAGCTCGATTCTATAGCCGGATTGGAAACTTCTCTTTGTTTTGAGTTCGCTAAAATCAACGCCAGCCAGCCCCTAATGTCACATCCGTAAACATATATTTAACGGTTGAGGAACGCAATGTAATTGATCCTACCATCATCTAACCTATCCACCCTAACTTCCTATGTACCTTTCGTGTGCTCCCCCTCTTGTTTCGTGCGTAGGTCGACATAGAGATTTTCAATGGAATTCCAAGATTTCACTCTAAACAAGTGCTACTTTGAGGCCTATGGCAAGTGATTCTTAGAAAAACTATCTAATGGTCCACTTGTTCAAATTTAGGTTCTCTAGGGGAGGTATTTGATTCCACAACCGCAAAAAAGTCTAGCTCGATTCTATAGCCGGATTGGAAACTTCTCTTTGTTTTGAGTTCGCTACTGAAAATCAACGCCAAAGAAGCCCCTAATGTCACATCCGTAAACATATATTAACGGTTGAGGAATGCAATGTAATTGATCCTACCATCATCTAACCTATCCACCATAACTTCCTATGTACCTTTCGTGTCGTTCCCCTTCTTGTTTCGCTTCGTAGGTCGACATAGAGATTTTCAATGGAATTCCAAGATTTCACTCTAAACAAGTGCTACTTTGAGGCCTATGACAAGTGATTCTTAGAAAAACTATCTAATGGTCCACTTGTTCAAATTTAGGTCCTCTAGGGGGAGGTATTTGATTCCACAACCGCAAAAAAGTCTAGCTCGATTCTATAGCCGGATTGGAAACTTCTCTTTGTTTTGAGTTCGCGCTGAAATCAGCGCCAGCAGTCCCTAATGTCACATCCAGAAACATATATTAACGGTTGAGGAACGCAATGTAATTGATCCTACCATCATCTAACCTATCCACCATAACTTCCTATGTACCTTTCGTGTCGTTCCCCTTCTTGTTTTGCTACGTAGGTTGGTCGACATAGAGAGATTTTCAATGGAATTCCAAGATTTCACTCTAAACAAGTGCTACTTTGAGGCCTATGACAAGTGATTCTTAGAAAAACTCTCTAATGGTCCACTTGTTCAAATTTAGGTTCTCTAGGGTGAGGCATTTGATTCCACAAATCGCAAAAAAAGTTCTAGCTCGATTCTATAGCCGGATTGGAAACTTCTCTTTGTTTTGAGTTCCCACTGAAATCAACGCCCGGCCCAGTCCCTAATGTCACATCCGTAAACATATATTAACGGTTGAGGAACGCAACGTAATTGATCCTACCATCATCTAACCTATCCACCATAACTTCCTATGTACCTTTCTGGCGTCCCCCTTCTTGTTTCGATGCGTAGGTTCGACATAGAGATTTTTCAATGGAATTCCAAGATTTCACTCTAAACAAGGGCTACTTTGAGGCCTATGACAAGTGATTCTTAGAAAAACTATCTAATGGTCCACTTGTTCAAATTTAGGTCCTCTAGGGGGAGGTATTTGATTCCACAACCGCAAAACAGTCTAGCTCGATTCTATAGCTGGATTGGAAACTTCTCTTTGTTTTGAGTTCAAGCTGAAATCAACGCCAGCCCCAGCCGTCCCTAATGTCACATCCGTAAACATATATTAACGGTTGAGGAACACAACGTAATTGATCCTACCATCATCTAACCTATCCACCATAACTTCCTATGTACCTGTCGTGGTGTTCCCCTTCTTGTTTCGGTACGTAGGTCGACATAGAGATTTTCAATGGAATTCCAAGATTTCACTCTAAACAAGGGCTACTTTGAGGCCTATGACAAGTGATTCTTAGAAAAACTATCTAATGGTACACTTGTTCAAATTTAGGTCCTCTAGGGGGAGGTATTTGATTCCACAACCGCAAAAAAAGTCTAGCTCGATTCTATAGCTGGATTGGAAACTTCTCTTTGTTTTGAGTTCGCGCTAAAATCAACGCCAAAGCAAATCCATAATGTAACATCCAGAAACATATATTAACGGTTGAGGAACGCAACGCAATTGATCCTACCATCATCTAACATATCCACCATAACTTCCTAAGTACCTTTCGTGGCGTTCCCCATCTTGTTTCGGTACGTAGGTCGACATAGAGATTTTCAATGGAATTCCAAAATTTCACTCTAAACAAGGGCTACTTTGAGGCCTATGACAAGTGATTCTTACAAAAACTATCTAATGGTCCATTTGTTCAAATTTAGGTTCTCTAGGGGAGGTATTTGATTCCACAACCGCAAAAAAGTCTAGCTCGATTCTATAGCCGGATTGGAAACTTCTCTTTGTTTTGAGTTCAAGCTGAAATCAAATCGCCCGAGATTCCCTAATGTCACATCCGTAAACAAATATTAACGGTTGAGGAACGCAACGCAATTGATCCTACCATCATCTAACCTATCCACCATAACTTCCTATGTACCTTTCATGGCGTTCCCCTTCTTGTTTTGCTACGTAGGCGTCGACATAGAGATTTTCAATGGAATTCCAAGATTTTACTCTAAACAAGTGCTACTTTGAGGCCTATGACAAGTGATTCTTAGAAAAACTCTCTAATGGTCTACTTGTTCAAATTTGGGTTCTCTAGGGTGAGGCATTTGATTCCACAACCGCAAAAAAAGTCTAGCTCGATTCTATAGCCGGATTGGAAACTTCTCTTTTGTTTTGAGTTCCCACTGAAATCAACGCCAGCAGTCCCTAATGTCACATCCAGAAACATATATTAACGGTTGAGGAACGCAACGCAACTGATCCTACCATCATATAACATATCCACCATTACTTCCTATGTACCTTTCCCCGGCGTCCCCTTCTTGTTTCGATGACGTAGGTCTCCATATAGAGATTTTCAATGGAATTCCAAGATTTCACTCTAAACAAGGGCTACTTTGAGGCCTATGACAAGTGATTCTTAAAAAAACTATCTAATGGTCCACTTGTTCAAATTTAGGTCCTCTAGGGGAGGTATTTGATTCCACAACCGCAAAAAAGTCTAGCTCGATTCTATAGCCGGATTGGAAACTTCTCTTTGTTTTGAGTTCGCGCTGAAATCAGCGCCCGGCGATCCCTAATGTCACATCCGAAAACAAATATTAACGGTTGAGGAACGCAAACGCAATTGATCCTATCATCATCTACCTATCCACCATAACTTCCTATGTACCTTTCATGGCGTTCCCCTTCTTGTTTTGCTACGTACGTCGACATAGAGATGTTCAATGGAATTCCAAGATTTTACTCTAAACAAGTGCTACTTTGAGGCCTATGACATGTGATTCTTAGAAAAACTCTCTAATGGTCTACTTGTTCAAATTTAGGTCCTCTAGGGGGAGGTATTTGATTCCACAACCGCAAAAAAAGTCTAGCTCGATTCTATAGCCGGATTGAAAACTTCTCTTTGTTTTGAGTTCAAGCTGAAATCAACGCCAAGCAGTCCCCTAATGTCACAACCAGAAATATATACTAACGGTTGGGGAACGCAACATAATTGCAACGCAATTTATCCTACCATGATCTAACATATCCACCATAACTTCCTATGTACCTGTCGTGGCGTTCCCCTTCTTGTTTCGGTACGTAGGTCGACGTAGAGATTTTCAAAGGAATTCCAAGATTTCACTCTAAACAAGGCCTACTTTGAGGCGTATGACAAGTGATTCTTAGAAAAACTATCCACTGGTCCACTTGTTCAAATTTAGGTCCTCTAAGGGGAGTTATTTGATTCCACAACCGCAAAAAAGTCTAGCTCGATTCTATAGCCGGATTGGAAACTTCTCTTTGTTTTGAGTTCGCGCTGAAATCAGCGCCTGCAGTCCCTAATGTCACATCCACAAGCATATATTAACGGTTGAGGAACGCAACGCAATTGATCCTACCATCATCTAACATATCCACCATAACTTCCTATGTCTATGTAACTTTCGTGGCGTTCCCCATCTTGTTTCGGTACATAGGTCGACATAGAGATTTTCAATGGAATTCCAAAATTTCACTCTAAACAAGGGCTACTTTGAGGCCTATGACAAGTGATTCTTACAAAAACTATCTAATGGTCCATTTGTTGAAATTTAGGGCCTCTAGGGGAGGTATTTGATTCCACAACCGCAAAAAAAAAGTCTAGCTCGATTCTATAGCGGATTGGAAACTTCTCTTTGTTTTGAGTTGGTGCTGAAATCAGCGCCAAAGTCCCTAATGTCACATCCGGAAACAAATATTAACGGTTGAAGAACGCAACGCAATTGATCCTACCATCATCTAACCTATCCACCATAACTTCCTATGTACCTTTCATGGCGTTCCCCTTCTTGTTTTGCTACGTAGGTCGACATAGAGATGTTCAATGGAATTCCAAGATTTCACTCTAAACAAGTGCTACTTTGAGGCCTATGACAAGTGATTCTTAGAAAAACTCTCTAATGGTCCACTTGTTCAAATTTAGGTTCTCTAGGGTGAGGCATTTGATTCCACAACCGCAAAAAAGTCTAGCTCGATTCTATAGCCGGATTGACAACTTCTCTTTGTTTTGAGTTCACACTGAAATCTGCGCCAGCAGTCCCTAATGTCACATCCAGAAACATATATTAACGGATGAGGAACATAACGCAATTGATCCTACCATCATCTAACATATCCACCATAACTTCCTATGTACCTTTCATGGCGTTCCCCTTCTTGTTTCGTGCGTAGGTCGACATAGAGATTTTAATGGAATTCCAAGATTTCACTCTAAACAAGGGCTACTTTGAGTCCTATGACAAGTGATTCATAGAAAAACTATCTAATGGTCCACTTGTTCAAATTTAGGTCCTCTAAGGGGAGGTATTTGATTCGACAACCGCAAAAAAGTCTAGCTCGATTCTATAGCCGGATTGGAAACTTCTCTTTGTTTTTTGAGTTCGCGCTGAAATCAGCGCTAGCATCCCTAATGTCACATCCGAAAACATATATTTACGGTTGAGGAACGCATAACGCAATTGATCCTACCATCATCTAACCTATCCACCATAACTTCCTATGTACCTTTCGTGGCATTCCCCATCTTGTTTTGTATGCGTAGGTCGACATAGAGATTTTCAATGGAATTCCAAAATTTCACTCTAAAAAAGGGCTACTTTGAGGCCTATGACAAGTGATTCTTACAAAAACTATCTAATGGTCCATTTGTTCAAATTTAGGGCCTCTAGGGGGAGGTATTTGATTCCACAACCGCAAAAAAGTCTAGCTCGATTCTATAGCCGGATTGGAAACTTCTCTTTGTTTTGAGTTCGCTGAAATCAATCGCCCGGATTCCCTAATGTCACATCCGAAAACAAATATTAACGGTTGAGGAACGCAACGCAATTGATCCTACCATCATCTAACCTATCCACCATAACTTCCTATGTACCTTTCATGGCGTTCCCCTTCTTGTTTTGCTACGTACGTCGACATAGAGATGTTCAATGGAATTCCAAGATTTTACTCTAAACAAGTGCTACTTTGAGGCCTATGACATGTGATTCTTAGAAAAACTCTCTAATGGTCTACTTGTTCAAATTAGGGTTCTCTAGGGTGAGGCATTTGATTCCACAACCGCAAAAAAGTCTAGCTCGATTCTATAGCCGGATTGGAAACTTCTCTTTGTTTTGAGTTCGCGCTGAAATCAGCGCCAGCAGTCCCTAATGTCACATCCAGAAACATATAATAACGGTTGAGGAACGCAACGCAATTGATCCTACCATCATCTAACCTATCCACCATAACTTCCTATGTACCTTTCGTGGCATTCCCCATCTTGTTTCGGTACATAGGTCGACATAGAGATTTTCAATGGAATTCCAAAATTTCACTCTCAACAAGGGCTACTTTGAGGCCTATGACAAGTGATTCTTAGAAAAACTCTCTAATGGTCCACTTCTTCAAATTTGGGTTCTCTAGGGTGAGGCATTTGATTCCACAACCGCAAAAAAGTCTAGCTCGATTCTATAGCCGGATTGGAAACTTCTCTTTGTTTTGAGTTCGCGCTGAAATCAGCGCCAGCAGTCCCTAATGTCACATCCAAAAACATATATTAACGGTTAAGGAACGCAACGCAATTGATCCTACCATCATCTAACCTATCCACCATAACTTCCTATGTACCTTTCCTGGCGTCCCCCTTCTTGTTTCGGTACGTAGGTCGACATAGAGATTTTCAATGGAATTCCAAGATTTCACTCTAAACAAGGGCTACTTTGAGGCCTATGACAAGTGATTCTTAGAAAAACTATCTAATGGTCCACTTGTTCAAATTTAGGTCCTCTAGGGGGAGGTATTTGATTCCACAACTGCAAAAAAGTCTAGCTCGATTCTATAGCCGGATTGAAAACTTCTCTTTGTTTTGAGTTCGCGCTAAAATCAGCGCCAGCGTTCCCTAATGTCACATCCAGAAACATATATTAACTGTTGAGGAACGCAACGCAATTGCAACGCAATTTATCCTACCATGATCTAACATATCCACCATAACTTCCTATGTACCTGTCGTGGCGTTCCCCTTCTTGTTTGGTGCGTGTAGGTCGACATAGAGATTTTCAAAGGAATTCCAAGATTTCACTCTAAACAAGGCCTACTTTGAGGCCTATGACAAGTGATTCTTAGAAAAACTATCCAATGGTCCACTTGTTCAAATTTAGGTCCTCTAAGGGGAGTTATTTGATTCCACAACCGCAAAAAGTCTAGCTCGATTCTATAGCCGGATTGGAAACTTCTCTTTGTTTTGAGTTCGCGCTGAAATCAGCCTGCGAGTCCCTAATGTCACATCCACAAGCATATATTAACGGTTGAGGAACGCAAGCGCAATTGATCCTACCATCATCTAACATATCCACCATAACTTCCTATGTCTATGTAACTTTTCGTGGCGTTCCCCCATCTTGTTTCGATACATAGGTCGACATAGAGATTTTCAATGGAATTCCAAAATTTCACTCTAAACAAGGGCTACTTTGAGGCCTATGACAAGTGATTCTTACACAAACTATCTAATGGTCCATTTGTTGAAATTTAGGGCCTCTAGGGGGAGGTATTTGATTCCACAACCGCAAAAAAGTCTAGCTCGATTCTATAGCCGGATTGGAAACTTCTCTTTGTTTTGAGTTGGTGCTGAAATCAGCGCCAACAGTCCCTAATGTCACATCCGGAAACAAATATTAACGGTTGAAGAACGCAACGCAATTGATCCTACCATCATCTAACCTATCCACCATAACTTCCTATGTACCTTTCATGGCGTTCCCCTTCTTGTTTTGCTACGTAGGTCGACATAGAGATGTTCAAAGGAATTCCAAGATTTCACTCTAAACAAGTGCTACTTTGAGGCCTATGACAAGTGATTCTTAGAAAAACTCTCTAATGGTCCACTTGTTCAAATTTAGGTCCTCTAGGGGAGGTATTTGATTCCACAACCGCAAAAACAGTCTAGCTCGATTCTATAGCTGGATTAGAAACTTCTCTTTGTTTTGAGTTCACTGAAATCAGCGCCAAGCAGATCCCTAATGTCACATCCGAAAAACATATATTAACGGTTGAGGAACACAACGTAATTGATCCTACCATCATCTAACCTATCCACCATAACTTCCTATGTACCTTTCGTGGTGGTGTTCCCCTTCTTGTTTTGATGCGTAGGTCGACATAGAGATTTTCAATGGAATTCCAAGATTTCACTCTAAACAAGGGCTACTTTGAGGCCTATGACAAGTGATTCTTAGAAAAACTATCTAATGGTACACTTGTTCAAATTTAGGTCCTCTAGGGGAGGAATTTGATTCCACAACCGCAAAAAAGTCTAGCTCGATTCTATAGCTGGATTGGAAACTTCTCTTTTTTTTGAGTTCGCTAAAATCAGCCCGGCCGATCCATAATGTAACATCCGTAAACATATATTAACGGTTTGAGGAACGCAACGCAATTGATCCTACCATCATCTAACATATCCACCATAACTTCCTAAGTACCTTTAGGTAGTGGTGTTCCCCATCTTGTTTCGTATGCGTTGGTCGACATAGAGATTTTCAATGGAATTCCAAAATTTCACTCTAAACAAGGGCTACTTTGAGGCCTATGGCAAGTGATTCTTACACAAACTATCTAATGGTCCATTTGTTCAAATTTAGGGCCTCTATGGGGAGGTATTTGATTCCACAACCGCAAAAAAAGTCTAGCCCGATTCTATAGCCGGATTGGAAACTTCTCTTTGTTTTGAGTTCGCTGAAATCAAATCAGCCAGTCCCTATTGTCACATCCGGAAACAAATATTAACGGTTGAGGAACGCAACGCAATTGATCCTACCATCATCTAACCTATCCACCATAACTTCCTATGTACCTTTCGTGGCGTTTCCCTTCTTGTTTTGCTACATAGGTCGACATAGAGATGTTCAATGGAATTCCAAGATTTCACTCTAAACAAGTGCTACTTTGAGGCCTATGACAAGTGATTCTTAGAAAAACTCTCTAATGGTCCACTTGTTCAAATTTGGGTTCTCTAGGGTGAGGCATTTGATTGCACAACCGCAAAAAAGTCTAGCTCGATTCTATAGCCGGATTGGAAACTTCTCTTTGTTTTGAGTTCGCGCTGAAATCAGCGCCAGCAGTCCCTAATGTCACATCCAGAAACATATATTAACGGTTAAGGAACACAACGCAATTGATCCTACCATCATCTAACCTATCCACCATAACTTTCTATGTACCTTTCCCAAGGCGTCCCCTTCTTGTTTTTGATGCGTAGGTCGACATAGAGATTTTCAATGGAATTCCAAGATTTCACTCTAAATATGGGCTACTTTGAGGCCTATGACAAGTGATTCTTAGAAAAACTATCTAATGGTCCACTTGTTCAAATTTAGGTCCTCTACGGGGAGGCATTTGATTCCACAACTGCAAAAAAGTCTAGCTCGATTCTATAGCCGGATTAGAAACTTCTCTTTGTTTTGAGTTCGCGCTAAAATCAGCGCCAGCATTCCCTAATGTCACATCCAGAAACATATATTAACGGTTGAGGAACGCAACGCAATTGATCCTACCATGATCTAACATATCCACCATAACTTCCTATGTCCCTTTCGTGGCGTTCCCCTTCTTGTTTCGGTACGTAGGTCGACATAGAGATTTTCAATGGAATTCCAAGATTTCACTCTAAACAAGGGCTACTTTGAGGCGTATGACAAGTGATTCTTAGAAAAACTATCTACTGGTCCACTTGTTCAAATTTAGGTCCTCTAAGGGGAGGTATTTGATTCGACAACCGCAAAAAGGTCTAGCTCGATTCTATAGCCAGATTGGAAACTTCTCTTTGTTTTGAGTTCGCGCTGAAATCAGCGCTAGCAGTCCCTAATGTCACATCCAGAAACATATATTTACGGTTGAGGAACGCAACGCAATTGATCCTACCATCATCTAACCTATCCACCATAACTTCCTATGTACCTTTCGTGGCATTCCCCATCTTGTTTCGGTACATAGGTCGACATAGAGATTTTCAATGGAATTCCAAAATTTCACTCTAAACAAGGGCTACTTTGAGGCCTATGACAAGTGATTCTTACACAAACTATCTAATGGTCCATTTGTTCAAATTTAGGGCCTCTAGGGGGAGGTATTTGATTCCACAACCGCAAAAAAGTCTAGCTCGATTCTATAGCCGGATTGGAAACTTCTCTTTGTTTTGAGTTCGCGCTGAAATCAGCGCCAGCATTCCCTAATGTCACATCCAGAAACAAATATTAACGGTTGAGGAACGCAACGCAATTGATCCTACCATCATCTAACCTATCCACCATAACTTCCTATGTACCTTTCATGGCGTTCCCCTTCTTGTTTTGCTACGTACGTCGACATAGAGATGTTCAATGGAATTCCAAGATTTTACTCTAAACAAGTGCTACTTTGAGGCCTATGACATGTGATTCTTAGAAAAACTCTCTAATGGTCTACTTGTTCAAATTAGGGTTCTCTAGGGTGAGGCATTTGATTCCACAACCGCAAAAAAGTCTAGCTCGATTCTATAGCCGGATTGGAAACTTCTCTTTGTTTTGAGTTCGCTGAAATCAGCGCCCGGCCGATCCCTAATGTCACAACCGTAAAATATATACTTAACGGTTGGGGAACGCAAACATAATTGATCCTACCATCATCTAACCTATCCACCATAACTTCCTATGTACCTTTCGTGTCGTTCCCCTTCTTGTTTCGGTACATAGGTCGACATAGAGATTTTCAATGGAATTCAAAGATTTCACTCTAAACAAGTGCTACTTTGAGGCCTATGACAAGTGATTCTTACAAAAACTATCTAATGGTCCACTTGTTCAAATTTAGGTCCTCTAGGGTGAGGTATTTGATTCCACAACCGCAAAAAAAGTCTAGCTCGATTCTATAGCCGGATTGAAAACTTCTCTTTTGTTTTGAGTTCGCGCTGAAATCAAGCGCCGGCCGATCCCTAATGTCACATCCAAAACATATAATAACGGTTGAGGAACATAAACGCAATTGATCCTACCATCATCTAACCTATCCACCATAACTTCCTATGTACCTTTCGTGGCATTCCCCATCTTGTTTTGGTACATAGGTCGACATAGAGATTTTCAATGGAATTCCAAAATTTCACTCTAAACAAGGGCTACTTTGAGGCCTATGACAAGTGATTCTTAGAAAAACTCTCTAATGGTCCACTTCTTCAAATTTGGGTTCTCTAGGGTGAGGCATTTGATTCCACAACCGCAAAAAAAGTCTAGCTCGATTCTATAGCCGATTGGAAACTTCTCTTTGTTTTGAGTTCGCGCTGAAATCAGCGCCAGCCCGATCCCTAATGTCACATCCAAAAACATATATTAACGGTTAAGGAACATAACGCAATTGATCCTACCATCATCTAACCTATCCACCATAACTTCCTATGTACCTTTCTGGCGTCCCCCTTCTTGTTTCGATGCGTAGGTCGACATAGAGATTTTCAATGGAATTCCAAGATTTCACTCTAAACAAGGGCTACTTTGAGGCCTATGACAAGTGATTCTTAGAAAAACTATCTAATGGTCCACTTGTTCAAATTTAGGTCCTCTAGGGGAGGTATTTGATTCCACAACCGCAAAAAGTCTAGCTCGATTCTATAGCCGGATTGAAAACTTCTCTTTGTTTTGAGTTCGCGCTAAAATAAGCGCCGGCGTTCCCTAATGTCACATCCGAAAACATATATTAACGGTTGAGGAACATAGCGCAATTGCAACGCAATTTATCCTACCATGATCTAACATATCCACCATAACTTCCTATGTACCTTTCGTGGCGTTCCCTTCTTGTTTCGGTGCACGTAGGTCGACATAGAGATTTTCAAAGGAATTCCAAGATTTCACTCTAAACAAGGCCTACTTTGAGGCCTATGACAAGTGATTCTTAGAAAAACTATCCAATGGTCCACTTGTTCAAATTTAGGTCCTCTAAGGGGAGGCATTTGATTCCACAACCGCAAAAAGTCTAGCTCGATTCTATAGCCGGATTGGAAACTTCTCTTTGTTTTGAGTTCGCTGAAATCGCGCCCTGCAGTCCCTAATGTCACATCCACAAGCATATATTAACGGTTGAGGAACATAACGCAATTGATCCTACCATCATCTAACATATCCACCATAACTTCCTATGTCTATGTAACTTTCGTGGCGTTCCCCATCTTGTTTTAATGGAATTACATAGGTCGACATAGAGATTTTCAATGGAATTCCAAAATTTCACTCTAAACAAGGGCTACTTTGAGGCCTATGACAAGTGATTCTTACACAAACTATCTAATGGTCCATTTGTTGAAATTTAGGGCCTCTAGGGGGAGGTATTTGATTCCACAACCGCAAAAAAGTCTAGCTCGATTCTATAGCCGGATTGGAAACTTCTCTTTGTTTTGAGTTGGTGCTGAAATCAGCGCCAACAGTCCCCCTAATGTCACATCCGAAACAAATATTAACGGTTGAAGAACGCAACGCAATTGATCCTACCATCATCTAACCTATCCACCATAACTTCCTATGTACCTTTCATGGCGTTCCCCCTTCTTGTTTTGCTACGTAGGTCGACATAGAGATGTTCAATGGAATTCCAAGATTTCACTCTAAACAAGTGCTACTTTGAGGCCTATGACAAGTGATTCTTAGAAAAACTCTCTAATGGTCCACTTGTTCAAATTTAGGTTCTCTAGGGTGAGGCATTTGATTCCACAACCGCAAAAAAGTCTAGCTCTCGATTCTATAGCCGGATTGACAACTTCTCTTTGTTTTGAGTTCACACTGAAAATCTGCGCCCGGCAGTCCCTAATGTCACATCCGAAACATATATTAACGGATGAGGAACATAAACGCAATTGATCCTACCATCATCTAACCTATCCACCATAACTTCCTATGTACCTTTCGTGGCGTTCCCCTTCTTGTTTCGCATAATAGGTCGACATAGAGATTTTCAATGGAATTCCAAGATTTCACTCTAAACAAGTGCTACTTTGAGGCCTATGACAAGTGATTCTTAGAAAAACTCTCTAATGGTCCACTTGTTCAAATATATGTTCTCTAGGGTGATCCATTTGATTCCACAACCGCGAAAAATTCTAGCCCGATTCTATTGCCGGATTGGAATATTTTTTCTTTTGAGTTCCCACTGAAATCAGCACCAAGTCTAGGCCTAATGTCACATCCGAGAAACATATATTAACGGTTAAGGAACGCAACGCAATTGATCCTACCATCATCTAACCTATCCACCATAACTTCCTATGTATATTTCGTTGGCGTTCCCCTTCTTGTTTCTGATGCGTAGGTCAACATAGAGATTTTCAATGGAATTCCAAGATTTCACTCTAAAGAAGTGCTACTTTGAGGCCTATGACAAGTGATTCTTAGAAAAACTCTCTAATGGTCCACTTGTTCAAATTAAGGTTCTCTAGGGTGAGGCATTTGATTCCACAACCGCAAAAAAGTCTAGCTCGATTCTATAGACGGATTGGAAACTTCTCTTTGTTTTGAGTTCGCGCTGAAATCAGCACCAATTGTTATCCCTAATGTCACATCGAAAACATATATTAACGGTTGAGGAACACAACGCAATTAATCCTACCATCATTTAACCTATCCACCATAACTTCATATGTACCTTTCATGGCGTTCCCCTTCTTGTTTTAAATTATATGTAGGTCGTTTATAGAGATTTTCAATGGAATTCCAAGATTTCACTCTAAACAAGTGCTACTTTGAGGCCTATGACAAGTGATTGTTAGAAAAACTCTCTAATGGTCCACTTGTTCAAATTTAGGTTCTCTAGGGTGAGGCATTTGATTCCACAACCACAAAAATAGCTAGATGTATTGCACTAATTATAGTATTCATTTGACATATATGATTAGGAGTATCTTAGGAATATTCATTCTATTCTTTCTATAACATGTTAATAGCTCGTATGACACTAGTGGCATATGATGATCTTAGACTTGGGTATTGATCATTTATATATTTATCTTTATCCTGTGACTTATCCTGTTGAGTAATGTTAGATGCATATGGCTACTCTGCATTGTACAACTGTAAGTGGATCTCATAAATAAATCACAATATAAATCATTAGATATCCTTTTCTCTCTACTTTCCATAGACTCCCTTCCCTGTGGTAAAATATAAATACGATACCTGGATTACTCCCCGTGAAGTGCTACAATTGGTATTTCTATCATGTAAACTTTTGCGATATCATGTTCATTCTTTTATCAAGGCCAATCAACAAATACCATGCCCCGCATTTCTTTGAGCGTTATTGCTAGGGTGACAGACTAGTACGTAGGTAATGCTTAGAAATGAGTGGTATACCTTGAGTACATATCCTGGTGAGATTAACTCCACTATGGATAATGATGCTAAGTTTACACCCCACTACTAACACCGCCTAACTCCGCTTTGTTGGATCATGAGGTTAATCCCATATCCAAGCTAACATGATTAGATAGATATCCCATATATATTTCTTTTGCCTTCCTAATTGGGATCGTGTAAGAAATATCAACAAGCATTTCTGGCGCCGTTGCCGGGGAAGGCGTAGTCTATCCAGAGAAATAATTTTTTTCTTGGCTTTGTTTTTCAAAACTTTCCTAGTTTGGAAGAGCATAGTCAATCTTTTAAAATTTTGAAAAGATGTTTTCCTAACTTCAAAAGTTTTCTAGTGCTTCTTTCCAGCTTTCTCTAGTTTGGAAGGGTATTAGCCAAGACTTAGACAGTATTATCCTATTAAGTTGGTATTGTTTCTGACTTTACTAGTTAGAAAGGGTGCTAGCCAAAAATCCTATGAACACATCATATAAGGAAACAAGAGAGATCACTTACACTACATGATGCATTGAGAACCCATTATCACATACTCAAACAGGCTCAACCCTGTTTTCTATTTGTTTTGATCTTATGCAGGGAAAAATATATGTATGAATTGGAACCTTCCAGAAAATTTTATTGAAGATCCTGAAAAATTAATCGAGCAAGCGAGCAAAAAACTTCGGACAAACTCCGGCACCTTCATCATCATCATCATCATCGAGACACCAAGATCTACTAATTTGGAAGTTGATCAAACAAGGCGAAGCTTAACACCTGAATTTGAAGCTATGGCAACCAAGACACTTCGTGAGTTCTCGGCTCCTACCACGGACAACATTCTCGTTGGTCCAAAGGTAGAGGTTGGAGACAAAGACTTTGAGCTTAAGCCGGGGCTCATCAACATGGTGCAATCAAGTCAATTTTGTGGAAAGGCACATGAAGATGCTAGTGCTCATCTCCAACACTTTCTGGAGATTTGCAGCATATTCACTATGAAGGACGTATCCGAAGATGCAATCTTGCTCCGCCTCTTTCCATTCTCACTATTGGGAAGGGCTAAGCAATGGTTTTATGTTACGAAAGATAAGAATACAACATGGGATATATGTTCCACAGCCTTTCTTGCTAAGTTCTTTCCTGTAGGCAAGACAAATGCCTTAAGAGGGAAGATATCTAATTTTCAGCAACAGCATGATGAATCAATCCCGGAAGCGTGGGAGCGTTTCCAAGAATACATTTCAGAATGTCCACACCATGGGATGGAGAAGTGGTCGTTGATGCGGACTTTCTATCATGGGCTTGTTCCCAGTGCTCGTGAAACTATGGATCTTTGCAGCTGGTGGAGCTTTCTTATCACTTACATTAACTCATGCCACAGAGCTTGTGGAGAAGATGGCTTCCAACCAAGGTTGGAGTGAAGAGCGTCAATCTCGCAAGAGAGGAATGCACCAGCTTAAGGAAGTAGATATGCTATCTGCTAAGATGGACCTTATAATGAAGAAGCTAGAGGATAGAGATCCTCAACCCAAGGCAGTAATGCAAATTCAAGACTCACGCATGACATGTGAAGAATGTGGAAACACATGCCACATTGGCAGGAATTGCCCAGAGATTATGGAGGACATCAACTTCATCAATAACAACAATAATTTTTGTCCTCAACAGAATCAAGGTTGGAACCAACAGAGGCCCAATTATCAAGGAAACTACCAAGGTAACAATCCAGGTAACAATTTTAATACTTAACAACCTTCCTTGAGAGACCTTGTTGTTAACCAAGGTAAAACCATGGAAAATCTGTCTAGAAAAATAGCAACTAATGATAAAGCTCTTGAACTTATTAATACTCGTATGGAAAGCTTTTCTTCAGCTATAAAGAATCAGCACAGCTTCAATAAGATGATAGAATCTCAGATTTCTCAGTTATCTGTTCCACTAACCACACCAGGAAAGATTTCGGGGCAACCGAAAGAATTAGAAACTGCAAATCTTGTTGATATTTATAATGCAGGTCGTTACTATAGAGACCTCGGGAAGCTGTTGGTTGGATGACTCGATGCCACCTAAAAAGGAACATCCGGGGAGGCCGGTCATTACAATCAAGATTGGACAACACACATTCGACAATGCTCTCTGTGATTTTGGCTCAAGCGTCAACATACTACCCAAGGTAATTTATGAAAAGATTTATAGTGAACCGCTTTGGAAAATGAATATGTGCTTGCGACTTGCGGATCAATCATTACTTTATCGGGGATCCTTGAAGACGTGTGTGTGGGAATGAGAGGCTCTTACGCATACCCGGCCGGACTTCGCGGTGGTAGACACTTGGAAGAAATGAAAGAGCAACAATCATACTCGGTTGACCATTCTTATGCTCGACCAAAGGCGTCATTTACGCGATCGGTCTTGAAGATTGTTTTCAACATCAAAGGGAAAAGAGAGAAATTCACTTTCAAGAACAAGGTACACACCTCTCTTACTTATTCCCAAAAATACCAATCATTATGTTTTAGAACCAAAGGTAGAAATCTACAACAAGAACGGGAGGGAGGAATCGAAATCGGAATCGAACAAGAACAAGGCGGCCTGACCTACAAAGGTAATGGTAGTAAATAAAACAACATCTTATAATGACCTTTTACTTCAGTCTCGATGCTTAAACAACAAGATGATCCAGTACTCCTACCATCGCATGCTCTATTCAATGTTTAACTTTCTATAATACATTTTGCGATACGGGATCTGGTATTAATCTAATGGCAAAGGTTATATATGAATTATTATTTGGAAAATTGCCGTTGCAACCAACGTATGTGCAGCTGCAGATGGCAGACCAATCTTATAGAGTTCTTGAAGGAATTGCTAAAGACGTACCAGTCAAGATTATGGACCACTATGTTCTTATTGACTTTGTAGTCATGGACATGGGGAAGGAAGAAGATCCTCCACTAGTGCTTGGGAGACCATTCCTCAACACTACTCGCGCAATCATCTACATCCATACAGGAGAGATTCATTTCCACTTCCCTAAAGAGAAGGTATGTGTTTACTTTAATAGTTATAATTATCATGAATTTCCCACGAAGAACAGGTCAGCTCGTCGCCGTCATAATAGACGATGGATCAAGAATCTAGAAGAAGATAAGGTAAGTGAAGAGGCTAAAGCTCTTACACCTAATACATCCACGGAGAAAGAAGAATCAACTACTCCAAAGAAAAGTTCATCATCCAAAAGATGGAGGAAGAAGAAGACTTCTCCCAGAACATCATCAGAAGAGACTATAGAATCATCAGTGCCACCGATTGTGACAACTAATATACCATGGGAGTGAAGAGCGAAACTTGAAGTCCTGTTCGGAGGACTCTAAACACCGAATCCTCGCCGCCGAAAGGTAAGTCGGTAAGTTATCAATAAAATCCCAAGACTGTATATTTATTCTTTCTCTATCATATCTTTTTAGCATCTTATATATGCATTTGAAAACAACAAAAATATATTTTGTCTTTTGTCTTTTGTGAAAACCTTTAAGCCCCATGCTAATATCCCCGAGGCTTAACACCTCTAGGCTATTTGCTGTGGTGGCATAAAAAATAAAATAAAGATGCATAAATTCTTTATCTTTTCTTGCATATAAAAATAAAATAAAAATTTGAAAAATAAAAATCCAAAAATATTTCCCAGGCAACATAAAGCAATGTGGCTAACCCCTAACGCTTAATCAAGATCCACTAGTTTTGTTGTCTATTTGAGATCAACAGATTTCAAGAGGAGAAGAGATATGTTAGGCGCCACCCTTGGCGCCAACTACCTCAACTTCTACATCATTGAAGATTACACTCCAATCTAGCTTGGGGAGTGCAACCCCCGATTATCCGGATAAGTATCGTACTATCCATTTATATATTATTATTATTAGTTAAATATTTTGTTTACTAGAAAGACTCTTAAAAAACAACTAGTCTTTTGTTAGAGTGAGAATAAAAGGATCAAGAGAGAGTGTTCACTAAGTTTACTTTGCTCAACTAAAAGGAACCCCAAAATCTGCCAACATGGAGATGATGAATAGTTACTCCGTTGTTATACTTTTCTAGTACCTAGCTTTTAAGCTTAATTTCTCTTGAGCTCCATTTGCAAAATTACTTTGATTTGATATTTACTCTAAACCTGAAACCTATGGGTTGCAATTGCTTGCTCTAAAGTCTAGGTAATTGACGGATATGATATATGATAGTCCGAGCTGCTATTTGATCTTACTCCTAGTGACACTAGATTTTTCGGAGATTTATATTTTGAAAATTGAAAATGCACATGATAAGTTCCTGTGTGACAAGAGTGTGAACCTCCTACCACAGCCATATATACATGCTCCTTAGATTAGGAAAACCTTTTTGATTTATATATATAGGCTGCTTGCTTTGCATTGAGTTTGTTCAATCTTTGTCGACCCTTAGAAACTTGTCATGCTGATCATGTACACTCCACTACATTCCACTCGACTCCATACACTTACCCTGGAAATACGCATCCACCACATATACACCCACCATATATATATCAATATCCATTTCACTCTAGCCCGCAAAAATGTTCTACTCCTCTCTCGGGAGAGAGCAACCAAAAATATTCACTATACCCATCCACTCATTCATTGCTAGCCAACATCTTACAAAAGCTCCATTATATTTATTTACCTCTCAAAAAGTTATTGCAAAAAGAGATTTGGATTGTAGATTAAAAAAAAGAAAAAAAAAAAAAAGGAGATGAAAAATGGACAAAAGTCCTACGGGGCGAGTAGAGCCTACCTCCCTAAGAAAAAGAAAAAGAATAAAGGAGAGTTAAAAAATGGACAAGTGTCCGCTGAAAACAATGGGTACTTAGATGCTCGCCTCTCCATAAAAAAAAAAATAAAGAAAGAAAAAGATACAACCCGGGTTCTCTCTGAGTTTTCAAATTCCATAAGAGAGAAGATTTCTCAAGGAGCAAAAGTAAGATTTCACCTCATTCATTCTATACACCTTACTATATTCTCTATCATATATATTCCATCCACAATACACATGCATCACTTGATCAGTGTGACTTGTAACTTTGGATCCATTGCTTGAATTTACAATATATGCTTAGTAAGTAAATAAATTATTTTCTCCTACCTATGAACTCTAGATATATAAGCCTTAGATATAGGGTGAGAGAGAAGAAGGCATAGTGTGCTACTGCCTTAGCCAAAAATACTACATATTATGAGAGAAAGGCAACACTACCTTATTGCCTTAGAGAGGATCCACAAATACCCAAATGAGAGATTAGAGAGAAAGTCATCTTGAGGAACTTTGAGTTTTATTTAGAAAATCAGCAAAAAAACTCGGAAGGACAGTTGATCAAAAGAGTTTGAGATATAGTGCTCAACTTGACTGTTCTATCTTTCAATTACCCAAGATTGAAGAAAAAGGTATAAGCCCCAAAAGGTAAGAGGTAATATGGGTAAGTTGAAGTTCTAAAAAGTTTATCTTTATCTGGAGAGAAATTTTGTTTGAAAGCATGTGTACTTTTAAGGTGTGATAGCGTTGCAGCAACTCCCGATCCAAGTAAGTAGTTTAATATAATATCATGTGTCTTGCTAAGAGACTAGCAAGAGGGAAGCTTGGGGAGCTTGTTGACACCTGTTATAGCATAATATTATAAGTTAAATAATATGAAATAAGGGCTCAAGATAAAGACCAAACATAAGTCTAGGGGTCTAACTAACATAATTCTACGAGTTTTGGTATTCGTGACTTTCTAGGGACTTGATAAATAAATGCCGAGAAGAATGGAGAAAGTTCCGAATATACAAGACATATGATGACAAGACTTGACCGTGAAGTAACTCAACCCGAAAAGTGGATTAAAACATTCTAGAAGATACCAGAGGACACCGAAAAAGACGGGAAGCCGAGGTGGCATGCCACCACAGCGGCGCCGGTGCCAACTAGGCGGCCGCCCGGTGCCAACTAACCCGGCCGCCCGGTGCCAACTAGGGCTGGCCGCCCGGTGGGCCACCCCCGTCGACCTCTCCTTTCTAGGTCGGTTTACTACCGACTTTGAGGTTGTATCTACACCGTTGTTGAAGGTCGGTTCGATCCAAGGGTTCACGTTCATCGCCAAGTACTATATAAGAAGACCAAATGACCTAGGGCGATAACAATTTCATTATCATATTCATTATCAACTCATACCCATCAAGTCCAGCCAAGTCTAGACCTAAGCCCTAGTTCATACTAGAAGTAGTTAGCTATCTAGCTAGTTCTAGTTGAAGATCAAGTTCATCTTGAGTTCACGATAGTCAAGAAGTAGCAAGGATCATCGTTCTTGAGACTTCTCTCTTGTATTCGATCTGTAAGTATTATTATATTTAGAATACAATTGTTATGGCTTTGATCTTTATAATTATTATATTCTTATTGATATGTGTTTATGCTTTTTGTGATTATATGTTTAGTTTAGTAAGATTGCTTTATATTTTATGCATGGAATTGTATAGCATCCATATAGATGATCACTATGTGGGTGATGAGCAATGTGTAAACATGGTGTTTATACAACGTTTATCTACAATTGCACCCTACATTCCGGGCCGTGTGGTAGATCGTGGGAGTGACAGTCTGTTGAGTCCTATGGAATCCACCCTCCGAATGTAGGACTAGTCGAGTTTATTATTACGGTAATGATCAAGTTTCGTCCTTGGTTGTTATTGGTAATGCTTGCCATGTGTAGAAGTAATCCAACCTTGCCATGATAGCTAGATGTATTGCACTAATTATAGTATTCATTTGACATATATGATTAGGAGTATCTTAGGAATATTCATTCTATTCTTTCTATAACATGTTAATAGCTCGTATGACACTAGTGGCATATGATGATCTTAGACTTGGGTATTGATCATTTATATATTTATCTTTATCCTGTGACTTATCCTGTTGAGTAATGTTAGATGCATATGGCTACTCTGCATTGTACAACTGTAAGTGGATCTCATAAATAAATCATAATATAAATCATTAGATATCCTTTTCTCTCTACTTTCCATAGACTCCCTTCCCTGTGGTAAAATATAAATACGATACCTGGATTACTCCCGGTGAAGTGCTACAATTGGTATTTCTATCTGTGCGCTTGCAGATATCATGTTCATTCTTTTATCAAGGCCAATCAACAAATACCATGCCCCGCATTTCTTTGAGCGTTATTGCTAGGGTGACAGACTAGTACGTAGGTAATGCTTAGAAATGAGTGGTATACCTTGAGTACATATCCTGGTGAGATTAACTCCACTATGGATAATGATGCTAAGTTTACACCCCACTACTAACACCGCCTAACTCCGCTTTGTTGGATCATGAGGTTAATCCCATATCCAAGCTAACATGATTAGATAGATATCCCATATATATTTCTTTTGCCTTCCTAATTGGGATCGTGTAAGAAATATCAACAAGCATTTAAAATCGCAACGCGCAATTGATCCTACCATCATCTAACCTATCCACCATAACTTCCTATGTACCTTTCATGGCGTTCCCCTTCTTGTTTTTTTGCTCGTAGGTCGACATAGAGATGTTCAATGGAATTCCAAGATTTCACTCTAAACAAGTGCTACTTTGAGGCCTATGACAAGTGATTCTTAGAAAAACTCACAAATGGCCCACTTGTTCAAATTTAGGTTCTCTAGGGTGAGGCATTTGATTCCACAACCGCAAATAAGTCTAGCTCGATTACAGAGCGGATTGGAAACTTCTCTTTATTTTGAGTTCGCTGAAATCAGCGCCCGGCCGATCCCTAATGTCACATGCGAAAACATATATTAACAGGTTTCGAAAACATAGCGCATTTGATGCTACCATCATCTAACCAATCCACGATAACTTCCTATGTACCTTTCGTGGCGTTCCCCTTCTTGTTTCGGTAGGTAGGTCGACATAGAGATTTTCAATGGAATTCCAAGATTTCACTCTAAACAAGTGCTACTTTGAGGCCTATGACAAGTGATTCTTAGAAAAACTCTCTAATGGTCCACTTGTTCAAATTTAGGTCCTCTAGGGTGAGGTATTTGCTTCCACAACCGCAAAAAAGTCTAGCTCGATTCTATAGCCGGATTGGAAACTTCTCTTTGTTTTGAGTTCACGCTGAAATCAGCGCCGGCGATCCCTAATGTCACATCCGAGAAACATATATTAACGGTTGAGGAACGCAAACGCAATTAGTCCTACCATCATCTAACCTATCCACCATAACTTCCTTTGTACCTTTCGTGGCGTTCCCCTTCTTGTTTTTCGATGCGTGCGTCGACATAGAGATTTTCAATGGAATTCCAAGATTTCACTATAAACAAGGGATACTTTGAGGCCTATGACAAGTGATTCTTAGAAAAACTCACAAATGGCCCACTTGTTCAAATTTAGGTTCTCTAGAGTGAGGCATTTGATTCCACAACCGCAAAAAAAAGTCTAGCTCAATTCTGTATTCGGGATTGGAAACTTCTCTTTATTTTGAGTTCACAATTGAAATCGGCGCCCGGCCATCCCCTAATGTCACATGCGAGAAACATATATTAACGGTTGAGGAATAGCGCATTTGATGCTACCATCATCTAACCTATCCACATTAACTTCCTATGTACCTATCGTTGGCGTTCCCTTCTTGTTTCGGTACGTAGGTCGACATAGAGATTTTCAATGGAATTCCAAGATTTCACTCTAAACAAGTGCTACTTTGAGGCCTATGACAAGTGATTCTTAGAAAAACTCACAAATGGCCCACTTGTTCAAATTTAGGTTCTCTAGGGTGAGGCATTTGATTCCACAACCGCAAAAAAAAGTCTAGCTTCGATTCTCAGAGCCGGATTGGAAACTTCTCTTTATTTTGAGTTCGCCGAAATCGGCACCGGCGAATCCCTAATGTCACGAAAAAGCGAAAACATATATTAACGGTTGAGGAACATAGCGCATTTGATGCTACCATTATCTAACCTATCCACATTAACTTCCTATGTACCTTTCGTGGCGTTCCCCTTCTTGTTTCGATGCGTTAGGTCGACATAGAGATTTTCAATGGAATTCCAAGATTTCACTCTAAACAAGTGCTACTTTGAGGCCTATGACAAGTGATTCTTAGAAAAACTCTCTAATGGTCCACTTGTTCAAATTTAGGTTCTCTAGGGTGAGGCATTTGATTCCACAACGGCAAAAAGCCAAGCTCGATTCTATAGCCGGATTGAAAACTTCTCTTTGTTTTGAGTTTGCTCAAAATCAGCGCCAGCGATCCCTAATGTCACATCCGAAAACATATATTAATGGTTGAGGAACATAACGCAATTGATCCTACCATCATCTAACCTATCCACCATAACTTCCTATGTATCTTTTGTGGCGTTCCCTGTAACAGTATCTTCTAGATTATAGGGCCCACATACATATATCATTGTCCCAAGGACCTCTCGATAGAATGCACATGTACCGAATGATCTAGAAAGCACTATTAATTCTCAGACGGGGGATCTCATCATTAAGAGTCATTGTAGCATTACAACACTTTATTCAAATATACATCGAGTAAAAGCGGAAGGATTACATAACATAATTTTACAAAACTTTGTTCCAAACTCAACTTAAGTAACTTATTACAAACCATAGTAGTAGAGTAACAACTAAACAAAAGCATTAAACCCTGCCCAAAGGTCAACATCTACTCCTCCTCGGCATCCACCTGGAATACCGTCATACAACAAGGGCCAACGCACATTTGACCCTGACTCTCACCTGCAACAAGGGTTAAAGAACCACCGAGCGGGGGAGTACTCAACAAGACTTACCCGACTAAAGAAAAGAGACGAAGACTTCGGGAATGCTGGTTATGGGAATCAAGGAAAGGTCTTATCAAGATCAAGGACTCATTTTGCATAAAAGCTTACTAAGAGTAGGTCCTTACTTTAAAGTTTTATTTCAACTTTAGTAAATCCTCTCTTCTAAGTGATCATATACTAAGGCAATTACTTTCCATCCAAACCATCATTTTAACCAACTCCAATGTTCCATAACTTAACTACGATGATGGTGCGAGGATCAAGTCTCCTTTTGTCGTGGAGCAACGACGATTCGAACCGCTTGTAACCCAGCTGGGGATACCTCACCACCACGATATATGTAGCACTTAAGCTTGCATATATCAACCATCTCTCGATTCGTCCAAAAAACGGGACCGCGTCCTCGCCACCCGAAATACAGTACACCTCCAACACGGGACTTTAACCCATCGAGGGGGTATCTTGTACTCCCGCCATCTCTCCACTCCCGGTCTTGCGGTTTATGCGTTCGATTTGGCACACCCCGAGATCAGGCTTACCCAAAGTATGTGGCCAGTATGCAAAGTTCATGATCCAAGGGCCAGCCAACGGACGGTCCTTAAATCGACCGAGCGGGACAAGCACGACCAGGAGAACCTGTCGGCTCAACCACCAGAGACACAACCCATGTCCCGTCCGGTCTCAAGTTAAGTATAGCCTCTACTAAGCATGATATAAGTTATCAAAGAACATTTTAAACATGAAAAGATTTTCAACAAACTAATCATAAAAACGCGGCATAGCAACTAAGCATTTTTAAATAAACAAGGTTGATAAGGATGATATTTCAATAATCAAGGTTGGTCATGCATCAAATAGGTTATCACTCAACTCCTATTCACCTAATGCATCATATCATCAACATAAGTGATATAAAGTTTGTAAATAACAAGGAAGGGTTTAAATGCATCCGGGCTTGCCTTCGATGAAGTAGCACTCAGGCTCGGGATCCGTTCCACATATATCAAATCCGACCTCCACGGGACACCGAACCTCCTCGGAAACTTCCTCAACTTTAAAACTCACACTATCGTCCTCTACACGAAGTAGAATGCATGCTTCAATATGATGCCATAATGGTAAACATGATGCTTAGAAAGTGCAAGGAAATAAACATCAACTTGAGTACAACTTTCCTTCATGATAAAGTTGCAACCTAACAAAACCAACTTGTTGAACTACTCTACAAGATATCATCACCATTGCCTAAGGAGTTCTCAAGGACCATCTTATTCATGTATGACTCTAACTCATAAAACAACCCTAAATTATTTCACTAAATAACACTTAATTTCTCTAAATAAAACAAAGCATAAAATAGAAAATAATTTAAACATCTCAAAGTGACCTCAAACTTTTTCTATAGATAGGTCCTATCATAAAACAGTTCAAAATAAAATTTCATGAATTTTGGAAATCTAGATTAATTTATAAAATTCACCAAAGATCCTTTTTTTTTAATTAAAGCTGGTAATTTTAGAACATGACAAAACAGTTTAAAATTCAAGTTTGAAATTTTTCCTATATTCTAGACATCATGAACAGTACCTACAAAAATTTTCATAATTTTCTAGGCTTTGGATAATTTTCTATGAATTTTGGAAGAAACTGAACTATTCATACTTAAACAAAATCGAAAAATAAATTTTAAAATCGAAAACCGGCTATGGGCGATTCTCGCCCAACTTCGCCCTGGCGTCGGCGCCTTGCGCGCATCTTATGCGCGACCCAGCAAAGGCTGGCCGGCCGGGGCGCTGCGTCGGCGCTGACCAACGCGCTTCGCCGTGGCGGAGTCTCCTCCGGCGCGATCGGGGTCCCTACGTGACCACTGGCGGCCTGTGGGACCGATCGGGGGGCGAGGATCGCGACGGCAAAAAGACGGGGCACACCGGGCGGCGATGGCGACCCGCGCGGCGCGCGACAGCGGCCCGGCGGCTCGCGCTGAGCCTTCTCGACCACGGCGATACCGGGCGAAGTCCGGCACCATCGGCGAACCGGATCCTCAACTAAGTATTTAAACCGACTCTACGCGAGCACGGCATGGCGATGGCGACGCCCACAGCCGGAAACACGCCGGCATCGGCGTTCCGGCGACCCTAACGCCGCTAATCTTCAAACTAGCGGATGAAACAAATGGCTCTAGGGTGCGGGGAACATGATGCTCACGCGATGGGTTTGCTGGAAGATCGGGGAAAGTGCGAGGGTGGTGTCGGCGAGCGGCGCGCCGGCGGCGGATTCCGGTGGTCGTCACGGCGTTCCGGCAGCGGGACCTCGGTATGTGGAAACGTCGAGCGCATCCGACGACTAGAACATCAAGGCGGATTAGAAACACTAGTTGGTTTTGCTCACGAAGCTCACCGGCGGCGGGGCCAGGCGGGCGACCCGACCTGTGGCGGAGCTCCGGCCGGAGTTGGGGACGGCTTCCGGCGTCGGGCTGGTGAATCCGAGACCGATTGGCTGGGGTTTTGGAAGCGTTGGGAGTGCAATAAGATTGCGACGACGCAGCAAAAGCGAAAGGCGAAAGACGGAGTCGTTGGCTTCAATTTATAGGAGACGGCGGGCGTCGGTCGACCGTCGTCCGGGTTGCTCTTTCAAACCGAAACGACGACGCCGACCCTCGGCTGCCAGAGATAGAGATGGGGCGAGACGAGGACACGAGGGCGACTCGGTTGACACGTTTGAGCGACGCAACGGCACGACGAGGCGGCGGGACACCGCAGACGGTGACGGCGGCGGCACCGCGCCGCCCGGCCCCTCCGGCCGGGATAAGAAGGGACGGGGCGAGGACACGCCAGACGACGACTTTGACACGCCAGAAGCATGAGGTGGCCGCGGACGCCGCGGCCGGAAGGTCGGAGAAAGGCGGCCAAACAGCGGCGCCGCAACGAAGAAAGCACCAGGCACCATGAAGAAGACGAAGTATTTACAGAATTGCCACTGGATTTGAATTGCGAAATTCTCCAAAAATTTGAACTGAACTCAAAAATCTCCAAGAATGAGATTTTCATAACTTTTCGAGATCTACACATTTCATAATAGGAGCATCTCCTAAATTGGCCTCTAAGTTGGACTTCTCGAAAAGAGGACAAAAAGATTTGAATTTGAAACCAAAATTACTTTTAAAATTATATAAAAACTTGAAAAACTTTGTACATCAAATATGTACACAAATAAAAACTCTACAAACCACCTTTTGGAAGTTTTGTCAAATTTGGCCTAGATTGAGCAATTGAAAAGGGGTAAAAGTAGGTTTCGGGAAGTTAGGGTTTTCAAATAGAATTTCAAACAATTAAACCATTCAAAAATCATTCCAAGGCATTCAACATACATTGTTATGAATTAAACTTATTTTAGTGAATGCATAACATGGTTCTCAAAAATGTATGCTTTGCGGTGCATATGATGACATGGCCAATTTTAGTGATATAACACCGGGGGTGTTACGACTCTTTCCCCTTTAAAGAAATCTCATCCCGAGATTTAGGAACACTAAACCATATAACGGCAATGGAAATGTGTCAGAAAGACACACCTTAAACTTGTTCACAAAACAACTAGAGATTTACAAAACTCACTCTACTAAACTCAAAAGAACATGTCACTTCTCCTATAAAGAACTATAACCTATATAGAAGCATAAAACTCCTGAAAGTGCTCTTGCGAAACTCTTCTCGACTCCCGGTAGCTTCTTCTTCGCAATCGCCGATTCCACCAACTTTATACCACCTGGTTGTTCTTCTTCGAGTAACACGATCTTTTGATCCGTGATTCTAACAGGGTATTCGAATAAGTCAAATCGGGCTCAAGTTCAACTCCTTCAAAGTCAACTACTTGATCTGGCACTCGAAGACATTTCTTTAACTGCGATACATGGAACACATTGTGTACTGCTGAAAGTCGTTCGGGTAGCCTCAAACGATATGCCACTTTCCCACATCGTTCTATAATTTGAAATGGTCCAATATAACGGGGTGCTAATTTCCCTTTAACCCCAAAGCGTTTCACACCTTTCATTGGTGATACTTTGAGATAGACATAATCATTTACTTTGCAAACTTCAAAGGCCGACGTCTCTTATCCGCATAACTCTTACATGCCGGACCGGGCTGCCTTCATATTGACTCGTATTATCCCGACCTTCTCTTCTCGCATCCTTTACTAAATCCACACCAAAGAACCATCTTTCTCCAGATTCAGACCAGTTTAAAGGAGTTCTACATCTGCGACCATATAGAGCTTCAAAAGGTGCCATTTTGATACTCTCTTGATAACTGTTATTGTAAGAGAATTCTGCCAAAGGCAAGCATTCATCCCACTTAGCAGGGTAAGTAAGAACACAAGCCCTCAACATATCCTTTAATATCTGATTAACTCTTTTCTCGTGCGTCCCTCCGATCCAGGGTGATAAGCGGTTATGAGTAAGCTGAGTACCCAAAGACTCTTGTAATTTCTTCCAAAATTTATCCATAAACACTGAACCTCTATCTGATACGATTTTCTTTGGTGCACCATGAAGACTAAAGATTCGTTGAATATAAAGTCTAGCATAATCTGGGGCTCTATAAACATCCTTGACAGGAAGGAAATGAGCTATTTTGGTGAGACGGTCCACAATAACCCATATGGAATCAAAACCCTTTGATGTTCTGGGCAGACCAACGATAAAGTCCATTCCAATTTCCTCCCACTTCCAAGAAGGAACAGGCAAAGGATTTAATAGCCCTGCAGGCTTCATGTGCACGGCTTTCACTCGCTGACATGTATCACATCTAGCTACATACCGGGCTATTTCAATTTTCATCTTGGTCCACCAGAATCTCTGCTTCAAGTCCTGATACATCTTAGTGCTTCCTGGATGAATAGAGTATCTAGTCAAGTGTGCTTCATCGAGGATCTGTCGACGTAACTTCGGGGACTTTTCGGTACTACTAACCCATTCTTGAACCATAACACATCTGCATCATCAATTCGAAAACAAGTAGGCTTCCCACTCCTAATTTTCTCCTTGATACAAACTACACCCTTGCTTTCTCTTTGTGCTGCAATAATCTGATCTCTCGAGTTGATTGAACAAAGGAGGCTAGATATAATCCCTTGTTCAACAATTTCTATATTGAACTTTTCTAACTCTTGACATAAAGTTCTGTCTCTCAAACTTACTGTCAAACAATTACAATGAACCTTGCGAAAGTGCATCGGCAACTACATTTGCCTTACCGGGATGGTAATGCACCTCAAGATCATAATCTTTAATCAATTCTAACCATCTTCTTTGTCGCATATTCAACTCTGACTGAGTGAATATATACTTCAAACTCTTATGATCGATATAGATATGACAAGTATTGCCCAACAGAAGTGTCGCCAAATTTTTAAGGCATGGACAACTGCTCACCAATTCTAGATCGTGGGTTGGGTAATGCTCTTCATGACGCTTGAGTTGCCTGGAAGCATAGGCAATGACTCTGCCTTCTTGCATCGGACACACCCAATTCCAATACCGGAGGCATCACAATACACATCAAACGGCTTCTCAATATCAGGTTGTGCTAAGACGGGTGCAGTTGTGAGTGACTTCTTCAGGGTCTGGAAAGCTTTCTCACATTCCGGTGACCAGACAAACTTAGTTTGAATTTTTAACAACTCAGTAATAGGCTTGGCCACTTTAGAGAAGTCGGGAATAAAACGACGGTAATAACCCGCCATTCCCAAGAAACTGCGAACTTCATGAACGGTGGTAGGCGGCTTCGGTTCAAAATATCCTTGACTTTGCTTGGATCTACGAAACTCCATCGTGGACAATACATGCCCTAAGAATTGCACTTCTTCTAACCAGAATTCACATTTGCTGAATTTTGCATATAACTCATGGTCTCTCAAACGCTTCGAACAATCCAAGATGCTCGGCATGTTCTTCCTTATTCTTGGAATATATCAAGATGTCATCTATGAAAACCACCACGAATCTGTCAAGCTCGGGCATAAAGACGTTGTTCATCGGATACATAAAAGTGAGTTTGGGGCATTAGTTAACCCAAAAGACATTACCAAGTACTCGTATAAACCATATCTAGTGGTGAAAGCTGTCTTTGGTACATCTTCAGGGCTTTATCTTGATTTGATGATACCCCGATCTCAAGTCAATCTTGAGAACACCTTAGCTCCCGCAAGTTGATCGAATAACAGATCAATTCTAGGCAAAGGATACTTGTTCTTAATTGTTACTTCATTGAGTGGGCGATAGTCCACACATAGCCTCGTGGTTTGATCCTTCTTCTTCACAAATATCGCAGACATCCCCAAGGTGAAGAACTAGGCTGAATAAAACCTTTATCAAGCAATCCTTGCAATTGAGTCTTTAACTCGCTAATTCTTTAGGTGGCATTCTATAAGCTCTTCTTGATATCGGTGCGTTCCTGTGTTTTAACTCTATCTTGAACTCGAACATCTCTATCTCGGTGGTAAACCGGGCAAATCATCGTGGAATACATCTGGGAACTCACAGACTACTGAGATATTCTTTATCTCCTTTACTGAGGTCGCACAAACTCTCTCAGCTGCTCTCTTAGGAATTGGAAGTTGAATAAAAAGTTGAGAATTACTATCAGGGATGTTTACTCTGATAGTCCTATTCAGAATATCGATGACAGCCCCATGCTGATACATCCAATTCATACCCAGGATTATATCTATATCCTGATCCTTAAGGACTACCATACTGGTGGGAAAATCATACCCACCTAACTTTATAGGCACCTGATGTACCATTTCCTTAGTACACGGGCGTCCCCCAGTGTCGTATATGAAAATCTTCTTTTGTTTCCCCAATAGGTATTTCATGTTTGACCACAAATGTTCTATTGATGAATGTATGGGATGCACGAGTAATCAAATAATGTAGCTGCGGGATGATTGGCAACGAAAACATACCCATCATAACTAGCTCTCCTGCAGGTATCTCTTGACATTTCGTATAGAACACCCGTCCAGTCTTCTTCTCCCCTTTTCCCTTTTGAGCATTTTGTCCATTATTATTCTTGTTCTGCAACTGCTGACCTCCCGGTGCTGCCTCGATAGTTTGGATTATACCTCAGAGATTGGGGCATTCTCGGGAGTAATGACCAAAGCTTGCCACGCTTAAAACAAGTAGGACCACTTTGGCCTTGTATAGCGAGGTTACGAATGATGGTATGGGGCATTAAATTTTGGCGTGGATATAGGTTAGAGCTGCGGCCGGGCGACAAATGGGCGCCGCCTTGGCCGGAATTGTGGTGGACGAAAGAAAGGGCGAGAATGGTTCACGGGATGATAGAATACCTTCTGACGCTTCGTATTGCCGCCAGAAAAACCAGAAGATACATTCTTCTTCTTTCCCTTCATCTCCTTATAACTGCGATACTTTTCTTCAGCATTCAATGCTATATCAACCACCTCATGATAAGTATGCAGCGGGGACGGATTTGTCATCATAGTGCGGAGCTTTGGATTCAGACCTCGCGAAAACCACTCTTTCTTTTTTCGCATACGTGTCCACGTGTGCGAGGCATACTGAGACAGTGATTAAAACGACCGACATACTCTATCACGCGTCGGATCATTACGCTTCAACTCTAAGAACTCGGTTAACTTCTTTGCCATTACTCCCGCGGGGGATATAATGGGAACGGAATGCCCGACGGAACTCGCCCAAGTCACCGCGATGTCCGGCTGGCTTCATAGCTAAGAAATTCGCCCACCCGGTAGCACCACCTCTAAAGCTCTTTGGGCAGCAAAGGTAGGTTTATGGTAATCTGTACATCCTTCAACAAGCTTGAATTTCAGCTCCATTGTACGAAGCCAATCATCAGCTTCCAAAGGTTCTTCCGCCTTGCGGAAAACGGGAGGATGTGTCTCAGTGAATTTATGATATAAGTCCTCATGTCCATTGTTGTTCCTATTCTGCGGCTGGTTGTTCTGAGCCATTTCTCTCATAAACCTGGTGTTTTCAGTAGTGGCATTAACTAATGCCGCGATGGCATCAGTTAGGGTAGGAGGGATTGGTGGTGGATTTGGCATGTTATCTCCTCCCTAGGATGGACCAAAGACGATCGGCAGATCGAAAGTGACATCTGTTAACAAACAACTAACTTAGATTTTATTTAACTAGTTGCAAACATACAAGCCAAGTACTAACTAAGTTTACAAAGTACCATAAGCTTCTAGCATACAAACCAACAAACTACTGGTTCACACAAGCATCTTACAAACACAAGTCTGCACGCAGGCAGACCAACCTTCCCACTAGAGTTTATTTATTCTACAAGCCTCCTATTTTACACCGCCTTCACTTTCATTCTCCCACTCAAGCTTCGTCATCGCTGGAGTACACCTCCACTATCACAGGCTCCACTTCTTCCTCTTCTTCCTCATCACTGATGACGATGACTTCAGGTCTAGGAGCTTCAGGGGCAGGAACATCCAAGTTCGGCACTTCTCCATACGGATACTGCGCATGGAAAGCTTCATGGAGAGCATTGTTGTAGGCCTGGAGATCCGTGACTTGGCAATCTAAGTCATAGACTTGCCACATCACGTTGGTGAGATCTTGCATTTCTAGCTCCCTTTCATGTTGGGTTTCACGGGCTTCGAGCTCACGGCATTCCGGTTCTCCCCGGAGGTTTCCAACTTGAACAATGGCATCTTCCCTATCTTGGCGGGCTTCCACCAACTCTTGAGTTAATTGCCAAATCATCTGCTGCGTGGATCGATGTTGGCTCCACTTTGTTGTTGCTACTGTTCCGCTACTAGTAAATGCTAGCTTTTTGCGGCTTCCACTAGTCGATTTGCGACTGCTTTGCTGCCGCTCTTTCGCTATCTGCTGCTATTGCCACCACCATTGCCCCTTGGAGCAAGCTGGTGACGGGGAACTCCACGGGGTCCAGTCCTCTTCCTAGCGGTCCTCCTGGTAAAAGCCATCCTGTAGAGGGCGAGATTGGAAATTAGACTAAAGAAACCTAAAGTTTAGCAAGAATAGGATTGTTATTCTTAACCCAAACCACAATTAAGGGAAAGTTTATCAACATGGTTAATTAAGCATGATGCATGATTGAACGTCACGAGAAACATTAATTAAACCTATAACATAGTGCAATATATGAGTTACTCCACCACTATCTTTTTGAAGTGAAGGAAAGAATTTAAATATGGATTAGGATGAGTAATAAGCAATTTGGACTAAGATAAGGAATTAAATTACTTTGACTCAAATTATTTTGAAGTTTTTTGAAACAAGAATGCTTCTGATAACTTGTTAATGATGAAGCTCGATACCGGTATACTTGTATCTTCTAGATTATAGGGCCCACATATATATATCATTGTCCCAAGGACCTCTCGATAGAATGCACATGTACGAATGATCTAGAAAGCACTATTAATTCTCCGACGGGGATCTCATCATTAAGAGTCATTGCGGCATTACAACACTTTATTCAAATATACATCGAGTAAAAGCGGAAGGATTACATAACATAATTTTACAAAACTTTGTTCCAAACTCAACTTAAGTAACTTATTACAAACCATAGTAGTAGAGTAACAACTAAACAAAAGCATTAAACCCTGCCTAAAGGTCAACATCTACTCCTCCTCGGCATCCACGGGATACCGTCATACAACAAGGGCCAACGCAAAATTTGACCCCGACTCTCACCTACAACAAGGGTTAAAGAACCACGAAAGTGCGGGGAGTACTCAACAAGACTTCCCCGACTAAAGAAAAGAGACGAAGACTTCGGGAATGCTGGTTTATGGGAATCAAGGAAAGGTCTTATCAAGATCAAGGACTCATTTTGCATAAAAGCTTACTAAGAGTAGGTCCTTACTTTAAAGTTTTATTTCAACTTTAGTAAATCCTCTCTTCTAAGTGATCATATACTAAGGCAATTACTTTCCATCCAAACCATCATTTTAACCAACTCCAATGTTCCATAACTTAACTACGATGATGGTGCGAGGATCAAGTCTCCTTTTTGTCGTGGAGCAACGGCGATTCGAACCGCTTGTAACCCAAATGGGGGATACCTCACCACCGCGATATATGTAGCACTTAAGCTTGCATATATCAACCATCTCTCGATTCGTCCAAAACGGGACCGCGTCCCACGCCACCCGAGAATACATACACCTCCAACACAGGACTTTAACCCACCGAGGGGTATCTTGTACTCCCGCCATCTCTCCACTCCCAAAGTCTTGCGGTTGTATGCGTTCCCGATTTAGCACACCCCGAGATCAGGCTTACCCAAAGTATGTGGCCCGGTATGCAAAGTTCATGATCCAAGGGCCAGCCAACGGACGGTCCTTAAACGACCTGAGCGGGACAAGCACGACCGGGGAGAACACATGGCTCAACCACCGAGAGACACAACCCATGTCCCGTCCGGTCTCAAGTTAAGTATAGCCTCTACTAAGCATGATATAAGTTATCAAAGAACATTTTAAACATGAAAAGATTTTCAACAAACTAATCATAAAACGCGGCATAGCAACTAAGCATTTTTAAATAAACGGGTTGATAAGGATGATATTTCAATAATCATGGTTGGTCATGCATCAAATAGGTTATCACTCAACTCCTATTCACCTAATGCATCATATCATCAACATAAGTGATATAAAGTTTGTAAATAACAAGGAAGGGTTTAAATGCATCCGGGGCTTGCCTTGATGAAGTAGCACTCGGGCTCGGGATCCGTTCCACGGATATCAAATCCGACCTCCACGGGACACTTGAACCTCCTCGAAACTTCCTCGACTTTAAAACTCACACTATCGCCCCTCTACACGAAGTAGAATGCATGCTTCAATATGATGCCATAATGGTAAACATGATGCTTAGAAAGTGCAAGGAAATAAACATCAACTTGAGTACAACTTTCCTTCACGATAAAGTTGCAACCTAACAAAACCAACTTGTTGAACTACTCTACAAGATATCATCACCATTGCCTAAGGAGTTCTCAAGGACCATCTTATTCATGTATGACTCTAACTCATAAAACAACCCTAAATTATTTCACTAAATAACACTTAATTTCTCTAAATAAAACAAAGCATAAAATAGAAAATAATTTAAACATCTCAAAGTGACCTCAAACTTTTTTTCTATAGATAGGTCCTATCATAAAACAGTTCAAAATAAAATTTCATGAATTTTGGAAATCTAGATTAATTTATAAAATTCACCAAAAAGATCCTTTTTTTAATTAAAGCTGGTAATTTTAGAACATGACAAAACAGTTTAAAATTCAAGTTTGAAATTTTTCCTATATTCTAGACATCATGAACAGCACCTACAAAAATTTTCATAATTTTCTAGGCTTTGGATAATTTTCTATGAATTCCGGAAGAAACCAACTATTAAGTACTTAAACAAAATCAGAAAATAAATTTTAAAATCGAAAACCGTATGGGCGATTAAATTTAACTTCGATACCTGGCGCTTCGGCCAGCGCAAGACGCGCTGCCAGCTGTTTGGCAAAGAAGGTCGCCAGACGCGTCGGCGCTGACCAACGCGCTCGCCGGCGCTGACCGGCGATTCCTCGCCGGCGGCAGGTCTCTCAGTGGCGCGGACTGGTCCTGCATGACCCTGGCGGCTGGCAGACCGACGGCACAGATGCGACGACAAGAAAGATCGCTGGCACACCCACCGGCGACGATGGCGACCCGGCGGCGCGGCTAAAGCGGCGGCGAGGCTCGCCGAGCCTTCTCCGGCCGCATTTGCGAGGATACCGGCGAGTCCGGCACCACGGCGAACCCGTCCTCAACTAAGTGGCCAACCGACTCTACGCGAAACACAGCGCCTTGAGCGCGCGGCGGCCGCCATCGGCGAACCACGTCGGCATCGATGTTCGACGACCTAACGCCGCACCTTCAAACTACCGCATGAGTCAACGGCTCTAGGGTGCGGAAACATGATGCTCACTTCGCGGTTTGGTCGGAAGACTCGACGGCGGTGGTCGACTCCACTCGCGGCGTGCCTCGGGGCCAAGGATTCGGCGGTCACCACTCGCGTTCATACACTGGTCTCGTACCGTGAAACGCGATCGAGCGCATCACCTACTAGAACACAAGGCGATTCAGAAACACTAGTTGGCAGCCGCCACGGCTCACCGTAGCGACGAGGCGACGGCACCCGACCGCGGCGGAGCCCTACCTGAAGCTGGGGATCACGCTGCCGGGCCGGTGAATCCGCACCGATTGGCCGCCGCGCTGGAGCGCAATAAGATTGCACGACGCAGTAAAAGCGAAGCGGGCTTAAAGACGGAGTCGCGGGTTTCACTTATAGGAGATTCGCAATAGTCTGGCCGATCGTCGTCGGCGTTGCTCTTCAAGCCAAAAACGACGACGTGGGGACCCTACTGCCGAGATAGAGATGGGCGAGACGAGGACACGAGGGCGACTTCGGTTGACACGTTTGGGGCGTCAAAACGACGAGGCGGCTGACACCTAGCGAGATCGACCCGCGGCGCGGCGGCTGCCCGCCGCTGCTCTGGCCGCTCGGGATAAGAAGGACGGGGGACACCGACATCTACGACGACTTTGACACGTCGAAGCATGAGGTGGCCACGGACGCCGGCCGGAAGGTCCGGAGAAAGCGGCCAAACAGCGCGCCGGAAAGAAGAAAAGCGACCGAGGCACCATGAAGAAGACGAAGTATTTACAGAATTGCCACTGGATTTGAATTGGTGAAATTCTCCAAAAATTTGAACTGAACTCAAAAATCTCCAAGAATGAGATTTTCATAACTTTTCGAGATCTACACATTTCATAATAGGAGCATCTCCTAAATTGGCCTCTAAGTTGGACTTCTCGAAAAGAGGACAAAAAGATTTGAATTTGAAACCAAAATTACTTTTAAAAATTATATAAAAACTTGAAAAACTTTGTACATCAAATATGTACACAAATAAAAACTCTACAAACCACCTTTTTGGAAGTTTTGTCAAATTTGGCCTAGATTGGGAGCAATTGAAAAGGGGTAAAAGTAGGTTTTAGGGAAGTTAGGGTTTTCAAATAGAATTTCAAACAATTAAACCATTCAAAAATCATTCCAAGGCATTCAACATACATTGTTATGAATTAAACTTATTTTAGTGAATGCATAACATGGTTCTCAAAATGTATCCTTTGCAAAGTGCATATGATGACATGGCCAATTTTAGTGATATAACACCGGGGGTGTTACATTCCCCTTCTTGTTTTGGTACGTGGGTTGGACATAGAGATTTTCAATGGAATTCCAAGATTTCAGTCTAAACAAGGGCTACTTTGAGGCCTATGACAAGTGATTCTTAGAAAAACTCTCTAATGGTCCACTTGTTCAAATTTAGGTTCTCTAGGGTGAGGCATTTGATTCCACAACCGCAAAAAGTCTAGCTTCGATTCTATAGCAGTTGAAACTAGCTTGTTTGTTTTGAGTTCAATACTGAAATCAGCGCCAGCAGATCCTAATGTCACATCTAGAAACATATGTTAACGGTTGAGGAACGCAACGCAATTGATCCTACCATAATCTAACCTATCCACCATAACTTCCTATGTACCTTTAAATTGGTGTTCCCCTTCTTGTTTTTAATGCGTAGGTCGACATAGAGATTTTCAATGGAATTCCAAGATTTCCTCTAAACAAGTGCTACTTTGAGGCCTATGACAAGTGATTCTTAGAAAAACTCTCTAATGGTCCACTTGTTCAAATTTAGGTCCTCTAGGGTGAGGTATTTGCTTCGAGAACCGCAAAAAGTCTAGCTTCGATTACGTAGCGGATTGGAAACTTCTCTTTGTTTTGAGTTCAAGCTAAAATCAGCGCCCGGCCGATCCCTAATGTCACATTCGAAAACATATATTAACGGTTGAGGAACGCAACGCAATTGATCCTACCATCATCTAACCTATCCACCATAACTTCCTATGTACCTTTAAATTGGCATTCCCCTTCTTGTTTCGCGTCGTCGACATAGAGATTTTCAATGGAATTCCAAGATTTCACTCTAAACAAGTGCTACTTTGAGGCCTATGACAAGTGATTCTTAGAAAAACTCACAAATGGCCCACTTGTTCAAATTTAGGTTCTCTAGGGTGAGGCATTTGATTCCATAACCGCAAAAAAGTCTAGCTTCGATTCATGGCAGGATTGGAAACTTCTCTTTATTTTGAGTTCGCAATGAAATGGCGCCCGCCCCCTAATGTCACATGCAAAAACATATATTAACGGTTGAGGAATAGCATAATTGATCCTACCATCATCTAACCTATCCACCATAACTTCCTATGTACCTTTAAGTATGCGTTCCCCTTCTTGTTTTTGCGATTTTATGCGTCGACATAGAGATTTTCAATAGAATTCCAAGATTTCACTCTAAACAAGGGCTACTTTGAGGCCTATGACAAGTGATTCTTAGAAAAACTCACAAATAGCCCACTTGTTCAAATTTAGGTTCTCTAGGGTGAGGCATTTGATTCCATAACCGCAAAAAGTCTAGCTTCGATTCTGGCGGATTGGAAACTTCTCTTTATTTTGAGTTCAAGGCTGAAATCGGGCGCCAGCAGATCCCTAATGTCACATGCAAAAACATATATTAACGGTTGAGGAACATAGCGCAATTGATCCTACCATCATCTAACCTATCCACATTAACTTCCTATGTACCTTTAGCATTCCCCTTCTTGTTTTGGTACATAGGCCGACATAGAGATTTTCAATGGAATTCCAAGATTTCACTCTAAACAAGTGCTACTTTGAGGCCTATGACAAGTGATTCTTAGAAAAACTCTCTAATGGTCCACTTGTTCAAATTTAGGTTCTCTAGGGTGAGGCATTTGATTCCACAACCGCAAAATAGTCAAGCTTCGATTCTATAGCGGATTGGAAACTTCTCTTTGTTTTTGAGTTCGCTTTGAAATCACGCCAGCGATCCCTAATGTCACATCCGAAACATATATTAATGGTTGAGGAACATAGCGCAATTGATCCTACCATCATCTAACCTATCCACCATAACTTCCTATGTACCTTTAGGTATGCGTTCCCCTTTTGTTTCGATCACGGAGGTCGACATAGAGATTTTCAATGGAATTCCAAGATTTCCTCTAAACAAATGCTACTTTGAGGCCTATGACAAGTGATTCGTAGAAAAACTCTCTAATGGTCCACTTGTTCAAATTTAGGTTCTCTAGGGTGAGGCATTAGATTTCACAATGGCAAAAAAGTCTAGCTTCGATTCTATAGCGAATTGAAAACTTCTCTTTGTTTTGAGTTTGCTCAAATCAAATCGCCCGCCGATCCCTAATGTCACATCGAAAACATATATTAATGGTTGAGGAACGCATAGCATAATTGATCCTACCATCATCTAACCTATCCACCATAACTTCCTATGTACCTTTAGGTATGCGTTCCCTTCTTGTTTTGATGCGTAGGTCGACATAGAGATTTTCAATGGAATTCCAAGATTTCACTCTAAACAAGGGCTACTTTGAGGCCTATGACAAGTGATTCTTAGAAAAACTCTCTATTGGTCCACTTGTTCAAATTTAGGTTCTCTAGGGTGAGGCATTTGATTCCACAACCACAAAAAGTCTAGCTCGATTCTATAGCCGGATTAGAAACTCTTTGTTTTTTTGATTTCGCGCTGAAATCAGCGCCGCGATCCCTAATGTCACATCGAGAAACATATATTAACGGTTAAGGAACGCAACGCAATTGATCCTACCATCATGTAACCTATCCACCATAACTTCCTATGTACCTTTAGGTGGCGTTCCCCTTCTTGTTTTTTTGATGCGTAGGTCGACATAGAGATTTTCAATGGAATTCTAAGATTTCACTCTAAACAAGGGATACTTTGAGGCTTATGACAAGTGATTCTTAGAAAAAAACTCACTAATAGTCCACTTGTTCAAATTTAGATTCTCTAAATTTTGGCGATTGATTCCACAACCGCAAAAAAGTCTAGCTTCGATTCTATAGCCGGATTGGAAACTTCTCTTTGTTTTTGAGTTTGCGCTGAAATCGGCGCCCGGCCGATCCCCTAATGTCACATCGAAACATATATTAACGGTTGAGGCATAGCGCAATTAATCCTACCATCATCTAACCTATCCACCATAACTTCCTATGTTCCTTTAGGTGGCGTTCCCTTCTTGTTTCGATCACGTAGGTCAACATAGAGATTTTCAATGGAATTCCAAGATTTCACTCTAAACAAGGGCTACTTTGAGGCCTATGACAAGTGATTCTTAGAAAAACTCTCTAATGGTCCACTTGTTCAAATTTAGGTTCTGTAGGGTGAGGCATTTGATTCTGTTGGGACCTAACTTTGATTTACATCTTAACTTTAACGTCCCAAACTTTGAAGATTTCGGGATACTTGCGAGAACAACAAAGCAAGTTCTACATCGAAGATAACTTCACGAGACTTTTGGCTTCGCGAAGAAACAACAAGTACGAAATAAGATAGATTGAAGTCAAGGATCCAAGCGAAGATGACCATGGAGGCTTAGTGGGCGAGAATCATGAAAATCGATTCCAAGAAAATGAAAAGCGTCGCGAAGATGAATATTGTCTCCAAATGCATCGCGAAGATGAAGGGCGTATCTTCGCTTAGAAAGACATTTTGTAGAAGATCATTTCGGGATTCTTAATGATTCTCGTACAACTACAAAAGCCAAGGGGGCCTATAAATACCCCCGACATCCTTTGTAAACGCCATGTTGAATGGCCACTTTGTAAACCATATCATCATCAATAACATGTTGTGTTGAACATTTACCCAACATCTTGGCGCCCACCGCTTGTGTGAGCAACGATCTATCCCACGGCCATCAAGAAATCATGGGAAGATCTCCCAAGAACAAGTCGGCAAAGCATTGCCGAGGAAACAACAACAAAGGAGAATGAAGTACCAAGAACAAGCGAAGACAATATCTCCAAAGAAATCACTCCTCAAGAAAGTCGAGTGAAGAAGCAAGAAAGTTACAAGAACTAGAAGAAGAAGCGATCAAGAAACAAAAAGAGCTTGAGGCTTGCAAAGCCGAACGGAAGAAAAGACAATGAAACAAAGAATAGAGAAAGTGAAGCAAAGTTAAGAAGATTGAATGAAGAGAGCTCAATGATCAAGACCGCGAAGTCATCATCACAAGCGAAGTCAAAACAAATCGAAACAATGAGAAGGCAATAGTCACAATCGACCCGAGATTCCCCATTATCGATAGACTTACAAATGGCAAAATGGCCAAAAGGCTTCAAATTCAACGTCATACCAACTTATGAAAGTTTGATGATCCAAGACAATTCTTGATGACCTTGAAGCGGCTATTGAATCAGGAGGAGGTGATGATAAAACACTAGCGAAGGCACTTATAATGGCAATGAAAGGGCCAGCTCAAAATGGTACGCTTAAGCTCAAGCCAAGATCCCTCAAAAATTGGGAACAACTTCGGAACAACTCTACTAGTTGATTTCCAAGGGTTTCAACATACATGACTAATAAGTGATGATTTGTTTGACATCAAGCAATACCCAAAAGAGCCAATAATCCAATATTACAAGAGGTTCATTCAAATGAAGACCCAAATTCCGGATGTATCGGGGCGAAGTCGTCATCATTCTTTGCAATCGGGGGCCTCGAGTCGGACAATTGTCTTCGCACCTCAAGAGGGAAAGACCAAAAACTGTTGCCCAATTGTACGAAGAATTTCAAAAATATGCAAGATCGGGCGATGATTTCGTAAAAGAAAACTCGAGGAAGAGAATGCACAAAAGAAATCAGCGAGAAGTCAAACAATCGGTTCAAACCACAAAATTTCGAGCGAAGACCATACCACCATCAATATCAACCACCACTTCGCGTAAAACCAAATTAACAATGAGCAAAGCGAAGACAACATTCGAGCACAAAATAACCAAATAAATGAAGCCATACAACAACGTAAACTTCAATAACGGCCAAAGAGAAGGTTTCAATCAAAGATTCGGGGAAAGAAGGATTTTAAAGCACGAAGAAATGTATTGCATCATTCATGGCAAAGGGGCTGGCCACACATCGAAGATGTGCCCAATGGTGAAGAAGAGAGCATAGAGCAAGTACAACAAGAGAACAAATTGATGGAGAATCAAAGATCAATAAACTTTTTGTCTCAAGCAAGCACTTCGCATAATCAAGCATACTTTGATCCAAGTTACAACCAACAAGCATTACGGGACCACCTCCGATATACAATTGTCAACCATTGGCCATGGCTCCGCCCGCGGTGGGGACAAATGCAAAGTCCTCAAACCGAAGCTTCGGTGGCAAATAACACACCAAGTATCCAAAACAATGGCTCACCCGCCGGTATCAACGGCAAGCGAGGCGAGAATAATGACAATTTGTGGAGGGAACAAAGATAGAGCATGCAACCAACAACGAGAGAAGAAACTATTTTTAAGAATTAACGCAATAACAATGGAGGGACCTTACAAGAAAAACAAGATGGTCACACCAACCAATCATCTTCACGGAACAAGACATGAAACTTAAAGACTATCCACACATGGGCGCCATGGTCATAGAAGCAAACATTGATGGATGGGATGTTACAAAAAAATCCTAGTGGATGGAGGGGAGCTCAGCGGACATACTCTTCGCATTAACACTAGATGCAATGCAAATAAAAGACAAAACACTGGGAAGGGCGCGAATATCCATTGGTTGGCTTCGGCGGTAAAAGATAAATTCAATCGGAAGAATTGTCTTTTGCATCTTTTTCAAGACACAAAAACAATGCAAGAACAGAACAAGTGGCGTTTGATGTTGTTGAAATGCAT
>JADLZK010005198.1:0-30746 GCA_015847255.1 Hyparrhenia diplandra | reverse complement strand
ATCCTTGCATGAAGTACTTCTAGGTCCATATCGACTTGCATATTGCATTTAGGACATGAGAGCACTAACTTCGATCTTGCCTAACATCTCGACGTGCTAACATTGGTGATAACGTGGTCATCTTGGACGTGTTGGCAACCCATGGCAAGAGGCGAAGCAAGTTTGAAGCAAAGAGCAAAGCAAAAGAAGAAAAATCAGCTGTTTCGAAGTTACCGGACGCGCTGGAAAGTGACCGGACGCGCTGACCGGTGGCTCCGGTCGGTGCGTCTGGCAGAGAGCTCTGCAGGCCCGATTTCACCGGACGCGTCGACCGGAAGCTGGACCGGAAGCTTCCGGTGCTGACCGGAAGCGTCGACCGGACGCGTGGAGGAAGCTGTCAGCCGTGGGCCCGATGCCTTGTCGCTTGTGACCGGAAGCAGTGACCGGACTCGCGATCGGACTCGCTGGTGAGTCCGGTCGGTGCGTCCGGTCACCCCGCAGAGAGCAAATTTTTTGGAGCAACGGCTCCATTTCGAGAGGAGCCCTATATATACTTGGATGGCCGGTTCATGGGACTCTCTCTTGCACATTTGAACACTCTAACTTGCTAGTGAGCTTGTGAGACTCCTCTCCACTCATCTCCTCATCACTAATTCGGATTCTTGGTGAGATTGAGAGAGATAGAAGTGCATTGCTTGCATCGGTTGCATTTAGAAGCACTTCATCCTTGGAGAAGCCGCGGGATTCTTGTTATCTTGGGAATTTGCCCGGTTCCCTAGCGGCTTGGAGCAAGAGGCGGTGTTGAGCTCAAGTGGAGCTTGTTTGAGGCCACACCGGTTGTGATTGTGAGGGGGTCGTTCCTTACCCCCGGGAGATTCGCGAAAAAGGAGCACTAGTGGATTGCTCGTGGCTTGTTGGACCCTCTCTTGTGATCGTTGCTTGAGCGCCATAGGGGTTTTGGCACCGCCATTAAACAGCACACGTCAAGTGAGTGTGTCGCCACAACGAGGACTTAGCGTCTTGGGCAAGCACGTGAACCTCGGTAAAAATCATCGTGTCACTTGTTCTTGCTCGTTGGAGATTTCTTGGTGATCACGGTGATTGGCTACAACCTCGACACTACACCGGTGGTATTGTATTCTAGCATCTTTTGCATTACTTTCGTAGCATATCTTGTTAGGGTGCTTAGTGTTGTGTAGCTTGTTTAGTTAGCTTAGCCTTGTTAGCTCCTAGTGGTAGAAATAGTTAGTATATCTTGTCCACCTAGGAGTAACTTAGCAACCTAGCCTTTGCTTGTGATTAGAGACATTAGAATTGCTAGGAGGCTTGCGTAATTAGTTTGAAGCATTTGCTTATTCGCTACGCCGTCTTATTTACTAACCGCCTTGCTTAGTGTTGTTTGTAGAATTTTTAATAGGCTATTCACCCCCCCCAGCCATTAGGACCTTTCACAAGTGATTCTTCGAAAAACTCTCCAATGGTCCACTTCTTCAAATTTAGGCTCTCTAGGGTGAGTCATTTCATTCCACAACCGCGAAAAAGTCTAGCTTGATTCTATGGTCGGATTGGAAACTTCTCTTCGTTTTGAGTTCGCGCTGAAATCGGCTCCAGCAGTCCCTAATGTCACATCCGGAAACATATATTAACGGTTGGGGAAGGCAATGTAATTGTTCCTACCATCATCTAACCTATCCACCCTAGCTTCCTATGTACCTTTCGTGTCGTTCCGCTTCTTGTTTCGGTACGTAGGTCGACATAGATATTTTCGATGGAATTCCAAGATTTCACTCTATACAAGTGCTACTTTGAGGCATATGACAAGTGATTCTTAGAAAAACTCTCCAATGGTCCAATTCTTCAAATTTAGGTTCTCTAGGGTGAGTCATTTGATTCCACAACCACAAAAAAGTCTAGCTCGATTCTATGGCCGGATTGGAAACTTCTCTTCGTTTTGAGTTCGCGCTGAAATCTGCTCCAGCTGTCCCTAATGTCATATCCGGAAACATATATTAATGGTTGGGGAAGGCAATGTAATTGTTCCTACCATCGTCTAACCTATCCACCCTAGCTTCCTATGTACCTTTCGTGTCGTTCCGCTTCTTGTTTCGGTACGTAGGTCGACATAGATATTTTCGATGGAATTCCAAGATTTCACTCTAAACAAGTGCTACTTTGGGGCCTATGACAAGTGATTCTTAGAAAAACTCTCCAATAGTCCACTTCTTCAAATTTAGGTTCTCTAGGGTGAGTCATTTAATTCCACAACCGCGAAAAAGTCTAGCTCGATTCTATGGTCGGATTGGAAACATCTCTTCGTTTTGAGTTCGCGCTGAAATCGGCTCCAGCAGTCCCTAATGTCACATCCGGAAACATATATTAACGGTTGGGGAAGGCAATGTAATTGTTCCTACCATCATCTAACCTATCCACCCTAGCTTCCTATGTACCTTTAGGTAATGTCGCTTTCCTTCTTGTTTCGGTACGTAGGTCGACATAGAGATTTTTGATGGAATTCCAAGATTTCACTCTGAACAAGTGCTACTTTGAGCCCTATGACAAGTGATGCTTAAAAAAACACTCCAATGGTCCACTTCTTCAAATTTAGGTTCTCTAGGGTGAGTCATTGGATTCCACAACCGCGAAAAAGTCTAGCTCGATTTTATCGTCGGATTGGAAACTTCTCTTCGTTTTGAGTTCACGCTGAAATCGGCTCCAGCTGTCCCTAATGTCACATCCGGAAACATATATTAACAGTTGGGGAAGGCAATGTAATTGTTCCTACTATCATCTAACCTATCCACCCTAGCTTCCTATGTACCTTTCGTGTCGTTCCGCTTCTTGTTTCGGTACGTAGGTCGACATAGATATTTTTGATGGAATTCCAAGATTTCACTCTACACAAGTGCTACTTTGAGGCCTATGACAAGTGATTCTTAGAAAAACTCTCCAATGGTCCACTTCTTCAAATTTAGGTTCTCTAGGGTGAGTCATTTCATTCCACAACCGCGAAAAAGTCTAGCTCGATTCTATGGTCGGATTGGAAACTTCTCTTCGTTTTGAGTTCGTGCTGAAATCGGCTCCAGCAGTCCCTAATGTCACATCCGGAAACATATATTAACGGTTGGGGAAGGCAATGTAATTGTTCCTACCATCATCTAACCTATCCACCCTAGCTTCCTATGTACCTTTCGTGTCGTTCCCCTTCTTGTTTCGGTACGTAGGTCGACATAGATATTTTCGATGGAATTCCAAGATTACACTCTATACAAGTGCTACTTTGAGGCCTATGACAAGTGATGCTTAGAAAAACTCTCCAATGGTCCACTTCTTCAAATTTAGGTTCTCTAGGGTGAGTCATTTGATTCCAAAACCGCGAAAAAGTCTAGCTTGATTCAATATCCTGATTGGAAACTTCTCTTTGTTTTGAGTTCGCGCAGAAATCAGCTCCAACAGTCCCTAATGTCATATCCGGAAAGATATATTAATGGTTGGGGAAGGCAATGTAATTGTTCCTACCATCATCTAACCTATCCACCCTAGCTTCCTATGTACCTTTCGTGTCGTTCCGCTTCTTGTTTCGGTACGTAGGTCGACATAGATATTTTCGATGGAATTCCAAGATTTCACTCTAAACAAGTGCTACTTTGGGGCCTATGACAAGTGATTCTTAGAAAAACTCTCCAATAGTCCACTTCTTCAAATTTAGGTTCTCTAGGGTGAGTCATTTAATTCCAGAACCGTGAAAAAGTCTAGCTCGATTCTATGGTCGGATTGGAAACATCTCTTCGTTTTGAGTTCGCTGAAATCGGCTCCAAAGAAATCCCCTAATGTCACATCCGGAAACATATATTAACGGTTGGGGAAGGCAATGTAATTGTTCCTACCATCATCTAACCTATCCACCCTAGCTTCCTATGTACCTTTCGTGTCGTTTCCCTTCTTGTTTCGGTACGTAGGTCGACATAGAGATTTTCGACGGAATTCCAAGATTTCACTCTGAACAAGTGCTACTTTGTGGCCTATGACAAGTGATGCTTATAAAAACTCTCCAATGGTCCACTTCTTCAAATTTAGGTTCTCTAGGGTGAGTCATTGGATTCCACAACCGCGAAAAAGTCTAGCTCAATTTTATCGTCGGATTGGAAACTTCTCTTCGTTTTGAGTTCACGCTGAAATCGGCTCCAGCTGTCCCTAATGTCACATCCGGAAACATATATTAATGGTTGGGGAAGGCAATATAATTGTTCCTACCATCATCTAACCTATTGTTGGTATACCTTATAGCATAAAATATAGAGGTTTTTAAAACGAAAATAAGGGCTTAAAATGAATATTAACATAGTATAGGGGCTTAACTAACATGATTCCACTAGTTTTGGTGATTTATATATTTTTCAGGGATTAAACAGAAAATACCCAAGAGATTGCAAGCCCTACGACATAAAGACGTATCCGTGACATAACCCAACGTGGAACCTACACTAGAACATTCCAGAAGAGACCAGAGAGCACAGGAAGCAAGGTGGGGCCCACCTAGCAGGGCCAGGCGGCGGCCGCGGCCGTTGTGGGGATATGGACCCCCTATACCCTCACGGCACTACATGGGCCGCACCATCCAAGGAGGCCCGGCCCAAGACGAGAAGGCGTGCACACATGCACGACTAAGATATTGTACCACATTGCTTATCAAGGCATGTAACCTTGTCTACCGGACTATATAAGGTGGGCAGGGATCCCCTCAAATAACAACGAATCCTAGATTAGATCACCACAATCTATCTTGTAACACGATATTCTCAATCAATACAATCTAAGCAGGACGTAGGTTTTACGCCATCAAGGCGGCCGAACCTGGGTAAAACCCGTGTGTTTTGTCCTTCGCTCGTTCTGCTTAACGTCTCGTTAGCCGTCTAGCGCACCTCTACCGCTCAATCTACTAGCCGGGCATACCCCTGCTAGACTATCGCCGATAAACCGACGACAGTTGGCGCGCCAGGTAGGGGGTGTGCAGGAAGACGCCATGGCTAACAAGATGGATCTTCATCAACGACGTTAATCCCGGCGTCAACAACCTTGAGTCGATGTGGATCCAATCTGCGTCGGTTCATCAACATCAACTTCGCGGGCAGCGCCCTTCGACAACATGGCGCGCGGCATCAGATTTTTGTCGATGGGCCTTGGCGTCCGCGACGTTAGTCGCATCCCGAAGCATCACGACTACGCGTCAAGCTTCAATCTACGAGCCATACGTGAGCTACGCAACGGATCCGACCACACCCGCTACATACCGAATCGGTCTCACGACGCCACGCGGGTCAAGCCGCTAGTCGGAGTCCATGCCTCGGATAAACTCGGTCCGTTGCATCTACCGATGGTTCACGTGAGGGCTACGCACCAGCAAACAAGGAAATTCCATGCATGCAAAGATTTATCAAGGAGAGCACACACGTGTGCAAATCGAATCCGTGACACTTGCGTATAAGCTAAGTCAAAATTCCATATTTTATTTTTCAATCTAATATTCCAAGATATCTGATCTCTACATGCTATACGCATTATCTTGGCAGGAATCTAACGCCATTGGCGTCGCGGATCTCGTCGATCACACGTAGCTACCAGCGAGACATCACGGCGACGGCAACTTTCCAAAGGGGCCTACGACAACAAATGGCGGAGCCAAAGACGCCGGTTCGATCCGATCACGACTCGCCCGATGGCCCGAGTCTCGGGCGCTTGACTCCCACCTTCCCAAAGCAATGGCCGTTCGGCTCCAACTCGTTGAGCGCTCTGCCCGACCGAGCTGCGTCGAGCCATCTAAGCCACTTTCGATCGTTCGCCGTGATGACATCATGCTCGATGCACCAACCAGCTGGATCCAATCTACACATGAATCCGTAAAGCTAAGTCGTGTTTTTATTTTTTGTTTATTCCTTGCGTACATGCTTCTATGTCTGCCTGTCGTGTTTATCCACAGCTTCCACGGCGACACAACTGGCGGTAATAAAACACGTATGCGCCACGACCAACCGGAGTCTACACCAACTCCGTCACTCCATCGTCGACAAACAAGCTAAGTCACGCTTTGATAAATTCTCGTCCATCTTCACATATCTTTAGATGTTCTTCGCTTTACAAGTAATCATCGCTTTATAAGTAATCAGCCATACAGTTTCTGTCTCCCCCAAGTACCTCTAGAGTCGACCCCCCCTTTGCAAATGCGTGCGTCGGCGACAGCTCCCTGCGTCCACGGGTGGTCGGAATGGTCTCTCCGGTCGGATAAGTGTTCGGGCGCGCGTGCACAGCCACGTGCCTCACCACCGGATAACTGGTCGGCCAGGGCTGGAGTGCTTCGCGGCGGAACCAAACTACATGCGCTAAGTGCTTGTAAACGTTCTACACATGCTTCTTTGAAAACCATGACGACTAAGTCATCGGCTACAACTCAACGCTTTTGTCACAAAGCTCTCTAGAGCCGGCCCTGTGTGCGACTAATCCAATGCGTGCATGTGGTAAATCAGTCCCTGTGTATTTGATAGTTGGTAGGAGCTCCTTTGTGCGGTTGAACAACCCAGACTCGTGTCAATCACGGAGCGGTTATACCGGCCCACAAAGGCTAGATCGACGCTAAACGACACTCTAAAAAAAAAGAGTTAAACAATCTACATTAAACAAACACACATCGAGCTCTAAGCTCTGCGTACAAGCTTCTCCATCTCCGACCGGAGATCAAATATTTATTTTGTACATCACGTACTACCGAACTTCATATTTGTTTTTCAGGAACAAGGCTCAGTCAACGAGCTCACGCTTTACGCTTGGGGACTCGCCACCGACCTCTCCGATCACTCGCGGATTGCAGGACAGCACCTCCGATCCACTGCTCGGAGTCCACACGACGGGCTTTGCGGCAGCTCGTCTCGTTCATGACAACCATCAGAAGATTTGTGTGTACGTTCACATGCAAGCTAATCAAAGACAAGATCCAAGCTGTATACAAGGCTAATCAACATCGGACATGCACGACGGCAAGGTACACCATGCGTGTGTGAACTCAGGCCTGCGAGAAACAGATTCCGATTCTGACTCGCGGCAAGCAGCCTCTGCCAAGTACCAACACCGATCGAGTCCAACTCAACTCCATCCGAAGACAACTTCGACCACGAACCGGACAGAGCAACGTGTCCTACTCCAACACTAACCGGCCACATACAAGAGGATGCATGTTCGTATAGCATCTCAAGCGGCAAGCAAGACATCTGTATCACCACGCCGTGTTGATGAGGCAAGGAAGCAAGAAGCAGCCGCGTACATCTACCAGCTCGGAGGACAGCGCGCGGCCATTGGAACGTCAAGACCGAGTACAGACTCGTGGTGCAGTTCGAAGCAAGCACCAAGCCGTCCGAGCCAGGAGCAAGCCGCACGACGGCAGCGCATTATCAACTCGTCACCAAGCTGCAGCAAGAGCCATACACGTACATATTATATCACCATTCTCCATGTGCTGATTTCCAGGGCAGCACACGCAAAGATCCCGAGCAACGGACTGCGCCTCCGACCTCACCGATCGCTCGGGGACTGCGCCTCCGACCTCGCCGACCGCTCGGGGACTACGCCTCCGACCTCGCCGACCGCTCGGGGGCTGCGCCTTCGACCTCCCGCTATTCGTCTCCGGCCTTGCTGACGTCTCATCGATGTGCTACTAAAGTTCCTCAATGTTGTTCGGATCAGGGTGCTGATCTTGGGCAGCGCGTCGAGGGGCTTGATAAGCACACTTTGGGCTCATTTTCTTGACCCTGCTACAAGACTTCTACGGCATCTTCCAGCAGGCTCGGGGACTATATGGATACATGTCATCTACGACGACATTTATTCTCTTTTTCACTACATGGATACATGTCTGTGGTGGAAACTTTTTTCTTCTCTAGAGCACCCAACATCCTGCAGGCGAACCTCAAGACAACTCCATGGTGGTCGGAGCAACAGCTACACTGTCGGACGACGCTCTCCCGACTGGTCGGCGTTAATCTACACTAGTCGGACGACGCTCTCCCGACTGCTTGCGGCGTTGCTCCACACCGGACGGAGGAGTACATGACGGCATTGCCAGTAGGATATAGCGTGCTCGGGGACTAGCTGTGGGGATATGGACCCCCTATACCCTCACGGCACTACATGGGCCGCACCATCCAAGGAGGCCCGGCCCAAGACGAGAAGGCGTGCACACATGCACGACTAAGATATTGTACCACATTGCTTATCAAGGCATGTAACCTTGTCTACCGGACTATATAAGGTGGGCAGGGATCCCCTCAAATAACAACGAATCCTAGATTAGATCACCACAATCTATCTTGTAACACAATATTCTCAATCAATACAATCTAAGCAGGACATAGGTTTTACGCCATCAAGGCGGCCGAACCTGGGTAAAACCCGTGTGTTTTGTCCTTCGCTCGATGATGGTAGGAACAATTACATGGCGTTCCCCAACCGTTAATATATGTTTCCGTATGTGACATTAGGGACTGCTGGCGCCGATTTCAGCATGAACTCAAAACAAAGAGAACTTTCCAATCCGGATATATAATCGAGCTAGACTTTTTAGCGGTTGTGGAATCAAACGCCTCACCCTAGAGAACCTAAATTTGAAGAAGTGGACCATTAGATAGTTTTTCTAAGAATCACTTGTCATAGGCCTCAATGTAGCACTTGTTTAGATTGTGATCTTGGAATTCCATCGAAAATATCTATGTCGACCTACGTACCGAAGCAAGAAGGGGAAGAACACGAAAGGTACATAGGAAGTTAGGGTGGATAGGTTAGATGATGGTAGGAACAATTACATGGCGTTCCCCAACCGTTAATATATGTTTCCGTATGTGACATTAGGGACTGCTGGCACTGATTTCAGCGAACTCAAAACAAAGAGAACTTTCCAATCCGGATATAGAATCGAGCTAGACTTTTTAGCGGTTGTGGAATCAAATGCGTCACCCTAGAGAACCTAAATTTGAAGAAGTGGACCATTAGAGAGTTTTTCTAAGAATCACTTGTCATAGGCCTCAAAGTAGCACTTGTTTAGATTGAAATCTTGGAATTCCTTTGAAAATATCTATGTCGACCTACGTACCAAAACAAGAAGGGGAAATTTGACAGGTACATAGGAAGTTAGGGTGGATAGGTTAGATGATGGTAGGAACAATTACATGGCGTTCCCCAACCGTTAATATATGTTTCCGTATGTGACATTAGGGATCTGGCGCCGATTTCAGCGCGAACTCAAAACAAAGAGAACTTTCCAATCCGATATATAATCGAGCTAGACTTTTTAGCGGTTGTGGAATCAAACGCCTCACCCTAGAGAACCTAAATTTGAAGAAGTGGACCATTAGAGAGTTTTTCTAAGAATCACTTGTCATAGGCCTCAATGTAGCACTTGTTTAGATTGTGATCTTGGAATTCCATCGAAAATATCTATGTCGACCTACGTACCGAAGCAAGAAGGGGAAGAACACGAAAGGTACATAGGAAGTTAGGGTGGATAGGTTAGATGATGGTAGGAACAATTACATGGCGTTCCCCAACCGTTAATATATGTTTCCGTATGTGACATTAGGGACTGCTGGCGCTGATTTCAGCGCGAACTCAAAACAAAGAGAACTTTCCAATCCGGATATAGAATCGAGCTAGACTTTTTAGCGGTTGTGGAATCAAATGCGTCACCGTAGAGAACCTAAATTTGAAGAAGTGGACCATTAGAGAGTTTTTCTAAGAATCACTTGTCATAGGCCTCAAAGTAGCACCTGTTTAGATTGAAATCTTGGAATTCCTTTGAAAATATCTATGTCGACCTACGTACCAAAACAAGAAGGGGAACGACACGAAAGGTACATAGGAAGTTAGGGTGGATAGGTTAGATGATGGTAGGAACAATTACATGGCGTTCCCCAACCGTTAATATATGTTTCCGTATGTGACATTAGGGACTGCTGGCGCTGATTTCAGCGCGAACTCAAAACAAAGAGAACTTTCCAATCCGGATATAGAATCGAGCTAGACTTTTTAGCGGTTGTGGAATCAAATGCCTCACCCTAGAGAACCTAAATTTGAAGAAGTGGACCATTAGAGAGTTTTCCTAAGAATCACTTGTCATAGGCCTCAAAGTAGCACTTGTTTAGATTGAGATCTTGGAATTGCATCGAAAATATCTATGTCGACCTACGTACCGAAGCAAGAAGGGGAAGAACACGAAAGGTACATAGGAAGTTAGGGTGGATAGGTTAGATGATGGTAGGAACAATTACATGGCGTTCCCCAACCGTTAATATATGTTTCCGTATGTGACATTAGGAATCTGCTTTGGCGCTGATTTCAGCGCGAACTCAAAACAAAGAGAACTTTCCAATCCGGATATAGAATCGAGCTAGACTTTTTAGCGGTTGTGGAATCAAATGCCTCACCCTAGAGAACCTAAATTTGAAGAAGTGGACCATTAGAGAGTTTTCCTAAGAATCACTTGTCATAGGCCTCAAAGTAGCACTTGTTTAGATTGAGATCTTGGAATTGCATCGAAAATATCTATGTCGACCTACGTCTTCGAAGCAAGAAGGGAAGAACACGAAAGGTACATAGGAAGTTAGGGTGGATAGGTTAGATGATGGTAGGAACAATTACATGGCGTTCCCCAACCGTTAATATATGTTTCCGTATGTGACATTAGGGACTGCTGGCGCTGATTTCTGCGCGAACTCAAAACAAAGAGAACTTTCCAATCCGGATATAGAATCGAGCTAGACTTTTTAGCGGTTGTGGAATCAAATGCGTCACCGTAGAGAACCTAAATTTGAAGAAGTGGACCATTAGAGAGTTTTTCTAAGAATCACTTGTCATAGGCCTCAAAGTAGCACTTGTTTAGATTGAAATCTTGGAATTCCTTTGAAAATATCTATGTCGACCTACGTACCAAAACAAGAAGGGGAACGACACGAAAGGTACATAGGAAGTTAGGGTGGATAGGTTAGATGATGGTAGGAACAATTACATGGCGTTCCCCAACCGTTAATATATGTTTCCGTATGTGACATTAGGGACTGCTGGCGCTGATTTCAGCGCGAACTCAAAACAAAGAGAACTTTCCAATCCGGATATAGAATCGAGCTAGACTTTTTAGCGGTTGTGGAATCAAATGCCTCACCCTAGAGAACCTAAATTTGAAGAAGTGGACCATTAGAGAGTTTTCCTAAGAATCACTTGTCATAGGCCACAAAGTAGCACTTGTTTAGATTGAGATCTTGGAATTCCATCAAAAATATCTATGTCGACCTACGCATCAAAACAAGAAGGGGAAGAACACGAAAGGTACATAGGAAGTTAGGGTGGATAGGTTAGATGATGGTAGGAACAATTACATGGCGTTCCCCAACCGTTAATATATGTTTCCGTATGTGACATTAGGGACTGCTGGCGCTGATTTCAGCGCGAACTCAAAACAAAGAGAACTTTCCAATCCGGGATATAGAATCGAGCTAGACTTTTTTAGCGGTTGTGGAATCAAATGCCTCACCCTAGAGAACCTAAATTTGAAGAAGTGGACCATTAGAGAGTTTTTCCTAAGAATCACTTGTCATAGGCCTCAAAGTAGCACTTGTTTAGATTGAGATCTTGGAATTCCATCGAAAATATCTATGTCGACCTACGTACATCAAACAAGAAGGGGAAGAACACGAAAGGTACATAGGAAGTTAGGGTGGATAGGTTAGATGATGGTAGGAACAATTACATGGCGTTCCCCAACCGTTAATATATGTTTCCGTATGTGACATTAGGGACTCACTTGGCGCTGATTTCTGCGCGAACTCAAAACAAAGAGAACTTTCCAATCCGGATATAGAATCGAGCTAGACTTTTTAGCGGTTGTGGAATCAAATGCGTCACCCTAGAGAACCTAAATTTGAAGAAGTGGACCATTAGAGAGTTTTTCTAAGAATCACTTGTCATAGGCCTCAAAGTAGCACTTGTTTAGATTGAAATCTTGGAATTCCTTTGAAAATATCTATGTCGACCTACGTACCAAAACAAGAAGGGGAACGACACGAAAAAGGTACATAGGAAGTTAGGGTGGATAGGTTAGATGATGGTAGGAACAATTACATGGCGTTCCCCAACCGTTAATATATGTTTCCGTATGTGACATTAGGGACTCGCTGGCGCTGATTTCAGAGCGAACTCAAAACAAAGAGAACTTTCCAATCCGGATATAGAATCGAGCTAGACTTTTTAGCGGTTGTGGAATCAAATGCCTCACCCTAGAGAACCTAAATTTGAAGAAGTGGACCATTAGAGAGTTTTTCTAAGAATCACTTGTCATAGGCCTCAAAGTAGCACACTGTTTAGATTGAAATCTTGGAATTCCATTGAAAATATCTATGTCGACCTACGTACCCAAACAAGAAGGGGAACGACACGAAAGGTACATAGGAAGTTAGGGTGGATAGGTTAGATGATGGTAGGAACAATTACATGGCGTTCCCCAACCGTTAATATATGTTTCCGTATGTGACATTAGGGATCTGCTGGCGCTGATTTCAGCGAACTCAAAACAAAGAGAACTTTCCAATCCGGATATAGAATCGAGCTAGACTTTTTAGCGGTTGTGGAATCAAATGCCTCACCCTAGAGAACCTAAATTTGAAGAAGTGGACCATTAGAGAGTTTTCCTAAGAATCACTTGTCATAGGCCTCAAAGTAGCACTTGTTTAGATTGAGATCTTGGAATTGCATCAAAAATATCTATGTCGACCTACGCATCAAAAAGAAGAAGGGGAAGAACACGAAAGGTACATAGGAAGTTAGGGTGGATAGGTTAGATGATGGTAGGAACAATTACATGGCGTTCCCCAACCGTTAATATATGTTTCCGTATGTGACATTAGGGATCGCTTTGGCGCTGATTTCAGCGAACTCAAAACAAAGAGAACTTTCCAATCCGGATATAGAATCGAGCTAGACTTTTTAGCGGTTGTGGAATCAAATGCGTCACCGTAGAGAACCTAAATTTGAAGAAGTGGACCATTAGAGAGTTTTTCTAAGAATCACTTGTCATAGGCCTCAAAGTAGCACTTGTTTAGATTGAAATCTTGGAATTCCTTTGAAAATATCTATGTCGACCTACGTACCAAAACAAGAAGGGGGAACGACACGAAAAGGTACATAGGAAGTTAGGGTGGATAGGTTAGATGATGGTAGGAACAATTACATGGCGTTCCCCAACCGTTAATATATGTTTCCGTATGTGACATTAGGGACTCTTTGGGCGCTGATTTCAGCGCGCGAACTCAAAACAAAGAGAACTTTCCAATCCGGATATAGAATCGAGCTAGACTTTTTAGCGGTTGTGGAATCAAATGCCTCACCCTAGAGAACCTAAATTTGAAGAAGTGGACCATTAGAGAGTTTTTCTAAGAATCACTTGTCATAGGCCTCAAAGTAGCACTTGTTTAGATTGAGATCTTGGAATTCCATTGAAAATATCTATGTCGACCTACGTACCAAAACAAGAAGGGGAAGACACGAAAGGTACATAGAAAGTTAGGGTGGATAGGTTAGATGATGGTAGGATCAATTACATTGGGTTCCCCAACCGTTAATATATGTTTCTGGATGTGACATTAGGGACTACTGGCGCTGATTTCAGCGCGAACTCAAAACAAAGAGAACTTTCTAGTCCGGCTATAGAATCGAGCTAGTCTTTTTCGCGGTTGTGGATTCAAATGCCTCACCCTAGAGAACCTAAATTTGAAGAAGTGAACGAGTAGGGAGTTTTTCTAAGAATCACTTGTCATAGGCCTCAAAGTAGCACTTGTTTAGATTGAGATCTTGGAATTCCATCAAAAATATCTATGTCGACCTACGTACCAAAAGCAAGAAGGGGAAGAACACGAAAGGTACATAGGAAGTTAGGGTGGATAGGTTAGATGATGGTAGGAACAATTACATGGCGTTCCCCAACCGTTAATATATGTTTCCGTATGTGACATTAGGGATTGCTGGGCGCTGATTTCAGCGAACTCAAAACAAAGAGAACTTTCCAATCCGGATATAGAATCGAGCTAGACTTTTTAGCGGTTGTGGAATCAAATGCCTCACCCTAGAGAACCTAAATTTGAAGAAGTGGACCATTAGAGAGTTTTTCTAAGAATCACTTGTCATAGGCCTCAAAGTAGCACTTGTTTAGATTGAAATCTTGGAATTCCTTTGAAAATATCTATGTCGACCTACGCACCAAAACAAGAAGGGAAATCCACACGAAAGGTACATAGGAAGTTAGGGTGGATAGGTTAGATGATGGTAGGAACAATTACATGGCGTTCCCCAACCGTTAATATATGTTTCCGTATGTGACATTAGGGATTTCACTGGCGCTGATTTCAGCGCGAACTCAAAACAAAGAGAACTTTCCAATCCGGATATAGAATCGAGCTAGACTTTTTAGCGGTTGTGGAATCAAATGCCTCACCCTAGAGAACCTAAATTTGAAGAAGTGGACCATTAGAGAGTTTTTCTAAGAATCACTTGTCATTGGCCTCAAAGTAGCACTTGTTTAGATTGAGATCTTGGAATTCCATCGAAAATATCTATGTCGACCTACGTACCAAAAAAACAAGAAGGGGAAGAACACGAAAGGTACATAGGAAGTTAGGGTGGATAGGTTAGATGATGGTAGGAACAATTACATGGCGTTCCCCAACCGTTAATATATGTTTCCGTATGTGACATTAGGGACTGCTGGCGCTGATTTCAGCGAACTCAAAACAAAGAGAACTTTCCAATCCGGATATAGAATCGAGCTAGACTTTTTAGCGGTTGTGGAATCAAATGCCTCACCCTAGAGAACCTAAATTTGAAGAAGTGGACCATTAGAGAGTTTTTCTAAGAATCACTTGTCATAGGCCTCAAAGTAGCACTTGTTTAGATTGAGATCTTGGAATTCCATCAAAAATATCTATGTCGACCTACGCACCAAAACAAGAAGGGGAAAACACGAAAGGTACATAGGAAGTTAGGGTGGATAGGTTAGATGATGGTAGGAACAATTACATGGCGTTCCCCAACCGTTAATATATGTTTCCGTATGTGACATTAGGGACTCTTGGCGCTGATTTCAGCGAACTCAAAACAAAGAGAACTTTCCAATCCGGATATAGAATCGAGCTAGACTTTTTAGCGGTTGTGGAATCAAATGCCTCACCCTAGAGAACCTAAATTTGAAGAAGTGGACCATTAGAGAGTTTTTCTAAGAATCACTTGTCATAGGCCTCAAAGTAGCACTTGTTTAGATTGAAATCTTAGAATTCCTTTGAAAATATCTATGTCGACCTACGTACCAAAAAAAAAAGAAGGGGAACGACACGAAAGGTACATAGGAAGTTAGGGTGGATAGGTTAGATGATGGTAGGAACAATTACATGGCGTTCCCCAACCGTTAATATATGTTTCCGTATGTGACATTAGGGACTGCTGGGCGCTGATTTCAGCCTTGAACTCAAAACAAAGAGAACTTTCCAATCCGGATATAGAATCGAGCTAGACTTTTTAGCGGTTGTGGAATCAAATGCCTCACCCTAGAGAACCTAAATTTGAAGAAGTGGACCATTAGAGAGTTTTTCTAAGAATCACTTGTCATAGGCCTCAAAGTAGCACTTGTTTAGATTGAGATCTTGGAATTCCATCAAAAATATCTATGTCGACCTACGTACCGAAGCAAGAAGGGGAAGAACACGAAAGGTACATAGGAAGTTAGGGTGGATAGGTTAGATGATGGTAGGAACAATTACATGGCGTTCCCCAACCGTTAATATATGTTTCCGTATGTGACATTAGGGATTGCCGGGCGCTGATTTCAGCGCGAACTCAAAACAAAGAGAACTTTCCAATCCGGATATAGAATCGAGCTAGACTTTTTAGCGGTTGTGGAATCAAATGCCTCACCCTAGAGAACCTAAATTTGAAGAAGTGGACCATTAGAGAGTTTTTCTAAGAATCACTTGTCATAGGCCTCAAAGTAGCACTTGTTTAGATTGAAATCTTGGAATTCCTTTGAAAATATCTATGTCGACCTACGTACCAAAACAAGAAGGGGAACGACACGAAAGGTACATAGGAAGTTAGGGTGGATAGGTTAGATGATGGTAGGAACAATTACATGGCGTTCCCCAACCGTTAATATATGTTTCCGTATGTGACATTAGGGATCTGGCGGCGCTGATTTCAGCCTTGAACTCAAAACAAAAGAGAACTTTCCAATCCGGATATAGAATCGAGCTAGACTTTTTAGCGGTTGTGGAATCAAATGCCTCACCCTAGAGAACCTAAATTTGAAGAAGTGGACCATTAGAGAGTTTTTCTAAGAATCACTTGTCATAGGCCTCAAAGTAGCACTTGTTTAGATTGAGATCTTGGAATTCCATTGAAAATATCTATGTCGACCTACGTACCGAAACAAGAAGGGGAAGAACACGAAAGGTACATAGGAAGTTAGGGTGGATAGGTTAGATGATGGTAGGAACAATTACATGGCGTTCCCCAACCCTTTTAATATATGTTTCCGTATGTGACATTAGGGATCTGCTGGCGCTGATTTCAGCGAACTCAAAACAAAGAGAGAACTTTCCAATCCGGATATAGAATCGAGCTAGACTTTTTAGCGGTTGTGGAATCAAATGCCTCACCCTAGAGAACCTAAATTTGAAGAAGTGGACCATTAGAGAGTTTTTCTAAGAATCACTTGTCATAGGCCTCAAAGTAGCACTTGTTTAGATTGAGATCTTGGAATTCCTTTGAAAATATCTATGTCGACCTACGTACCAAAACAAGAAGGGGAAGAACACGAAAGGTACATAGGAAGTTAGGGTGGATAGGTTAGATGATGGTAGGAACAATTACATGGCGTTCCCCAACCGTTAATATATGTTTCCGTATGTGACATTAGGGATTGCTGGCGCTGATTTCAGCGCGAACTCAAAACAAAGAGAACTTTCCAATCCGGATATAGAATCGAGCTAGACTTTTTAGCGGTTGTGGAATCAAATGCGTCACCCTAGAGAACCTAAATTTGAAGAAGTGGACCATTAGAGAGTTTTTCTAAGAATCACTTGTCATAGGCCTCAAAGTAGCACTTGTTTAGATTGAGATCTTGGAATTCCATCGAAAATATCTATGTCGACCTACGTACCAAAACAAGAAGGGGAAGAACACGAAAGGTACATAGGAAGTTAGGGTGGATAGGTTAGATGATGGTAGGAACAATTACATGGCGTTCCCCAACCCGTTAATATATGTTTCCGTATGTGACATTAGGGATCACTTGGCGCTGATTTCAGCGCGAACTCAAAAACAAAGAGAACTTTCCAATCCGATATAGAATCGAGCTAGACTTTTTAGCGGTTGTGGAATCAAATGCCTCACCCTAGAGAACCTAAATTTGAAGAAGTGGACCATTAGAGAGTTTTTCTAAGAATCACTTGTCATAGGCCTCAAAGTAGCACTTGTTTAGATTGAAATCTTGGAATTCCATTGAAAATATCTATGTCGACCTACGTACCAAAACAAGAAGGGGAACGACACGAAAGGTACATAGGAAGTTAGGGTGGATAGGTTAGATGATGGTAGGAACAATTACATTGCGTTCCCCAACCGTTAATATATGTTTCCGGATGTGACATTAGGGACTGCTGGCGCTGATTTCAGCGAACTCAAAACAAAGAGAACTTTCCAATCCGGATATAGAATCGAGCTAGACTTTTTAGCGGTTGTGGAATCAAATGCCTCACCCTAGAGAACCTAAATTTGAAGAAGTGGACCATTAGAGAGTTTTTCTAAGAATCACTTGTCATAGGCCTCAAAGTAGCACTTGTTTAGATTGAGATCTTGGAATTCCATTGAAAATATCTATGTCGACCTACGTACCAAAACAAGAAGGGGAAGAACACGAAAGGTACATAGGAAGTTAGGGTGGATAGGTTAGATGATGGTAGGAACAATTACATGGCGTTCCCCAACCGTTAATATATGTTTCCGTATGTGACATTAGGGGATCTTCTGGGCGCTGATTTCAGCGAACTCAAAACAAAGAGAACTTTCCAATCCGGATATAGAATCGAGCTAGACTTTTTAGCGGTTGTGGAATCAAACGCCTCACCCTAGAGAACCTAAATTTGAAGAAGTGGACCATTAGAGAGTTTTTCTAAGAATCACTTGTCATAGGCCTCAAAGTAGCACTTGTTTAGATTGAGATCTTGGAATTCCATCAAAAATATCTATGTCGACCTACGTACCAAAAGCAAGAAGGGGAAGAACACGAAAGGTACATAGGAAGTTAGGGTGGATAGGTTAGATGATGGTAGGAACAATTACATGGCGTTCCCCAACCGTTAATATATGTTTCCGTATGTGACATTAGGGATCACTGGCGCTGATTTCAGCGCGAACTCAAAACAAAGAGAACTTTCCAATCCGGATATAGAATCGAGCTAGACTTTTTGGTGGTTGTGGAATCAAATGCCTCACCCTAGAGAACCTAAATTTGAAGAAGTGGACCATTAGAGAGTTTTTCTAAGAATCACTTGTCATAGGCCTCAAAGTAGCACTTGTTTAGATTGAGATCTTGGAATTCCATTTGAAAATATCTATGTCGACCTACGTACCAAAACAAGAAGGGGAACGAACGAAAGGTACATAGGAAGTTAGGGTGGATAGGTTAGATGATGGTAGGAACAATTACATGGCGTTCCCCAACCGTTAATATATGTTTCCGTATGTGACATTAGGGACTCTTTGGCGCTGATTTCAGCGAACTCAAAACAAAGAGAACTTTCCAATCCGGATATAGAATCGAGCTAGACTTTTTAGCGGTTGTGGAATCAAATGCCTCACCCTAGAGAACCTAAATTTGAAGAAGTGGACCATTAGAGAGTTTTTCTAAGAATCACTTGTCATAGGCCTCAAAGTAGCACTTGTTTAGATTGAGATCTTGGAATTCCATCAAAAATATCTATGTCGACCTACGTACCAAAACAAGAAGGGGAAGAACACGAAAGGTACATAGGAAGTTAGGGTGGATAGGTTAGATGATGGTAGGAACAATTACATGGCGTTCCCCAACCGTTAATATATGTTTCCGTATGTGACATTAGGGATCTGCTGGCGCTGATTTCAGCGAAACTCAAAACAAAGAGAACTTTCCAATCCGGATATAGAATCGAGCTAGACTTTTTTAGCGGTTGTGGAATCAAATGCCTCACCCTAGAGAACCTAAATTTGAAGAAGTGGACCATTAGAGAGTTTTTCTAAGAATCACTTGTCATAGGCCTCAAAGTAGCACTTGTTTAGATTGAGATCTTGGAATTCCATCAAAAATATCTATGTCGACCTACGTACCAAAACAAGAAGGGAAGAACACGAAAGGTACATAGGAAGTTAGGGTGGATAGGTTAGATGATGGTAGGAACAATTACATGGCGTTCCCCAACCGTTAATATATGTTTCCGTATGTGACATTAGGGATCTGCTGGCGCTGATTTCAGCGAAACTCAAAACAAAGAGAACTTTCCAATCCGATATAGAATCGAGCTAGACTTTTTAGTGGTTGTGGAATCAAATGCCTCACCCTAGAGAACCTAAATTTGAAGAAGTGGACCATTAGAGAGTTTTTCTAAGAATCACTTGTCATAGGCCTCAAAGTAGCACTTGTTTAGATTGAGATCTTGGAATTCCATTGAAAATATCTATGTCGACCTACGTACCAAAACAAGAAGGGGAAGACACGAAAGGTACATAGGAAGTTAGGGTGGATAGGTTAGATGATGGTAGGAACAATTACATGGCGTTCCCCAAACGTTAATATATGTTTCCGTATGTGACATTAGGGATCTGCTGGCGCTGATTTCAGCGAAACTCAAAACAAAGAGAACTTTCCAATCCGGATATAGAATCGAGCTAGACTTTTTAGCGGTTGTGGAATCAAATGCCTCACCCTAGAGAACCTAAATTTGAAGAAGTGGACCATTAGAGAGTTTTTCTAAGAATCACTTGTCATAGGCCTCAAAGTAGCACTTGTTTAGATTGAGATCTTGGAATTCCATCAAAAATATCTATGTCGACCTACGTACCAAAAACAAGAAGGGGAACAACACGAAAGGTACATAGGAAGTTAGGGTGGATAGGTTAGATGATGGTAGGAACAATTACATGGCGTTCCCCAACCGTTAATATATGTTTCCGTATGTGACATTAGGGATCTGCCGGGCGCTGATTTCAGCGAGAACTCAAAACAAAGAGAACTTTCCAATCCGGATATAGAATCGAGCTAGACTTTTTGGTGGTTGTGGAATCAAATGCCTCACCCTAGAGAACCTAAATTTGAAGAAGTGGACCATTAGAGAGTTTTTCTAAGAATCACTTGTCATAGGCCTCAAAGTAGCACTTGTTTAGATTGAGATCTTGGAATTCCATCAAAAATATCTATGTCGACCTACGTACCGAAGCAAGAAGGGGAAGAACACGAAAGGTACATAGGAAGTTAGGGTGGATAGGTTAGATGATGGTAGGAACAATTACATGGCGTTCCCCAACCGTTAATATATGTTTCCGTATGTGACATTAGGGACTTCTGGCGAGCTGATTTCAGCGAGAACTCAAAACAAAGAGAACTTTCCAATCCGGATATAGAATCGAGCTAGACTTTTTAGCGGTTGTGGAATCAAATGCCTCACCCTAGAGAACCTAAATTTGAAGAAGTGGACCATTAGAGAGTTTTTCTAAGAATCACTTGTCATAGGCCTCAAAGTAGCACTTGTTTAGATTGAGATCTTGGAATTCCATCAAAAATATCTATGTCGACCTACGTACCAAAAAAAAGAAGGGGAAGAACACGAAAGGTACATAGGAAGTTAGGGTGGATAGGTTAGATGATGGTAGGAACAATTACATGGCGTTCCCCAACCGTTAATATATGTTTCCGTATGTGACATTAGGGACTGCTGGCGCTGATTTCAGCGCGAACTCAAAACAAAGAGAACTTTCCAATCCGGATATAGAATCGAGCTAGACTTTTTAGTGGTTGTGGAATCAAATGCCTCACCCTAGAGAACCTAAATTTGAAGAAGTGGACCATTAGAGAGTTTTTCTAAGAATCACTTGTCATAGGCCTCAAAGTAGCACTTGTTTAGATTGAGATCTTGGAATTCCATTGAAAATATCTATGTCGACCTACGTACCAAAACAAGAAGGGGAACGAACACGAAAGGTACATAGGAAGTTAGGGTGGATAGGTTAGATGATGGTAGGAACAATTACATGGCGTTCCCCAACCGTTAATATATGTTTCCGTATGTGACATTAGGGATCACCGGGCGCTGATTTCAGCGCGAACTCAAAACAAAGAGAACTTTCCAATCCGGATATAGAATCGAGCTAGACTTTTTTAGCGGTTGTGGAATCAAACGCCTCACCCTAGAGAACCTAAATTTGAAGAAGTGGACCATTAGAGAGTTTTTCTAAGAATCACTTGTCATAGGCCTCAAAGTAGCACTTGTTTAGATTGAGATCTTGGAATTCCATCAAAAATATCTATGTCGACCTACGTACCAAAACAAGAAGGGGAAGAACACGAAAAGGTACATAGGAAGTTAGGGTGGATAGGTTAGATGATGGTAGGAACAATTACATGGCGTTCCCCAACCGTTAATATATGTTTCCGTATGTGACATTAGGGATCGCCGGCGCTGATTTCAGCGAAACTCAAAAAACAAAGAGAACTTTCCAATCCGGATATAGAATCGAGCTAGACTTTTTAGCGGTTTGTGGAATCAAATGCCTCACCCTAGAGAACCTAAATTTGAAGAAGTGGACCATTAGAGAGTTTTTCTAAGAATCACTTGTCATAGGCCTCAAAGTAGCACTTGTTTAGATTGAGATCTTGGAATTCCATCAAAAAAATATCTATGTCGACCTACGCATCAAAACAAGAAGGGGAAGAACACCTAAAGGTACATAGGAAGTTAGGGTGGATAGGTTAGATGATGGTAGGAACAATTACATGGCGTTCCCCAACCGTTAATATATGTTTCCGTATGTGACATTAGGGGATCGCCGGGCGCTGATTTCAGCGCGAACTCAAAACAAAGAGAACTTTCCAATCCGGATATAGAATCGAGCTAGACTTTTTAGCGGTTGTGGAATCAAATGCCTCACCCTAGAGAACCTAAATTTGAAGAAGTGGACCATTAGAGAGTTTTTCTAAGAATCACTTGTCATAGGCCTCAAAGTAGCACTTGTTTAGATTGAGATCTTGGAATTCCATCAAAAATATCTATGTCGACCTACGTACCAAAAAAGAAGAAGGAAGAACACGAAAAGGTACATAGGAAGTTAGGGTGGATAGGTTAGATGATGGTAGGAACAATTACATGGCGTTCCCCCAACCGTTAATATATGTTTCCGTATGTGACATTAGGGACTCACGGGCGCTGATTTCAGCGCGAACTCAAAACAAAGAGAACTTTCCAATCCGGATATAGAATCGAGCTAGACTTTTTAGCGGTTGTGGAATCAAATGCCTCACCCTAGAGAACCTAAATTTGAAGAAGTGGACCATTAGAGAGTTTTTCTAAGAATCACTTGTCATAGGCCTCAAAGTAGCACTTGTTTAGATTGAAATCTTGGAATTCCTTTGAAAATATCTATGTCGACCTACGCACCCAAAACAAGAAGGGAAATGACACGAAAGGTACATAGGAAGTTAGGGTGGATAGGTTAGATGATGGTAGGAACAATTACATGGCGTTCCCCAACCGTTAATATATGTTTCCGTATGTGACATTAGGGATCTGTTGCCGCCGCTGATTTCAGCGCGAACTCAAAACAAAGAGAACTTTCCAATCCGGATATAGAATCGAGCTAGACTTTTTAGCGGTTGTGGAATCAAACGCCTCACCCTAGAGAACCTAAATTTGAAGAAGTGGACCATTAGAGAGTTTTTCTAAGAATCACTTGTCATAGGCCTCAAAGTAGCACTTGTTTAGATTGAGATCTTGGAATTCCATCAAAATATCTATGTCGACCTACGCACCAAAAATAAGAAGGGGAAGAACACGAAAGGTACATAGGAAGTTAGGGTGGATAGGTTAGATGATGGTAGGAACAATTACATGGCGTTCCCCCAACCGTTAATATATGTTTCCGTATGTGACATTAGGGATCTGCCGGCGCTGATTTCAGCGAACTCAAAACAAAGAGAACTTTCCAATCCGGATATAGAATCGAGCTAGACTTTTTAGTGGTTGTGGAATCAAATGCCTCACCCTAGAGAACCTAAATTTGAAGAAGTGGACCATTAGAGAGTTTTTCTAAGAATCACTTGTCATAGGCCTCAAAGTAGCACTTGTTTAGATTGAGATCTTGGAATTCCATTGAAAAATATCTATGTCGACCTACGCACCAAAACAAGAAGGGGAAGAACACGAAAGGTACATAGGAAGTTAGGGTGGATAGGTTAGATGATGGTAGGAACAATTACATGGCGTTCCCCAACCGTTAATATATGTTTCCGTATGTGACATTAGGGACTCACCGGCGCTGATTTCAGCGCGAACTCAAAAAAGAAGAGAACTTTCCAATCCGGATATAGAATCGAGCTAGACTTTTTAGTGGTTGTGGAATCAAATGCCTCACCCTAGAGAACCTAAATTTGAAGAAGTGGACCATTAGAGAGTTTTTCTAAGAATCACTTGTCATAGGCCTCAAAGTAGCACTTGTTTAGATTGAAATCTTGGAATTCCTTTGAAAATATCTATGTCGACCTACGCACCAAAACAAGAAGGGGAACGACACGAAAGGTACATAGGAAGTTAGGGTGGATAGGTTAGATGATGGTAGGAACAATTACATGGCGTTCCCCAACCGTTAATATATGTTTCCGTATGTGACATTAGGGATCTGCCGGGCGCTGATTTCAGCGCGAACTCAAAACAAAAAGAGAACTTTCCAATCCGATATAGAATCGAGCTAGACTTTTTAGCGGTTGTGGAATCAAACGCCTCACCCTAGAGAACCTAAATTTGAAGAAGTGGACCATTAGAGAGTTTTTCTAAGAATCACTTGTCATAGGCCTCAAAGTAGCACTTGTTTAGATTGAGATCTTGGAATTCCATCAAAAATATCTATGTCGACCTACGCACCAAAACAAGAAGGGGAACGACACGAAAGGTACATAGGAAGTTAGGGTGGATAGGTTAGATGATGGTAGGAACAATTACATGGCGTTCCCCAACCGTTAATATATGTTTCCGTATGTGACATTAGGGATCTGCCGGCGCTGATTTCAGCGCGAACTCAAAACAAAGAGAACTTTCCAATCCGGATATAGAATCGAGCTAGACTTTTTAGCGGTTGTGGAATCAAACGCCTCACCCTAGAGAACCTAAATTTGAAGAAGTGGACCATTAGAGAGTTTTTCTAAGAATCACTTGTCATAGGCCTCAAAGTAGCACTTGTTTAGATTGAGATCTTGGAATTCCATCAAAAATATCTATGTCGACCTACGCACCAAAACAAGAAGGGAAGAACACGAAAGGTACATAGGAAGTTAGGGTGGATAGGTTAGATGATGGTAGGAACAATTACATGGCGTTCCCCACCCGTTAATATATGTTTCCGTATGTGACATTAGGGACTGCCGGCGCTGATTTCAGCGCGAACTCAAAAAACAAAGAGAACTTTCCAATCCGGATATAGAATCGAAAGCTAGACTTTTTAGTGGTTGTGGAATCAAATGCCTCACCCTAGAGAACCTAAATTTGAAGAAGTGGACCATTAGAGAGTTTTTCTAAGAATCACTTGTCATAGGCCTCAAAGTAGCACTTGTTTAGATTGAAATCTTGGAATTCCTTTGAAAATATCTATGTCGACCTACGCACCAAAACAAGAAGGGAACGACACGAAAGGTACATAGGAAGTTAGGGTGGATAGGTTAGATGATGGTAGGAACAATTACATGGCGTTCCCCAACCGTTAATATATGTTTCCGTATGTGACATTAGGGACTCACTGGCGCTGATTTCAGCTCAAACTCAAAAACAAAGAGAACTTTCCAATCCGGATATAGAATCGAGCTAGACTTTTTAGCGGTTGTGGAATCAAACGCCTCACCCTAGAGAACCTAAATTTGAAGAAGTGGACCATTAGAGAGTTTTTTTCTAAGAATCACTTGTCATAGGCCTCAAAGTAGCACTTGTTTAGATTGAGATCTTGGAATTCCATCAAAAATATCTATGTCGACCTACGTACCAAAAAACAAGAAGGGGAAGAACACGAAAGGTACATAGGAAGTTAGGGTGGATAGGTTAGATGATGGTAGGAACAATTACATGGCGTTCCCCAACCGTTAATATATGTTTCCGTATGTGACATTAGGGACTGCTGGCGCTGATTTCAGCGAACTCAAAACAAAGAGAACTTTCCAATCCGGATATAGAATCGAGCTAGACTTTTTAGCGGTTGTGGAATCAAATGCCTCACCCTAGAGAACCTAAATTTGAAGAAGTGGACCATTAGAGAGTTTTTCTAAGAATCACTTGTCATAGGCCTCAAAGTAGCACTTGTTTAGATTGAGATCTTGGAATTCCATCAAAAAATATCTATGTCGACCTACGCACCAAAAAACAAGAAGGGGAAGAACACGAAAGGTACATAGGAAGTTAGGGTGGATAGGTTAGATGATGGTAGGAACAATTACATGGCGTTCCCCAACCGTTAATATATGTTTCCGTATGTGACATTAGGGACTGCTGGCGCTGATTTCAGCGAGAACTCAAAACAAAGAGAACTTTCCAATCCGGATATAGAATCGAGCTAGACTTTTTGGTGGTTGTGGAATCAAATGCCTCACCCTAGAGAACCTAAATTTGAAGAAGTGGACCATTAGAGAGTTTTTCTAAGAATCACTTGTCATAGGCCTCAAAGTAGCACTTGTTTAGATTGAAATCTTGGAATTCCTTTGAAAATATCTATGTCGACCTACGTACCAAAACAAAAAGGGGAACGACACGAAAAGGTACATAGGAAGTTAGGGTGGATAGGTTAGATGATGGTAGGAACAATTACATGGCGTTCCCCCAACCGTTAATATATGTTTCCGTATGTGACATTAGGGGACTGCTGGCGCTGATTTCAGCGAACTCAAAAAAAAAGAGAACTTTCCAATCCGGATATAGAATCGAGCTAGACTTTTTAGTGGTTGTGGAATCAAATGCCTCACCCTAGAGAACCTAAATTTGAAGAAGTGGACCATTAGAGAGTTTTTCTAAGAATCACTTGTCATAGGCCTCAAAGTAGCACTTGTTTAGATTGAGATCTTGGAATTCCATCGAAAATATCTATGTCGACCTACGTACCATAACAAGAAGGGGAACGACACGAAAGGTACATAGGAAGTTAGGGTGGATAGGTTAGATGATGGTAGGAACAATTACATGGCGTTCCCCAACCGTTAATATATGTTTCCGTATGTGACATTAGGGACTGCCGGGGCGCTGATTTCAGCGAAACTCAAAACAAAGAGAACTTTCCAATCCGGATATAGAATCGAGCTAGACTTTTAGCGGTTTGTGGAATCAAATGCCTCACCCTAGAGAACCTAAATTTGAAGAAGTGGACCATTAGAGAGTTTTTCTAAGAATCACTTGTCATAGGCCTCAAAGTAGCACTTGTTTAGATTGAGATCTTGGAATTCCATCAAAAATATCTATGTCGACCTACGCACCAAAACAAGAAGGGGAGAACACGAAAGGTACATAGGAAGTTAGGGTGGATAGGTTAGATGATGGTAGGAACAATTACATGGCGTTCCCCCAACCGTTAATATATGTTTCCGTATGTGACATTAGGGACTGCCGGCGCTGATTTCAGCGCGAACTCAAAACAAAGAGAACTTTCCAATCCGGATATAGAATCGAGCTAGACTTTCTAGTGGTTGTGGAATCAAATGCCTCACCCTAGAGAACCTAAATTTGAAGAAGTGGACCATTAGAGAGTTTTTCTAAGAATCACTTGTCATAGGCCTCAAAGTAGCACTTGTTTAGATTGAAATCTTGGAATTCCTTTCAAAATATCTATGTCGACCTACGTACCAAAACAAGAAGGGGAACGACACGAAAAGGTACATAGGAAGTTAGGGTGGATAGGTTAGATGATGGTAGGAACAATTACATGGCGTTCCCCAACCGTTAATATATGTTTCCGTATGTGACATTAGGGACTGCTGGGCGCTGATTTCAGCGAACTCAAAACAAAGAGAACTTTCCAATCCGGATATAGAATCGAGCTAGACTTTTTAGCGGTTGTGGAATCAAATGCCTCACCCTAGAGAACCTAAATTTGAAGAAGTGGACCATTAGAGAGTTTTTCTAAGAATCACTTGTCATAGGCCTCAAAGTAGCACTTGTTTAGATTGAGATCTTGGAATTCCATCAAAAATATCTATGTCGACCTACGTACCAAAAACAAGAAGGGAAGAACACGAAAGGTACATAGGAAGTTAGGGTGGATAGGTTAGATGATGGTAGGAACAATTACATGGCGTTCCCCAACCGTTAATATATGTTTCCGTATGTGACATTAGGGCTGGCTGGCGCTGATTTCAGCGCGAACTCAAAACAAAGAGAACTTTCCAATCCGGATATAGAATCGAGCTAGACTTTTTAGCGGTTGTGGAATCAAATGCCTCACCCTAGAGAACCTAAATTTGAAGAAGTGGACCATTAGAGAGTTTTTCTAAGAATCACTTGTCATAGGCCTCAAAGTAGCACTTGTTTAGATTGAGATCTTGGAATTCCATCAAAAATATCTATGTCGACCTACGTACCGAAGCAAGAAGGGGAAGAACACGAAAGGTACATAGGAAGTTAGGGTGGATAGGTTAGATGATGGTAGGAACAATTACATGGCGTTCCCCAACCGTTAATATATGTTTCCGTATGTGACATTAGGGACTGCCGGGCGCTGATTTCAGCGAACTCAAAACAAAGAGAACTTTCCAATCCGGATATAGAATCGAGCTAGACTTTTTAGCGGTTGTGGAATCAAATGCCTCACCCTAGAGAACCTAAATTTGAAGAAGTGGACCATTAGAGAGTTTTTCTAAGAATCACTTGTCATAGGCCTCAAAGTAGCACTTGTTTAGATTGAAATCTTGGAATTCCTTTGAAAATATCTATGTCGACCTACGTACCAAAACAAGAAGGGGAACGACACGAAAGGTACATAGGAAGTTAGGGTGGATAGGTTAGATGATGGTAGGAACAATTACATGGCGTTCCCCAACCAGTTAATATATGTTTCCGTATGTGACATTAGGGATCTGCCGGGCGCTGATTTCAGCGAACTCAAAACAAAGAGAACTTTCCAATCCGGATATAGAATCGAGCTAGACTTTTTAGCGGTTGTGGAATCAAACGCCTCACCCTAGAGAACCTAAATTTGAAGAAGTGGACCATTAGAGAGTTTTTCTAAGAATCACTTGTCATAGGCCTCAAAGTAGCACTTGTTTAGATTGAGATCTTGGAATTCCATCGAAAATATCTATGTCGACCTACGTACCAAAAACAAGAAGGGGAAATGACACGAAAGGTACATAGGAAGTTAGGGTGGATAGGTTAGATGATGGTAGGAACAATTACATGGCGTTCCCCAACCGTTAATATATATGTTTCCGTATGTGACATTAGGGATCGCTGGCGCTGATTTCAGCGAACTCAAAACAAAGAGAACTTTCCAATCCGGATATAGAATCGAGCTAGACTTTTTAGCGGTTGTGGAATCAAACGCCTCACCCTAGAGAACCTAAATTTGAAGAAGTGGACCATTAGAGAGTTTTTCTAAGAATCACTTGTCATAGGCCTCAAAGTAGCACTTGTTTAGATTGAGATCTTGGAATTCCATCAAAAATATCTATGTCGACCTACGTACCAAAAACAAGAAGGGGAAGAACACGAAAGGTACATAGGAAGTTAGGGTGGATAGGTTAGATGATGGTAGGAACAATTACATGGCGTTCCCCAACCGTTAATATATGTTTCCGTATGTGACATTAGGGACTGCCGGCGCTGATTTCAGCGCGAACTCAAAACAAAGAGAACTTTCCAATCCGGATATAGAATCGAGCTAGACTTTCTAGTGGTTGTGGAATCAAATGCCTCACCCTAGAGAACCTAAATTTGAAGAAGTGGACCATTAGAGAGTTTTTCTAAGAATCACTTGTCATAGGCCTCAAAGTAGCACTTGTTTAGATTGAAATCTTGGAATTCCCTTTGAAAATATCTATGTCGACCTACGCACCAAAACAAGAAGGGGAACGACACGAAAAGGTACATAGGAAGTTAGGGTGGATAGGTTAGATGATGGTAGGAACAATTACATGGCGTTCCCCAACCGTTAATATATGTTTCCGTATGTGACATTAGGGATTTCTTGGCGCTGATTTCAGCGCGAACTCAAAACAAAGAGAACTTTCCAATCCGGATATAGAATCGAGCTAGACTTTTTAGCGGTTGTGGAATCAAACGCCTCACCCTAGAGAACCTAAATTTGAAGAAGTGGACCATTAGAGAGTTTTTCTAAGAATCACTTGTCATAGGCCTCAAAGTAGCACTTGTTTAGATTGAAATCTTGGAATTCCATCAAAAATATCTATGTCGACCTACGTACCGCAATAAGAAGGGGGCGACACGAAAGGTACATAGGAAGTTAGGGGTGGATAGGTTAGATGATGGTAGGAACAATTACATGGCGTTCCCCAACCGTTAATATATGTTTCCGTATGTGACATTAGGGGGCTGCTGGCGCTGATTTCAGCGCGAACTCAAAACAAAGAGAACTTTCCAATCCGGATATAGAATCGAGCTAGACTTTTTTAGCGGTTGTGGAATCAAATTCCTCACCCTAGAGAACCTAAATTTGAAGAAGTGGACCATTAGAGAGTTTTTCTAAGAATCACTTGTCATAGGCCTCAAAAGTAGCACTTGTTTAGATTGAGATCTTGGAATTCCATCAAAAATATCTATATCGACCTACGTTTTAGGAAACAAGAAGGGGAAGAACACGAAAAGGTACATAGGAAGTTAGGGTGGATAGGTTAGATGATGGTAGGAACAATTACATGGCGTTCCCCAACCGTTAATATATGTTTCCATTATGTGACATTAGGGACTGCCGGGCGCTGATTTCAGCGCGAACTCAAAACAAAGAGAACTTTCCAATCCGGATATAGAATCGAGCTAGACTTTTAGCGGTTGTGGAATCAAATGCCTCACCCTAGAGAACCTAAATTTGAAGAAGTGGACCATTAGAGAGTTTTTCTAAGAATCACTTGTCATAGGCCTCAAAGTAGCACTTGTTTAGATTGAATCTTGGAATTCCTTTGAAAATATCTATGCCGACCTACGCACCAAAACAAGAAGGAACGACAATTAAAGGTACATAGGAAGTTAGGGATGGATAGGTTAGATGATGATGGAACAATTACATGGCGTTCCCCAACCGTTAATATATGTTTTCCGTATGTGACATTTGGGATGGCGCTGATTTCAGCGCGAACTCAAAACAAAGAGAACTTTCCAATCCGATATAGAATCGAGCTAGACTTTTGGTGGTTGTGGAATCAAATGCCTCACCTAGAGAACCTAAATTTGAAGAAGTGGACCATTAGAGAGTTTTTC
>JADLZK010005197.1:0-36676 GCA_015847255.1 Hyparrhenia diplandra | reverse complement strand
CGAGCCCAGGCTACCGGTTCATCTGTACGCCGCCACCGACTGATCGGGTTTACGCTTTGGACGAAAATTGGAGTACTTTTGACGACGTCATGTTTTAAACCACATATCGTATGACCTTGCCTGTTCGACAAAATGTCTGGTCTCTGCATATAATTCTACTTCACTCGAATTTAGAGTATGTAATATATTAATATGTAGATGCTTTGCAATGTTGAATAAAGGATGTCTACGGCACTCAAATCGAACAATGTTCGTCCCCCCCCTTTTGGTAATTCATTGTGTGCCTTCGTAGAGGTAATTATGTTTACATATAATTATATATGTCTATATGTACTATGATTCGAAGGAAAAAGATTATCTATGTATGTACTATGATTCGAAGGAAAAAGTCTTAGACCCTGTTTGTTACTACTTACTAGGGCACTGATACTAAATTTTAGTCTCATTTAGTACCTATATTACCAAACAAGATGACTAGTGATCTAAATTTTGATCTTATTTAGTCTCTAGTTTAATAGTCTTTTGGGAGGTGCTAATTTGGACCATGGAATTTTCAGCTTTAGTGGTCTTTGTGCAGCAGATTAGTCCCTTAAACCAAATCGCTGTTCAGAGCCTCTCCCGCATTCTGATTTCCAAGCGGGCCGAATACCTTGTGAGAAAAGGCATGGTCACGCACCTCTGCTAGAGGAAGTGTTAGACGACCTTTGCTTCGGCCAAGACCCAAATAATATGGGGAGTTGTTTCTAGAGTAGCTCGTGGTAGGGGCACGAAAGCGCTGCCGCCGCCAAACCTTGCGGGCTTGATCTCCCCGAAGACTCCAAGAATTCCGGTTGTCTACTACAGCGAGTAATAGGATAAGTTGTGATTGTGGGTTGGGATTCCATTAGCTTCTTGAGAATCTATTGTTATCCCTGTTGTATTGAAACATCTTCTTTCTTAATATGGAATCTATTATTTAGTGACTAGTCCCTATATAGTTTTTAGTCCCTAATCCCTTGAATCAAACATGCTTTATAGGGTCTAAGGCGTTCTGCTGGTAGTTCCATTCCATAATACTTGGCATTCTAGAATGTCACACGCCTAGAGCAAAAGGGCAAAATACCTCTCAAAAAGTAGAGACAGAGATGTATCGACCAAAGAAAAAAAGTATGTATTAAGACAAGAGAAAGATGTATTTGGAGTGAGAATAACAACTATTTTATCACAAATTTGAATGCTATAAGATCAAGTATTTTGGGATAGAGAATTGTACTCCTGTTTCAATTAAATACAAAATACTAAAACAAAAGTTTCCTTGCGCCATGTTTTAAAAATGTCGTTCGGCAACTATAGAGAATAATAAATCTGACAAAAAAAGATTTCCCCTCTCACAAAGTCCATTTGCCTTTTATTTTGGGCCGCATGCTGCACGCAGGCCCATCTTCTTGGAGCCCAGCCCAATAAGCTTTGCTCGCCGATTGTGATGATTTTGTTTGGAGCCCAGCCAATTTATTTCCCTCTAGAGAATAAGTCTTTTTCAACCCATCATTCATTTTTTTGTTTGTAGCGGATAACGTACCTCCCTCCCCTCAGTCCCTGGCCCCTGCTCTGCTCTCTGCTCATGGTCATGGCTTCCTCCTCCGTCTCCCCCCGTGGCGCCATCCTCCAGCGGCCCCACCTCACGCCCCTCCCTGCCGCTGCCGCCCGACGCGCCCCCACGACGAGGCGCCGCGCCGTGCCCGCCAAGATCTGCTGCATCGGATGGGTACTTCTTCTTCTCTCGTCTCTGTCGACTGTGGTTTACCCCCGGCCGGCCGGCCGGCCATCTCCCGTTTCTTGACTACGATGGATGATGATGACCGCCTTTGGCTGGTCGGGCTGGCAGGACCCTGAGGGCATCCTAGGCGCGCCGCAGGGCGGCCACATCGCGCGCCTCGAGTTCCGCCGCCGCCTCGAGAGGGACTCCGAGGCGCGGGAGGCCTTCGAACGCCAGGTGCGCGAGGAGAAAGAGCGCCGCCGCAGCGAGCGCGAGGTGCGTGATCCGTTCCTCTCCTCTCCTCTCCTACCGGTCTCCTACCGGCGTTCCGTTTTCTGGCTGGGCACCCTTGATCTGCTGCTGCTGTTGCTAGGATAGGCGCGGGTGATCCCGGACACGGACGCCGGCCTGGTCGAGTTCTTCCTCGACACCGACGCGCGCGAGATCGAGATCGAGATCGGCAGGCTGCGGCCAAGGCTCAACCAGGACTTCTTTGCCCATATCTCGCGTGAAATTGCACAGATCAAATTTGCAGTCACCAGAACAGCGGTAGGTACCCTTTGTCCCTTTCCTTGCGAACTAGATCGAATCAGAATGAACCAGCTGATGAACTCTACTGAAATCATGTTTTTCTGTAATAAAAAAATGCAGGAGATGGAAGACAGATTGATCGAGCTGGAGGCGATGCAGAAGGTTCTTCTTGAGGGAGTTGGTCAGTTAAACTCTGCACTGACGGTCGGCATTACCGAGAAATCCACACTATAACCGTCTCTCTAACTGTAACGGTTCTTGATGTTGTAGAGGCGTATGACAAGTTGCAGAACGACCTTGTTACAGCGAAAGAACGCCTCATGAAGATTCTGCAGTCAAGTGACAGAAAATCGACAGTAAGATTCATTCAAGGATAAGAAGAACAAAGCTCTTTCAACTTTTTTCCCCATGAAACTCCTCAGTCAGTTAATAAATTGGTTGCTGCTGTTAAACTAATTTTACCCAGTTGCTGGAAATGGTGGAGCGGAATGAGCTCAATATATCCATATTAACACTTCTCGATGAGAATATTGCAAGTGCGAAGACGAGTAATCAGGTGGATGCTGTGTCTCAGCTGACTATCAAATGTGCTGAATACACTAGGGATATAGTACGTGTATCTTTCTTTGATCATCTGCATTTCATTTTACTACTAATGCAATTTTGTTCATCTACTTTGCAGGATGAGGCAGCTGCTTTCATGGAGGATGTGAGATCATCTCTTGTGAAGTATATAACAATATAAATCTTGTATTTACATACCAATGATTCATTGCCTGGGCAGTTTACTTGTATCCACAGCGTAATTTTCAGAAACATGGTTTTTGGAAAGTAACATGTACTTGTAAATTATGAGGTTATCTTGTGGATCTGGAAATCTGAATTATCTCCACCTGTTTTTAGTTGGTCTGTTTCCTGTCTTACCTCTTGAGTTCTCTATTGGTAAAGAAGAGAAATTGTGCTTGCTAGCAACAGATACTGCAAAGCTTGGATTCTCTTTCTAGCTAATTTTTACTTCTGGTACATGCACAGAATTCGCTGGATTTTTTAATACAAGATCAGGATGATGTTATTTATTGAATTAATATATTTAATGTCAAAGTGGACAGGGATGTTATTTTCTGAACATTTTCTTTTTTTTTTTTTTTGCTCTCACTTTTCTGGATCTCGAAGATTTAGTTGAATTAAATACGTTTACAAGTTTCCTCGGACGTATACAAGTTTACAAACACAAGTTTTTATTGTGCATGGAAAACGGTAATTGTTAATTAAACACAGTGGTGCGGGCAAAAGACTTTCTTGTAGCAGCGGCTGGCCCCCGTCGAGCTGGAGTTGGTGCCCAGCCAAGACCTACTCGACGGGCGCTCCTCGCGGGCAGCCGGGCTGGGCGCGGGCGCTGGCGCTGACTGGTCGGGCGGAGCAGGTGCTCGCTGAGTTCGCCATGGAGGACGTTGCGCCACACCACAGCCTAACCCAACTCGCGTGGATTGGTGGGCCGATCTTGTGGCCATGGAGTTTGCGCACCACAGCCATCACCGAGGCGCCGCAGATCGGGCCCCTTCAGATTCGCGGCGGGCCGGGCCGCGCATTCGAGCGGGCTTCGCAGGCACATCCGCGACGGATCGGTGGAGCGACCTGGTGGCCACGGAGCTCACGCCAGACGACGGTGGAGGTGGGCACGCCTTGCCGCCGCGGATGTCACGGCGCTCGCCCCGCCCGACGCCCGCCCCAACCGCAAAGACCGTGCTCACCCTCCCACGCCGAGATCTCGCCTTTGTTGACTCTTTCAGTCGCCGCGAGCAACCGCCGATCGTCGCCGCCCCCCACCTCTCGTGCCTCGCGGGTTTGAGAGGAGTGGATCCCAAGGCGCAATGCTCTTTGGCGCCTAAGTCCGCCTTCCGAGATCCACAGCCGGAGGCGGGCTCGCCGCGCTCGCCAACAAGTAGGAGGGACGCCCGGATGGTGCAACCTCAGGAACCCTGGACTCAGCGATCGAGAAGAGGCTCCTCAGCCACTTCTGTGGTTATGTCCCGGAGTACAAGCGTGAGGTGGTGCGGGTCCTCTTTCCCTTACGCCGCCCTCGTCGTGGCCGCTCTGCTCGCGGGAGGCGGTGACGGCTCCAGTTTTAGTCGTTACTCGCTCATTGGGTTCTAGTTTAGCGCACCACTCTAAGTGTAACGGTGCCCTCTGTTTGTGTGTTTCGCCTATCGGGCTCCCTGACAACTCGTTATGGGAGTATGTTAGGATGTAAAGAATTTTTTCACTTCTCTTAATGCAGACGGGCAAGTGTCTGGTTTCGAAAAAAAAGTGCCCTGACATCGATGTAATCAGTGGTCACTGCCACAACGTCGATAGAGGTGGGGTTACAGATGTTATCATGCACGGTAGGCTCCCTGGCAAGGGTCGATGTAGAAGCATCGATGTGGTCCTGTTGCTGGTCCGGCACGCCATCCACCCCCGACGCCTTGGCATCCACGAAGCTGAGCTGAACCATCCATGCCGCGGAAACAAACCGTCCCATACCATCCACGGCTAAAGAATAAGTGCTACGTTAATCAAATTTTATATTCGCAAATACATATATATACACCCCGATAACAAATGTTCGTTTAGCTTCTATGTACAACTCTATTATTTGCTATTATATACATGTTTCTTGTCTTTTCTCCACTGAACACGGGCTATCACTGCGCGAAATGGTGTGCCTGCTCCACTGGAAAAAGCAACAACAGCTCCAACATTCGGATAACTGTCCTAACAAGCAGTATACAGATCAACAATCTGCAAACACGGTGACTATGCCGAACAAAAACTGTTCATGCCTAAAATGCGAAAGAATGCGTCAACTTTGTGCGGGACAAAAAGTGTCTCCTTCGCTCTAAGTGGGCTCCTCTTCGTCTATTTTCGCCCCTCGTCTCCAAAAGTTTGGAGGAGTTGGCGCAAATATTGAAACAGCGCCGAGGGGCTTGCATCACCACTACTTCGCCCCAAGGAGCCTTTGACACTTTTGTCAGCAATTAGGCATTGATAGGTCATCTTACAATCTAAAACAAAGGAGCAACTAAGTTGCACCTTGGGTATTCGAACGCTAAGGTAACGCAGGCAAAAATATGCTGAAAAAATCAGCAAACACGGCCATCATGCCGAAATCGAATAGCGCGAAATCATTAAACTCATGAAATGCAAAATTAGATAAGGCTCAAGGTGAAGTTTCCAATAAAAACACACGAAAACGTAATAAACACAAACAATCGTGCAAACGAACATGTTCGACAGGACCCGGTCACCAAAGTTGTTGAACCCCCAAGACAACAATCAGAATATAGCCGAAGATGACACGACGAATATCGTGGGTGCATCAGGACTAAACGGATCGGGCCGGACAAGGGGATGGCATACTCAAGACGATGAACGCTTTGGGGAGTTGGGGGGTGTCACGTAAATAGAATAATTGAGCCGAGGGATCATTTTTGTTATTTCGAAATAGAATAATAGAGCCCAAAGTGGCTCCTTTTCGCCATTTCTCACCCCTCGCCTAAAGAAGTTTGGGAAATTGGCGTAGAAATAGAATAATAGAGTCGAGGGGCTCATTCTTGCCATTTTGAAATAGGGTAATAGAGTCGGCGGGCTCGTCTTCATCATCTTTTGCTCGGACTCCCAAACTCGCGTTCGGTTACTATCCAATCTGAACCTACCAAAGACACGAGGAGCCAGACGACCAAAACCAAGGTCTAATCTCTTGCCCCGAATGCATATTCGGCTTTCGCTCAAACTCGGACTTACTGAGGGCACGCGAACAAGAATTCGGACCCCCGAATACATGTTCGGCTTTCTCCCAACTCGGACCTACCAAAGATGTATTTGGACCCCCGAATACGTGTTCGTCCTTAGCCCAAATCGGACTCACCAAAGATGTGTTCGGACCCCAAAATTTGTGTTCGACTTTTACCCAACTCAGACCTACCAAAGTAGCTCCTCCTTGGAAGGACTTGGGGAAGTTGGCGCAGAAACAGAATAACAACGTCGAGGGGTTTGTTTTTACCATTTGAAAAACCTCGCCTTAGGAAGTTTGGAGGAGTTGGCGTTAAAATAGAAATACGACACCGAGGGGCTCGTTTTCACCTTCATCACTTCCCTCAAGATGAGACAACGTAAAGGGTCCCCTCCCGCGCCTTTACTCATTGAGATGTGAAAACACACATATACACAAAATAATAACAATAATGGTAACAACAATAAACAACAATGAAGTATGAACAAAATGGACCTCAGGAGTTCATTGATCCAAACGACCTTTGCTTTTGACACTTTTTCACGATATTTCGACATCTTCGACTCCTCTTCGCCATTTTTAAAAGAGTATCATTGGCACCAGCCAAGGGGAGTTGGTGCAAAGCGCATTGAACAAGCAATGCGCCCGATGATAGAAGCTTGGACTGACACTCGTGAATGAAGAAGGGAAGATATGTTGCAATCCTCTATTACTACTTCGCCGGCACCAATAGCTCTGTCCACACCAACCAGTTTGCGAAGCAAGCAACCAAGGAAGTGACCAACAGGCACGAGCAAGAGGACCGAGCAAGAGTCGAAGACTGGTCAAGACTAGCTGAAGACTACCGGAAGACAAAGCGGCCCCGAAGCTATTCATGTAAAGACAAGGGAGCATCAGGAAGCTGAGCTACAATTAGACCCTTCATACATTGTATTTAGCTATTGAATTTAGTGCCTCCCCTCAAAATCAAATAGCTAAAGGGGCTACTGTTGGGGGTGTAGTGTATGTTCATGACCGTTCATGACCCCCTCTTTGTGTTTTGGGCCTAATTATAAAGATTATGTATCCAACATGCAGAAACTAGGCCTTTATATAAGCCTCCAAGGGCACCTTTGTAAATACTAATATTTTTTTCTAAGGGCAATAGAGAAGACATCCCTCCCATCTTCCCTATAAAAGGGGAAGATGGGAAGGAGAGAGGGGGCTGGATGTTGTTGGTTCTACTCGAGCTCTCTATTCGGTCTATGTTGGTTCGCTCTCACTCACTTTGCTCCTGTGTCGGCCGAATAGGGTAGGAAGGTTTCAGCCTACACCAACACAACACTTTTCAAAATTCACTTCTAAGCCAATCTTAAATTCATAGGGTGGGAAATGAGAATTGAACGGAATTGTTCACCATGCTATGTTTAAACTCCATTTCATTCCATTCCAAGTATATAGATGGCTGAAACTACATAAATTCAATTCCAACGATCCAATATCCAAACAACTCCATAAAGAAAATTATGTCCCTTATTTGGCTATGGATAGACAGATGGATGCTGCTAGAGATGATGTAAAAGTTTTTATTAATGTAACGAGAAAATTTTGGCCCAACAAAACATAGAGAATGGAAGGAACTAGTTCCCGACACATACTCCGGTAAGCCCAATCTCGGGGATGTCAAATCGAAACGCATAACCGCCAAGACCGGGAGTGGAGAGATGGCGGGAGTAGCGTGTACACTCGTGGGTTAAATTCTGGATGCCTGTGGGTTAGATTCCCAAGGTGTGAGGTGTACTTGTGCTTCGGGTGGCGTAGGACGCGGTTCCATTTTGAGTATCCAAGAAAGGGTTGATATATGCAAGCTTAAGTGCTACATATGTCGTGTGGAAAGAACTCCCCACCGGGTTAATCGATTTCGAAATCGCCGTGCTTCTCGGAACATGGAGACTCGGTTTTCCCGACTTATATCGTAGATTAATTATGGAACAGAAGAGTTGGAATAAGTGATGGAGTATCTAAGAAGTGTATGCTCTAGTATAAGATCACCTAGAGTAGGTGAGAAACTAAATTGGAATTAAAATATTGAAAGTAAGGATACACTTCTAGTAAGCTTTTCTCGCAAAAGAGTCCTTGATTCTTGCTAAAAAGCCTTACCTTGAATCCTATTAGACCAAAGCATTCCCGAGTCTTCTCCTATTTTCTTTAGTCGGGTAAGTCTTGTTGAGTACTCCCGCACTCGGGGGTTTGTTAACCCATGTTGCAGACCGGTAGTCATGTGCCGCACCGGATCTTGTTGTATGACGATCCATCAAGAAGATAGTGACGATGAGTGAGACTTGAGACCCGTGGGCAGGGGTCCGCGATTGTATTTATATGTAATAATCTTTCGGCTACTCATACTTATATTTTGTAAAACTGGTTTTAAATAAATGGTTGTAAAATTATTGTAATATGTAAGTCTTCCGCTGTTTTACTCTGATTATGTATGAAAACTGTTGTAATACTGCATTGACCTCGTAACGGATCCTGGTTGGAATAGTTAATAGTGCTTTTCAGATTATAGGTGCACATATGTGACTATTAAAGGTCGTTGAACCGATAATTAGTACATGTGGGCCCTGTAATTTGGAAGATTCTGTTACACAATTCTACAAGTGATGGGCGTTGTGTGCATGAGATGTTTACTTGATCAACTAAAGCCTTTGCTTCTACTGAACTAAAGCCCATTTTTTCAGCGTACATCTAGCTTTGTTATGACCACCATTTGAACAATGGTCGCAATGCATTGTCACACCATGCCTAGATAACCTTGGTCCATTTCTTCCTGGTACCTCATGTGGTTGCTTCTTCCTAGCCTTATGAGGTCTACCAACCCTTTTCTCATAAACTGGTGGCAGGACCTGTGGTGCATCCACTTTCTCCCATTATGACTTATCTTTGCAAGGCCAAATGTTGTGAGCATATGCATTGTTATAAGCACCTAGCGAGTAACAACTTGGTAGAGTACTTTTAGGTGCTATCCTTTCATGTCCAAGACAACTAATAACATGACAACAAGGAATATCAGTCAGTTGCCACCTTCTACAATCACATGTCTTGGCTATCAGGTTCATAATATACTGATAGTCTCTTACTAACACTTGAAACACACCAACCCCCAGCAGACAATGCATAGCATACATTAGCAAACTCAACATTTCTATCCAACTTCTTTCTGATTTTCAGGCAAAAAGAACGTGTCATCTCATTTTCCAGTTCCTTTCTCTTGTTGTAATATGCCTTGTCATCAACTGGCACTTGATCTTCTCAAACATAGACAAAATAGATAGGTCTCTAGCTTCCAATATATAACTATTGAACACCTCGCAGTTGTTGTTCAGTAAGATGTCACACTTAGGAGAAGTTGAGAAGTAGGCTCTTACCCATGTGTTGGGTTCCATCTTTGATAGCATTTTAAATGAAGTCTTTGCCTTTGTAGACCTTTATTTCCTTCATGTTGTTGTCATATCAATTGTTCTGCATACATAGTCTTACTGAACTGAAATTATATCAGAGCTATAGTTTGTTCTTTTGCACATTTATTTCCTCCTGTTAGTCCTGCAATATAAACTAAAACCTGAAGGGGACACCAACCGAATTAGAAATTGAGGTGGTTGTTTTAATTCCTGATACGCGTCCACTTTAATTCCTGATACGCATCCATTTGAATTGTCTTTGTTTTATTGATTAGGCGTGTCAACTTCAAAAATAATTCTGACAACAATATCTATTTCTTTGCAGCACACCAACCGAATTAGCAAGTGAGTAGCACAGTTCGTGGGTAATCTTTTGGCTTTGGCCGTTGGATTAGTGCAGTTGCCAGTCTGATAGTGCATAGCACTAGAACATTATTCGTCAAAACTTAAGCTTCAAATGTGTCGCCCCGGTTGAGGAAGTCAGCCGATGCATGTTGATGCTTGTCATAAACAACTTTTGTACTCCTGGCTTAAACCTTGTTGTCTTTTATGCTTGTAATGGCTACTGGCAGTTAGCTTTTGTATGTTGCAGCTTTTGCTAGGTATTTCCCGCATAGCTTGGTTCCCTATCTTAGTTCCTTTGTGTCTATTTCTTCATATCTGTATGCCCAAGTAATCAGGTCCATGAGATCTGAAGTTTTTCCTTGAGATGCATATTGCCATCAACAAAAACTTCTGTTTCTGGTGAGCTAGTAAATTCTCCAATAACATTTGCGAAAATTTTTGTCAAAAAAACATTTGCGGAAATTCCTGCTATTTCAAGCTTTTGCTTCACGATGTTGAGATATTTCGAGTGTACTTCAGTAAGAGATCCACAGCCGGTGAGCAACCGCTGATCGCGTCGCCGCCCCACCTCCGTGCCTCGCGGGTTCCACAGAGTGGATCCCAAGGCGTAGTGCTCGCTTGGCAGCTAAGTCCGCCTTCCGAGAACCACAGCCAGAGAGGCGGGCTCGTCGCGTTCTGCTCAACAAGTGGTAGGACGCCCGGATGGTGCGACCTCAGGAACCCTGGACTTGGTGACCGAGAAAAGGCTCCTCGGCCACTTATGTGGTTCTGTCCCGGAGTACAAGCGTGAGGTGGTGCGGGTCCTCTTTCCCTTGTGCGGCCCTCGCCGTGGCCGCCCCGCTCGGGGGAGGCAGTGACGGCTCCAGTTTTAGTCGTTAGTCGCTCATTGGGTTCTAGTTTAGCGCACCACTCTAAGTGCCACCATTAAAGCCGATGTCCTCTGTTTGTGTGTTTCGTCTATCGGGCTCCCTGACAACTCGTTATGGAAGTATGCTAGGATGTAAAGAACTTTCCCACTTTTCTTAATGCAGAACGGGCAAGTGCCTGGTTTCGAAAAAAGTGCTCTGGCATCGATGTCATTAGTGGTCACTGCCACAACGTCGATAGAGGTGGGGGTCACAGATGTTATCATGCACGGTAGGCTCCCTGGCGAGGGCCGATGTAGAAGCATCGATGTGGTCCTGTTGCTGGTCCGGCACGCCATCCACCCCCGACGCCTTGGCATCCACGAAGCTGAGCTGAACCATCCATGCTGTCATGCCAGTGTTGTTTGGGCCTCAAGAGAGACAATTGTCGTACACGGGCACAACACTGGAGCACCCGTTGACCAACTCGTGACAAGGGAGATAGCGAGCTCATCGAGCATCGGGTCGACCCATACTGGAGGCCTAGTGCCCTCGCGCTGCGTTACCACCAGTGGGTCTGGCTCGAGGGGCAGAGTGTAGCAGTGGAGGTAACAACGTTATTGGCGTAGTGAGGAGTCGCGATGATGTTGATGTTGATCTTCCTCGACAATAGGCACTGCATGCGAGGGCCAGACGACACAGGACCGGTATGGACCGGGCAAAGAATCTATCTGATAATGACGGGTGCTGCTTGCTGGGGACATTGGTTTGACGCAGGCTCAAGGTGCAGATCCAACGCACAAACAACGCCCTGTTCATCGCCACCGTTGTCGTCATCCACGGCAAGGCGACCAAGATGGAGAGGGTGTGGCTGCGAACCAACACGATCATGGTTGCCTCCAGCAACACAGTGCCGAGGGCCGCGCCTTGGAGGTCCCCTCACTTGGTTCGAGGAAAGGCACACGGGCGGACGACCGTGCTTGCAGCTCCTCGCCTCATAGCTCGTGCTAAGGCAAAAGAGGCAACGAGACGGGGAGGTGCACCAGATAGTTGAAGCACACACCGACGAGTGAAGCCAGCACAGGCCACTGGCGACTTGGGTGAGGCGGGCCATGGTGGCGCCCGCGTCGACTCCGACGACTTTGAACAGGCGTGAATTCATTAGCGTCAACAGGTGCGACCAGGGGCGGACCCACAGGGTGGTCAGGGTGGTCCACCGACCACCCCTGTGGCCCGCTGGTCAGTGGATAATATAGGAAAAAAAAAAAAAAAACAAGCCATCGAAACCTTTCGTGCGATGCGAGGCGATGCAATCTGCTCGTTGCCGCCTGCCTCCTGCAGCAATCCCGCGCTCGGGCACGCTGCATGGGCTGGCCCAGGAGCTTGCGGATGGGTCCGATGGGAGTTCAATCGATAGGCCGCCATCGAAAATTATCTGCGTACCTTCCTTGCTCGCTGCCGGTCGCGACGACGCGATCGCATCGCCTTCCTCGATCTCCAAGCGCCATCACGACGACGCGCTCGCGCGCGGCATCCAGTGCCCGGCTCTGGCCGCCCGCCAGGACACTGGAGACAGGACCATCGCTTCTCTCTTTCACGGCATCGCTCGCCAGGAGTCCCACGGGCCACAGCCGTCAGTCGATCAGGCAGTGCCCCTGCGATCAGCTCAACAGGTGAATCGTGATTTGTGAGTTCTTCGCTGTGATTTCTTCGCTGTTCTTCCGGTCTTCCTGATTTTGATTTCGTGAATCGTGATTTATGATGTGATTGCTAATTACTATTTTTTTCAGTCATCTTGAATTATGAAGAGAAACGCAGAATATTGAGTGGGTTATTTTCTTCCAAGTTAATGAAGATGATATAATGAAGACATTAATAAATAAGTAATATTATAAGTTCCTCGTATTGCTATTTTTTTCAGTATCTATATTCAATTTGAACAATTTATATTAAGATTTGACGTTGTTTTTACCGAATTATAATTTGATTTACCGAATTATAATATGATTTACCGAATTGTATAAGAAATTTTTTAGGACGACCACCCAACGCTCAAAAGCTGGGTCCGTCACGGGCGCGACCGCCAGAGGGGCGTCGAGTCGAGGAGGCGCATGTGATGGGTGGACGCACGACAGCTTCCTATTCGCCATGAACCCAGGTCCTGGCTCACCACAACGACGGTGGCGGCTGCCAGGCGCCGACACCCAATGTCGCGGGCCGAGGCGTTGGTGAACGGGCACACGCGTGACCGGCAGAGTGTCGATACGCACTGCACCCTAGCGACCGGGTGTGCAGACGCCGCTAGAGGCATGAACGGCATCCCGGTCCTAGATCGTCGGCGCTAGAGGACAATAATAGTTTCTCATGAACATTTTACATAAGATGTAAACTTGTGTTGATTATTCATTCTCTTTATTATTCAGCGCTTCCTCGTGGCTGCCTGCCTCTACAGGTCGGCAGCCGGCAGCCACAGCACGTAGTTCCGGGGCATGAAGTGGCAGATCTCATCACCGCGCGTCGCGTTCAACATCTCGAAGTAGCGGGCGTCCCAGCTCGAGGTGTTGGTGTGGCACATGGCGATCGCGGTCGTCACCAACTCGCCGTCGTCTCCGAGCCCGGCCAGCTCGACGCGGAGCGCCTCCACGTCCGTCGGCCGGTGGCAGTAATGGACCATGTACGGGTACTCCATTGGGGGCACGGCACGGCGGCGCCTCCCCGCCTTGCCGATGCGCGTGACGCCGTCGGGCGCCACCACGTACCTGGCGGCGTCCTTGCTCCCGTGGACGACGGTGACGACGGCGACCAGCTCGCTGGCGCTGACCCCAGCGAGGCGGCCGCGAAGTCCGTCGCCGCCTGCTCGGAGGTGGCGCAGGTGTGAGGGTCCGGTGACTCGTTGACGGCCTCGCATGTCCGGAGCGTGGCGGCGACTTGCTCCGCCTTCTGATCCGCGAGGGATCCGGAACATCCTCAGGATGGTGTCGAGCTGGCTGTAGCTGAAGGGGATGGCGTCCGCGTCCGCCCGTAGGACGAACCTCTGGGGATCGGAGAAACCGTTGCCGCCGCCGAACTTGGTGCCTTCCGGTAGGACTGTCCCCGGAAGCAAGCTCTTCCTCGTGAAGAGCATCCCGGCTCGACGTGCAGGCCATGGCCGCGTGCTGCAGCGGCGGAGCTAGCATCGCAGAGCTGGGTATTCCGCGAACATAAAATTCATTGATGCAAATGTGGCAATAGACAAATTACATGGTCCGAACAAAGTGGCATAGAGCCATTGTCTCCATTAATTAAGAAAAAATTACAACACAGAAAGGCTCAAAGCTACTACCATGTAACTATACGATGCCCCTTTTGAAATTCATTAATGATATCATCATCTCTCACTTGACTGAAGAATTCTCTCTCGATAAATGTGACCAGGCAATTATTCAAATATTCATCACCCATTTTATTCCTTTGCTTATTATTCACAAATTTCATCGTGGAAAACACTCTTTCAACACTAGCAAAGCCTATGGGAAGAATCAACACCAACTTAAGAAGCTTGTAAACAACATAATATTGTTCAGCTCTATTTGTGCTAACAAGCATGACTGAAAAGCTCACATAGGTTCTTCAAAATTTTAAAACCTTTCATCTCTACGCACATGAGAAATGTACATATTGAGCTGATATGGAAGTTTTGTCAATTCATCAGTTGTGAAATCCTTAGGATAAAACTTTATAGCAAGCCTAACCAACTTCTCTTGACCATAAGCAGCAAATAAATTAAGTGGACTGAAAGCTGCCATGCAAGAAACTCTCTACTGTGAACATGTTTTCTTTGCCTTTGCAGCTTTGTCCCACAATGCAAATATGCTACTGCTAGCAGCCTTCTTCAAATTCTTTTTCATCTATTTTACAAGAATCCAATGGAAAAAAATCAGAAAACGAAATCACTCTCTAAATCAGAAAACGAAGACTTGAATGGCGGGCTATTCACCTTCGTAGATTTGCAGCAAGCCGGGGCTGAAGCCTAGTGTCCGTCCTTCAGTCGCGGGCTGCCGGAGCACCGGGCTCGCCGTTGCCGCTGCCCGCCGGTCGCCGACTCACCGGGTCCGCCGGGATGCTAGGGTTGGGCGTCGCCGCCAGGAGGCAGGAGAGACCGACGCGGGCGACTGGGCGACACGGATTGTTGCAAATCTACGATGCGAGAGCGATTGGGAGAGCCAACAGCCAGGAAACATGCGATGGTGGGCTAAAAATAGCAGGTTTCTGTTGGGCTTTTGGGCCAGAGTTGCAACATAAAAGCAATACGTATACTTAATACATTTATGTATTTGTGTTTGCTTGAAAAATTTTTGGGTCTTCCATGGAATACAGGGGAAGACCCCTAGCGCTGCCCATGGCGTGCTGGTGTCGCCTCAGCAGCATCCGGTGCTGCAATACAAGATACATGGTGGCTCCGTAAGTCATCATGATGAAATTGTATAAATAGTTCAGTTATTGATCCCGAGAAATTTGAATTCATCACGATAAAAAGAAGTGTTACAAGGAAACTGTGGGTGCAGACCTTGCGGCGGTTGGTTCCATATTGGCCGATATGCCTCAGGCTCGAAGGAATCTTGGCGTGCAACAACGTCACCGTGGGACATTTGGTCTGGTGGGTCTGGTGCGAAGGAGCTCTGGTGCGCAGCAATATCACCTTGCAATTGCTGGTTTGATTGCTTCCATCTCACCGGATATGCTTCTGGCTCAAAGGAATTTTGACGCGCAACAACATCATCGTGTGACTGTTGGTGTGGTGGGTCCTCCCAGTCCACCGCATATGCCTCTGGTGCGAAGGAGCTCTGTCGTACAACAACATCACTCTTCTCACCTTCACGAGGAGTTGAATACATAGTGATGTTGAGCATAATGATAATTAGTATTGTAGAAGTAAAAGTTGCACATTTACTCCTTTGAAGCTAACCAATTCCTAATAAATAATCAATATGAAATGAGAACCTTGTTGGAGTTTGTGTTTAGCAGAGCTAGAACTGGAGTCCAGTGTTGCCACCGACGACGAGATTGAGTCGGAGCTCTCCCCTATGAAACTCCCATCGATCCTCGCCGAATGAAAGTGTTGTGGAAACAGCGAGGGAAATGACAAGTAGGAGCAGTATGATACCACGGGCCATAGATAAGGGGTCTATTGAGAATAGAAGGTAAGGGGCGAAGAGAGTTTCGCTAGTGTGTGTGGACGAAGCAGAGAGAGGAGAAATTTATATGGAAATTTGACCCAATTGTCTCTCTCATTACTCCTCACTTTTATATTTACTAGCAAAACATGCCCGTGCGTTGCACCGGGACGTACCTACAATTTATTATCCTAGACATGGCCTGTTGAGGCGATCAGGGATTTGTCGTCGTTGCCAGGTGGTAGCTACATATCTACGACCTTGCTGAGCATGCGTTGTTGGAGGACAAAGAAAAGCCGCCGTGGTAGTTCACGGTCATGGCCGACGAGGTTGTCGAGCCAGTGGATCATCCAGCACCTTGTCGGAGGCGGCAATGATATGATGTGAGCTTGATGATGCGTATGATGATGATAGTGATTCGTTCTCGTTGTCTCTGCAAGCTCAACTCGTGCTCGTTGTCATGGTGGCCGCGTTGTATGTTTCTTCACGTTAGGAAAGAGGATCATTGTTTCTACCTAATAACGTATGAGCTTGACTTTAAGGGAAATCCAATTAGGATTGATCTGCATTGCTTTTTGAATTAGACATACGCACGTCCCGTGCTAGCTGGGCTGGGCCTTCCAGGCCACTGCTATCATGTGCAAGTCGTAGACACTGCAATTTTCTGACCAAAGTGTATCCGAGTATGTCTAGGACTCGTTTTTCTAGTTGGACTCGTATAGATGTCTTGAAGGCTGGACGAGCCGGAAATTTCTTTGTTTTATTAGTAGCTATATAGATTTTTTTTTTTTTTTTTTGAGTATGACACAGTACAACGCAGACACTCACAACACGCACGCACACTCACCCCTATGAACACACGTACGCAAACCCTACCCCTATGAAGCACCTCCGGGACCGAGCACCCGCAGATCCGGAGATTCTCGGTCACCATTGGCGCGCTCGTCGCCGACGGAACGTCGCTACCACTTAATGCATAACGCCGAAAATCCCGGGAAAATCCTGAAAAGGTCGCGCAGCACTGGATTTGAACCCCCGGTGGGTAGCGTCCCCACCTGGACCGTCCTACCATTGGACTACAAGCCAATTCGCATTAGTAGCTATATAGATTCGTAGTCAAAAGTCTTCCTTTCGTCATTGGGCTGTCCTTTGTTCATGTACCTATAATATAATATATTTATTTATTTGTTATTGATGACTTTGTTAAAAACAAAACTCACCTTAGCGGATGAAGAAACAAAATAATAATAATCCAAACATAAGAAAGAAACAAATAGAATATGCCAATATGCAAATACGTTCGCACACTTGCTTGCTTCGGGCCTTCAGTGCTATCCGGAAGAGCTGCAGAGGCATAGAGCCCACCTCGTTGGCCCATTAATAAGCGACCAAAGTCCCAGACTTCCCAGTACCCCTCCTAGAGTCCCGCGTCCGTGCGATTGGAAGCACTGTGTCCGTGCGATTGGAAGCCAAAGCCGCTTTAGGAATCGGTGATTAAGACGGATACGGTCAGGGAGGCACGCGGACAGACAAAAAGGCCGCACAAGAGGGGAGGCGGACATAAAAACAGGAGGAGGCGGATAAGGCAGATTGGCGTAAATTTTCACTCTTTTATTAATAGGTATATAGATATAGATATTCAATATGTTCCAAATTATAATATGTTTTGGATTTTCTAGATTCATTGCTTTTGCTACGCATCTAAATACAAAACGACTAGATACATAATGAGAACTATGTATCTAAAAAATACCAAAACATCTTATAGATTGGAACAAAGGGAGTACTATTATATTATGTCCATATCTTTTGTCTATCTCTATCTTTAATGCTTAAAATACTTTCTATATCCCTTGTTTTCTCTCTATCCTTTGATGCTCAAAACATTCTCTATCCCTTATTTTCTATCTCTGTATTTCATCTCCTCTCTTCTCTATCTCTTATATAATATAATATCATATCAAATTATATCTTACAATTTAATACCATTCTTATCATTTTTATTATATCTTATCATTTATATATATATCACGTTATGTATTTATATTGTATATGGTGTTACTCAAAATGTATGTATTTATATAAGCATTGCCTCTCATGATCTGTCTATGAAACCTAGAAATAAATAAACAATGCAACTATTTTTTTAAAAAAAAAAATCGGGCTGATTCTTTCTTGCCCATGTACTTATATGGGCTGGCGGCCCATCTCCTGCTAGCGGAGTCGCTCAACCTATCTTCTCTGCTGCTGCTAGTGCTACTCATTAATTAATCCCTCCGTGTTTAACTCTGTCTAGTCGTGCTACTCCTGGCGGCGCGAAGACGTGGGCCTCCTCTCCAGCGCTTGCGAGGGTTCAGGTATATGATCTATCTATTTGAATTCCTGTCGCCGATCTTGATCTGTAGCAGCAAGTAGGCGGCAACGGATGGTCATTGCTAGGGTTCATCACTTGTATTGTCATCGATCGATCAACATAATTTGCTGGTTGTTCCCCATCGCTAGGCCGGGTTCAGGATTTTTATTTGGTGGGATGAGGTTGTGTTGCCAATCTTTTGAGTTCGTCAATTGGGATCAGGCTGTTCATGGCTAGTTTTATTCGATTGAGATCTGGCTGTTCATGTCTATTTCTAATTTGATTGAGATCAGGCTGTAGTATTGTCATGCATGTCTTGCTATGGCCATGTATACCTATATTCAGATTGGATAAAAAATCATTGCCGTGTATGTGATGTAGGCAACTACTACTGCACGGTCACTCAAATTTTCTAGTGAATTTGCATCTGGAATCATAGGAACGACCGCGCCGAGTGGAATTACCAGACGCGGCAACAAATTCACTTTTGTGCCCACGATTTGATGATTTGCCAAGTCAAATATGGGGAGTTCTTGGAGATGGTCTATTATTTCACTTGCCATAACTTTTACAAGTTGCTAAACTCCCACTTTTACCAAGTAAAATATAGGAAACTCTTGGAGATGCTCTAACACCCCACGCCCTATACCGGATCCACTATGACACACCACAAATTATGGATGTTGCAGTGTCATCCTTATTACTACACTAGGCCAGTAGAGATGTATGTGCATACAAGAGAATAATGGCGTGGTTTTGTATTTCTTCTCGAGTTTCGCTAGCATTAGCTATTGGCACCCCGCATGTCCAATTCTTTCCCCTGCTCCTTGCAATTTTCGACCAATGCCGCCCTTCTTAATGCATTGCTCGTTAGTAATCGCTGATCAACCCAAATTAATACTCTGCATTTGATCATTTGTTTTGCATACTTTGACCATATGGCGTAATCCAAGCCGGCTGGGGTCATATATGGTTGACGTTCATCAATCCTGTTGGTGTATGTGGATTATAATTTTTTTTAGATTGGTTATGTGGATTTTAAATACATATTACATATTCCAACCCCTAATTATGTTCTGTCGTGCTGGGATTATATAAGAATCTTACATCGTCATGTGGCTTTCTTTCCAGGTTCAGGCATTTAACTCTACCTGCTCTAAAAGATCGCCTCCCACGTGCACCATTATTGCAGAAACACTAGTTGACCATACTTATTTGTCAGTCGTGTGGTAAGCTTACTGCTTCTTTAATCTATAGTTTCTGGGAAGAAAGCAGTTTGTTTCTTTTTTTTTCTTTCCCCTCTGAAAGGAAAGGAGTTTCATATTGCACTAATGCTGTCCTTACTTTGTCATGTAAATTAACAAATTTTGGACGTTCCATAGCCATGATTTTGGTAACAGATTTTCCTTTCACCTTTCAAATGGCATTTTAGTTTATAGGTATATATTTTCTCTTTGTACTCATTTAACTAGGTAGCTTATTTTGTTTTCTTAGAGCTCACTTATGTATGCTTGTTCACATCAAAGTTTTAAATATAATTTGTTGTTATAACAACAACTAATACAATTTGAGTACATCTTATCTCTTGCCCCCACCCCCAACACCCCACCAACTTCAGTTTGACTACTTTTTTGTATTATTATGATTGTAGAAGAAACAATTAAGTTCTACCTTTTATTTTATTTTATTATTATTGTTTTCTATTCAGAAGCTATCACACTATCATGGAGGAACCACTTTTGAATCATGGATCTTCACCCTTACCAGAGGCAACAGGCAGTAGATCACTTTTTTCACATGCTGGATTGTTGAGTAACATCACCTTTTCTTGGATGGGGCCTTTACTTAAACTTGGGAAGAGGAAAACACTAGACCTTAATGATGTGCCATTATTGGATGACATTGACAGTGTCCATGGAATCACCCCCAAGTTTAAATCAAAGATTGCCACGATTTCTGCTACAGGGCATTATACTGATGTTACAACAGCTAAGCTGGTCAAAGCCCTTATGCTTACATCATGGAAACTAATCACTGTCACTGCAGTTTATGCTCTACTTCGTACTGTTACTGCATATGTTGGTCCCTATCTGATTGGGTACTTTGTTGACTACCTAAATGAAAACCCACGATCTACTAAAAGAGGATACCTTTTAGTGTTGGCATTTGTTGTTGCACAGCTGATGGAAGGTCTCTCATCAAGACATTTGCTCTTCAGATCACAACAATTAGGATTGCGTGTGCGTTCCGCTCTTGTTGCTGTTATTTACCAAAAGGGTCTTGCTCTCTAGTCAGTCAAAGCAAGGCAGATCAAGTGGAGAGCTGATCAATGTTGTGAACCTTGATGCTGAGCAAGTAGGAAATTTCTGTTGGAATATGCACGAACTTTGGCTGCTCCCTGTACAAATTAGTCTCGCAATGATTATCTTATACTCTACTCTTGGCTTGGCAGCATTTGCGTCCCTTTCTGCCACTGTTTTGACAATGTTGGCTAACATACCTTTGGGGAGGATTGAGCAAAATTACCAAGAGAAAACTATGAGTGCCAAGGATGCTAGAATGAGCGCTATGTCTGAGATATTACAGAACATGCGCATTCTCAAGCTTCAAGGTTGGGAATTGATCTTCTTGTCCAAGATAAAAGAGTTGAGGAAGGCTGAGATGAACTGGATAAAGAAATATGTCTACACCTCATCAATGCTTATGTCTGTTTTTTTTGGTGCTCCTGCATTTGTTGCCATGATCACTTTTGGTACTTGCATAATTTTTGGCATCCCATTAGAAACTGGAAAAGTATTATCTGCTCTGGCAACATTTAGGCAGTTGCAAGGTCCTATTCAGAGTCTGCCGGATGCAATCTCATCAATCATTCAGACGAAAGTATCACTTGACAGGATATGCTCATTTCTCTGCCTTGAGGAAGTAGCAAGTAATGCGTAACAAAGCTTCCAAGTGGTAGCTCCGATATATCCATTAGGGTGAGAAATGGTTGTTTCTCCTGGGAAAATCATCTCAGGTTGCTACTCTCCAAGACCTGAACTTTTGTGTACAACAAGGAACTAGAGTTGCTATTTGTGGAACTGTTGGATCAGGTAAGTCAAGCTTATTGTCTTGCATACTTGGTGAGATACCAAAGTTATCTGGAGAGGTTGAAACCTGTGGTACAATTGCTTATGTTAGCCAATCGCCTTGGATACAGAGTGGGACAATTGAAGAAAACATACTTTTTGGTACACAAATGAATAGGGAAAGATACAGAAAGGTCCTTGAAGTATGCGCTTTAAAAAAATGATTTGGATATATTACCTTTGGGTGACCAAACAATTATAGGAGAGAGAGGAATCAACTTAAGTGGTGGACAAAAACAGAGGATACAAATTGCCCGTGCTTTGTATCAAGATGCTGATATCTTTCTATTTGATGATCCATTTAGTGCGGTTGATGCTCATACTGGGGTGCACTTGTACAAGGTATGTTTTGACATTAATGCATTCTATTGTAACTAGTCCTAATTATGACATTTGGTGCTAAAATATCCTGATGTGTAAAATATATTTTACGTCACATTGTTGTAGATATTCATTTTTTCCTAATTAAGTTTTTACTAGGAAATATGCCCGTGCGTTGCTACGGGTGAATATTACGTTAGAGAGAGAGAGAACAATCTCTCCAAATTAGATCCAACATAGCTGACACAATGCTCAAGTAAGCTGAGACATTACGTCACCAATCCCCCTAATTTTCAGTGCTAAATATATATGATGCAAATCTCGTATATGGTGGAAAATTCGCAGACAACAAAATGCATTCTGATAAAAGAATGGAACAAAAGTACAAAAACACTTTCTAATATGTCATTTGTAGACTAATTAGTCTAGTGCATCACTTATTAGAAAACAGTACTCAATTTTGTACTAAATAGCTGGTACTTTGCAAATTTGTGAATACGAACTGAGGTATTGATGCACGGGTTTTGGAGCTTTGATCTTGAGCAATAACCATTTGAGAGTGCTCCAATGCAAGCTTCTGGGATTTCTCTTTCCTTGAGCAATATGTTTTCAATCCTGAAAGGGGAGCCAACTTTGTAGTCCAAAATAGCAGTCAGATAAAGAAGCCAGCAATGACTGGGCTAACAAGGTGCGTGGATCATCCCGATCTGATTTGTTGGAGTCAAAATTTGCAATCATTTTTTAATTAAAGAGCTACTTGGCTTGCTGCCTCGGCTACTTGGTGGTATATCTCAACACAGATATCCATATACTCATCGATCATCTCGGCCTCCATTGCCATGTTATCTGAAATTTCAGTCTCCTGAAATAGGCAACAAAAACAGGATCAACGACACATTCCAATCATCAGCTTTGTCGCGGCACACGCAATACCCGTCCGACACCAAGAAAATGCAGGTCAGCTTATACTTGTTATAATAACTTATAAGCCCCATACATTAATTAAAGATCTACACACATAAGATTAATCCATACTGAGCCTGATTGCAATATAATCTTGTGGTAAAGACCAGGTTAACCAATAGCCAATAATATCTAATTTGACTTTATATATCCAAATCGACTTGAAATTAACAATTCATAATAATAGTAGCGTATGCAATGCAAGCAATCGCACAGAATAGCACCACACCAACCTGCTGCGATAGCTGAAGCGAAATCGCTGCAGGACACACACAAGACTCGAGATGCGTAGTGCTGACAATGGATGCATGGCGGGGCAGTTTGTATATATTCAGAATTATACAAAGCGACACGTAGTATTTGCTGCTGTGTTGCAGCTTCTCTGCTCGGTGAGATTACCTATTTGTTCCGCTCGTCGAGGCGCTTCTCTGCTCGGCGAGATCAAGTAATTGTTCTGTTAGTCCAAGAAATCCCAATGAAACCTTTTAGTTTTATATTGAAGATCCAACCGAAGGAAAAAGGAAAACAAATTCGTGTACAGGGCCCGAGGGCAGGCAGACAGATTGGAGTTGGACACCTGACCTATGTATATTTGGATAAGGAATTTGTTTTAGATGCGGACTCTATTTTGCAGCGAACGGAAAGTATAATGCGGGGAAAGGCTGGACGAAATTTTTGGGTGGACGACGGAAATTTTCTCTTTTTATTAGTAGGTATAGAAGAAATTTCCCTAATTTTAAGTGCAGCATTTGTTTTATTGTACATTCTTTTAGCACGTTAGCTATTTAATTATCCTTGGAGACTAATCAAAATTAGAAAATATGAGCTGTTTCTATTATCAGTTAATATAACTGCCCAAATAGGACTAGATTTTGGCTTGATACAGTAGGAATGAATAGAGAAGATGGTACTCCAAGAAAATATGTTAATTCTGCAGAAATCTATAGCCGCTCCATTTCTGTCGGATATGGCTGCAGGGGCTTGCTCTGTCTCACCACTATGGCATTCGATTCTGTCATGCTGCCCCTCTGGGTCTCACTGTTGCTTTTTGTCACTAAAGCCCTTTTTACTTTGGTAATATTGGATCTAATATGTCCTTGAGCATTATTTTAGGTACAAGAGATCATTTTTTGTTGTTAAGTGAAATTTACTGACTATATAACTTTTATTTTGCAGGAGTGCCTGATAGGATTCTTAGCTTCGAAAACTGTCGTATATATTACCCATCATGTCGATTTTTTATCTTCAGCTGATCTTATACTGGTAAGCTAGCTACAAATGTCTAGTCTTTTCTTTTATTTTCTAGAATCCGAAGAACTGAGGGCCATTTCATGATGAACACTATGTACAACATACCTAAAACACACACGCACACATTTGTGCCTGGAATAAAAAAACAATGACCTCGATCAAACTACCAGACAACCTGAAGAGATAGCTACATGCCTACATCCAACTGTGCTAACCCCTGCTAAATACCACATGTTTCCCTATTCTAAAATCTGTCTAGCAATCCGCTGCATGCTAGGAAGGCTCACTGAACACGCAACCATTGCAAAAAACTTTACCTTTCCAATTTCTTTCATCATCTTTCAGGTCATGAGAGATGGACAAATAACTCAGTCTGGGGATTACACTGAAGTTCAATATGGAGAGCTCAGGAAATTTGTTAAATCCCATGAAGCTGCCTTATCAGTGTGCTGTAGTGACAATTTGGGGAGTACCTACAATTCTGATGGCAATGGAAACGCCCTATTCATAGCAGAGGATAAGGATGATAACAGTGAAGGAGAAATTGTTCAGAATGGTCAATTAGTACAAGAAGAAGAGAGGGAGAAAGGCCGGGTTGGATTTACTGTCTACTGGAAATACATTACGATGGCATATAGTGGAGCACTTGTGCCACTTATTTTGCTAGCTCATATCATTTTCCAAGTTCTTCAAATTGGAAGCAATTTCTGGATGACTTGGGCAGCCCCAATATCTGAAGATGTGAATCCTCCAGTCAGTAGCTTGCTGATGGTAAATGTGTATTTTGCATTAGCAATCGTTAGCTCATTGTTTATCTTCATGCGATCACAACTTCTTGTCATGGCTGGATGCAAGACTGCTACTATTATATTTGAAAAAATGCACGACTGTGTATTCCGAGCTCCAATGTATTTCTTTGACTCCACTCCTAGTGGGCGCGTCTTGAATAGAGTAAGTGATTGCATACAAAATGTTATTTTTTAACCACATATGGAATTAGGCTGTACATGCAATGCTATTTGTTTTTTGTTGTGTCAATGCTGAAAGTTTAAACAAATTGTAGGCTTCCACAGATCAAAGCCAAGTGGATACCAGAATTTTTGATTTGATGGGTTATCTTCTGTTTCCTGCCATTGAGATTCTAGGAACAATTATTCTAATGTCACAGGCTGCATGGCCAGTCTTCATAATTTTTATTCCCATTATTATTGCATCACTGTGGTATCAGGTAAACTATATATTGTAATATAATTATATCAAATTAATGGTGTAATTTCTCATTGATATATTAATTAACTTATAGCTGAGAATTACTATTATGTGCATATTATTCTGTTCCTAATCATGATACTGTCTCCCAACTTTTAGCAATACTACATAGATGCTGCTAGAGAGTTGCAAAGGCTGACTGGAGTTTGCAGAGCCCCAGTGATGCAATATTTCACCGAATCAATAGCTGGCTCAAATATCATTAGATGCTTTCAAAAGGAAAGGCAATTTATCAGTTCTATTGGACATTTGATGGATAACTTATCGCGACCAAGTTTATATAATGCAGCTGCAATGGAATGGCTGTGCTTTCGCTTGGATATTCTTTCATCATTTGTTTTTTCTTTCACATTGATACTTCTGGTCTTATCCCCACCTGCTTTAATCAACCCAAGTAAGCATATTCTTTTTCTAGCAAGAATGAAAGATCAATATTTTTCTTATTGTCTACTAACATGCTTGATAATATTTTTGTGCAGAGGCTGCTGGTCTTGCAGTCACCTATGGACTAAGTCTCAATATGCTACAAGGGTGGGCTATTGCTATCATCTGCAGTTTGGAAAATAGAATGATATCTGTGGAAAGAATGATGCAGTATATGGATATTCCTTCTGAACCACCGCTTACAATATCAGAAACTAGACCAAATGATCAGTGGCCAACAAAGGGTGAAATTGAGCTTCGCAACCTCCACGTTTGTCTCTTCAACTTTATGTATCATGTTCAGTTTTGTATAATTGTTGTGCTCGCATCAGTTTTAGCCTTTTAGAGATAGTAAATGCTGACTGTTGTAAATCATCAATTCCACTATGTCATTATTCCAATATTAACATGTCCTTTTGTTTCCAATGTTCCTACTGTTAACAGAATTGCAGCCTTTAGTTCTTAATATATTCTCCAAATATTCTAGAAAACTTAAATTTGGCTTAAAGTGGAAAACAAATATCACCTGAAACGGACTGCTCTAGCTTAAGTGCTTGTTATGTGATGCAGGTTCGGTATGCACCACAGCTGCCTTTTGTTTTGAAAGGTCTGACCTGCACCTTGCTAGGAGGAAAGAAGACAGGTATTGTTGGTCGGACAGGTGGTGGCAAATCAACCTTGATTCAAGCACTATTCCGCATTGTGGACCCATGTATTGGCCAAGTGTTGATAGATGGCACTGACATCTGCACCATTGGACTGCATGACCTTCGGACGAGATTGAGCATCATTCCACAAGATCCTGTTATGTTTGAGGGGACCCTGCGAACCAATATTGATCCCCTTGGGGAGTACAGTGATGCACAAATCTGGGAGGTACGTTACAATTTGTCCTAACAGTTCCTTTTCGCACCTAGTATGTATACTCTTTGCTCTTTAAACCATTTGGTGGCTAAAACACTCTATGGATGTGTTCTCTAGGCGTTGGATTCCTGTCATCTTGGGGATGAAGTTAGAAAGAATGCACTTAAACTTGACTCAACAGGTTCGATATCTGCCAGAATGTCCCAAGACGTTTCTCTATGATGTCAAGACCTTAACTCGCTCCTTGATTTTATAATGCAGTGACAGAAAACGGCAAAAACTGGAGTGCAGGTCAGCGCCAACTTGTGTGTTTGGGAAGGGTAATTCTAAAAAGGAGAAAGATATTGATTTTGGACGAGGCAACGTCTTCTGTAGATTCAGTCACCGATGGCTTGATTCAAGAAACCTTGAAACAGCAATTTCTTGACTGCACAATGATTACAATAGCACATCGTGTGGCGTCAATTCTTGATAGTGACAGAGTCTTGCTTCTGGATAACGGTTAGTAAGGCCCCTGACTTAGGGCCAAAACTGTGTCTACATTTGTTTCTTATATATATCCCACTTTTACACTGTTCATGTTTTAAAACAGGTGAGATTGCTGAGTATGACACGCCAGGTAAACTGCTAGAGGATAGTTCATCCCAATTTGCCAAACTCTTTTCTGAGTATAGCAATGGCAAGAAAACAGCTAGATGATAGTTCATCGTCATTTACTTTGTATTGGGTTTTGGGGAACATCCTAATTTACTTTGTAATTGGGGTTTGGTGACGAGTTCCTGCGAATAGCTTAGAGTGGTATGAACATAATGGAAGACAAACTCCATTGGAAGTGTGAATAGCTTAACAATTTAATAGATTGAGTACAAAGCAAGATTAAAGTGTGAATATTTTATATCTATATGTGTCGTGCTGCCCTTTGTCCCATCAGTTACTCCTATCATGCACATATTTAGGCCCTCTTCGATAGAGCTTTCGCCGACTCCAACTTCTCCGATGCACTGTTGACGAGTAAGGGTGCAAAGGGGTATCCTTTATGTACCTCCAAATCTCTTTAGTTTAGGTATTTGTACTACTTTAAAAATTTAGACAAGTAGTACAAATATTTAAACTAAAGAGTTTGGAGGTGCACCTAATTGTCACTAATTTGCACCTTTGTTTATAGAGCTCTTTTTCTTTCTCTCATCTCTCACCTCTCAGCCGATGGAGCCAGTTTGTTTGTGGATGTATATATTCTACTGTCTTTATATTTTATAATAATGAACTTATAAACATGAACGGATTTTACTATGCAGCTCCTATTTCTAGAGGCGTGCTGTATTTCCAGCTGCCTCTAGAAAATGATTTCTAGGGGTGGCTGGGGATAAAACCGCCTAAGTAAGCTCAATTTCCAGATTTCTAGAGACGACTGTAATTAGAGCCAAGTCTTCTCTCTAAAAATAGGAACATTTGTACAGTTTGGAACACCATTGTATAGGCGTCTGGAAATTGAGCTGTCTCTCTCCACACAATTTGCTACATGTCATTTTGTACTAGTAATATTTTAACTCTTTATTGGTATTAATTAGAAACGGTATATAGAGAGACTTTTGAAGTTGGATTTTATTATTAAGTATATAGACTCCTTAAAAATATCATACATATAAGTTGCAAAACAAAAGTTTTTTAAGTGTCAGGGGGTGGGGGGGGGGGAGGGATACCCACCTGAATATAAATTGATAAGAAATCAACAACCTCGTTTTTAAGGGAAAACAAGGCAAAACCCCTGTCGCCTAGTTAATTTTGGAAAACCCGACTAAAACCGCATAACAGGCTTTGCTCGAGGCAAGATTGTGGCAAACCCACTAATGAAACAACACAACAACTAGCTCTCCAAAGATTGGAGAGGAATGTGGCTACCTACAGATACATCAAAACAAAGAGGAAAACAAAGCACACTCGAAAGAACTCTAGACACAGCCGCAAGACACCAACCGAACAACAATCTGTGCCCCTCGCCGAGCAGCATACTCGCCGTTTTCACCCCAACCATTGCGCCCACCACCACTCCTCGTAGCTACGCCGCTCCACAGGGGTGGAAAGGGGACTAAGAGTGACGGCAGACACGCAAGTAAAAGATCAACGAACACAACGACCTCCCATTGGACTGATGATGGTGACATCCTCCACCACATCCGGCCCCACGTACAACTATCCAACGCCGCCCACGGGGAGGAAACCATGGGGGGGGAATGGCGGCAGCGGTGGAAACACCACCCGGCATTAAAAATTCGCGCACCACCAAGGAGACCGCCGACGGAGCGTAGACGCCAAAAAGGGACACTGGTCGACGTGGGCGATGCCCGACAACCATGACTAGACTTACTAAAGAAGGGCAACAACAACAAGGGGAGAGCACACAGAACACAAGACCAAGGTACGAGCCAGACTCTACTCTTCCACAGTGACGCCCTCAAGAGGGTCACGGCGTCAACAACGTCGCCGCCACCGGCTCTAGGTAACTAGAGCTAAGCATTCGCCAGGAGAAGATCGGCGGAACATCGGTCAAAAAGTTGGAAAACGCCAGGCTCCCAAACTCGGACCATAGTTCATCGATTTAGAGTCCAGGAGACCAAACCTCGCAAATATAACAAAAGTATCGATATATATGTGAGTATGTGAAGTTCTCGTCCAACACTATCCACCTCCAATCCTTATTTTTCCTCCTGTGGTGGAGGTAGAGTCTATCCACTCCAAAAAGATATATATAACTTTATGTGGACGTGGATATAACTGATCAAAACCGAGAGTATTTGAAAAAAAAATAGTTGAAAGAAACTTTGCTTTTTAAATTAACGGCCTGTTTAGTTCCCCATTCTCAGGAAGAACCCCACAACCCAGCCCAAACTCAACACACAAAACAGAGACATACACACATGGCGGACAGCAGCAGCCTCCCGGCCGTCCCTCCACCTCCCTCGAGTCCACGGCGGGACGCCGAAGTGGCCACAGCGCGGTTCATCACGGCCATTCTGCTATTGGTCTTCTTCTTCATTATAGGAGGTGTGGTGGCCGCCCTATGCTTGAGGGTGAGGCGGACCTGGCACAACAGGAAGGAGCGCCGGCGGCTAACAAAGCGCGTGGTGTGGCTCCGCGATCTGCTCCAGCTGCTACCACCACCACCGGCGCCGGCGTCGGCGTCGTCCGAGGAGGAGAAGGTGAAGGGTGGCGCCGGCGGCAGCGCGACAGCAGCAGCACGGCAAGCCGCCGTCAGGACGGTGCTGGCGAGGCGAATAGAGGCGACGGTGAGCGAGGTGGACCGCCTCGTGGCGTCCGCGTCCATGTCCATGAGCTACTGCGGCTGCTGTCTCTTGGGCTTCGCCAGGAGCTACGAGATGGCCAGGAGGCTGGAGCGTGCCAACAAGGACGTCGACGAGGTCTACTCCCACTTGCTCCCCGTCGTCACCCAGATCGACGCCGCGCATCGCGTCGAGCAGGTGCTCGTCGGAGTCATGCAGCAGCAGCAGCAGCAGCTCAGGGGCAAGAACAATCATTCGGACGCCCAGCGGGCAGCGGCCCAAATAAGGTCACCTACTACTAGCTCAACAACACTCCTGCATGCTGTTTCATTTTCATTTATAATTCATTCATTTGCCCCCAAACCAAAAGTATGCGGAGGATGAATTTGCACGGCTCATATTTTCGTTGAGAGAATATCAATGTTTATTTATCATGACTGCATATACTATATAACGTGCCCAATTCTGCAGACCACCAAACGGAAGCAACGAATTCGATTGGAAACCATTACTATCCGAGACTAATGACGACCAGGCATCAACAGGTACAAATATATAGCACAAAAAAAGTAGTGTTTACGTGAATATATAAACAGTAGTAATATTTCAACGGGTTCCCTTTTGAGCATATATATATGTAACTGCATATATATAGTGAGATAATAAACATTTCAGTTTCAGGAACGACAAGTTTTGAGATAACGGTGGACCGCTGAGATGGCGATGCCGATGATCAGTATGGCTTTGGCTACCACCATACGGCTATGGAACTATATGTTTATTATATCCTCTTAATGAAATACGTGTGCCCCGGCACATATATGTTCGTGAAAAAAGGAACTATATATGGTAATTACAATTATCCTTCGCTAATCATATACAAAAAGTTTGATGTTTGCATAGAACGCTTGTGACAATACAAAAATCCTAATCCTAAATATAATGGTGGGAGTTTGCTCTGAATCCCATATATGCAAATGGTGATTGCGGTGCATGATGGGTTTCGACAACTGTTTTGTTAATAGCTGGCAACGCATGCCGCCATGAACATAGACCATAGTGAATAACTGAATCCAGAAACTACTCTGCTTCCAGGACTTGTTCTTGTTGCTCTGTATTTCCCTGCCTATATTTTTGTCCACGACAGGATTGTGTGTAGAATTCTTTGCCTCAAACTGCTGCTGCTGCTGCTACACTGGAGCCGGCCGAGCCGGCCGTCGCTGCCGCCATGCCATGCACGACGTCGGCAGCTTCGTGCTCTACGACGCCAACGGGACCCTGGTGGTTGACCTTCCTGTTGCGCCCACCGACACCCTGCTCCCCGGCCAGGATGGTGCCGGCCGAGCCAGCCGTCGCTGCTGCCATGTGCGACGACGGCAGCTTCCTGATCTACGATGCTAGCGGGACCATGAGGCCACCACTGGTACCCTGCTCCTCAACCAGGAACCTTATCGGCCAATGGAGGGCCGATAGGGTCCTTTCGGCATGCCAATAGCCAACACTGCCCCCAGACATATCGGCCTTCAGATAGCCGATAGATCCCGGCGGAGGGCCGACAGGTTGTGAGCGCATCCGACTGCCAGTGCCAGGCCGCGTGCATGGCCGACTGCCTCTGCTATGCCGCCGTGCTGCTGAACACCTACAGTTTAAATGCATTTATCGGCTTCAATGTTTTTCTTTGTTCTTATCGGCTTCATCGGCTTCATGCATTTCTTATTAAGAAAAATGGCATGACCAAGTAACAGTGTATTTGTTTTTTCTTTCCCATGATGCAGTGGTTACTCAATGCAAATTGGCCATTTAGGTCGATGCCTTTGGTTCCTTTACCATTAATCACTTTTAGAACAGCTCCAGTGGTGCCAAATCAAATCATGGGCTGCACCAACCGAACCATCAACATTTTAGCATCTGAACCATACATGTCAGAACCAAAGTTTGGCTGTTGTAGATGGTACGCACCGAGCCGTATTAAGGACATATGAAATTGAGAATGGACCAGAGACAGAGATTGCATTTCTTTTTTTTTACTGTAGAGAGGACCCATAAACCCATTCATATATTTTGGAGCTGCCCTTAGTCATTTCTTATAGATTAAAGGGGACTGAGAGCAACTCCAACAGTTTTACATTTTTGTTTGGCAATTCTTCTTTTTGCCAACTCCTAAATGCGGGCCATGAACCTTCAATGTGCTTAAAAGGAGTTAAGAGGCTTTGTTATTGTTGTTGTAACTTGTAATTACATAGCCATATGCGTAAGACATCACAACTTCCAACTATTCTTAGAGCACCTTCAGTGTGCTGCACAACCGAATCGTGGGGAGAGAGAAAAAGAAGTATGGTTCGATTCCACACTGCGAGGCACCGAACCGAGTAGTTTGATTTTTCAAAGCGACTTTTCAACACGTTTAGCACCGAGGGAGTAAAAATAGCTGCAAAAGTACTACTTTTGTCCTTACGCAGGAATACATAGAGAGACAATGTAAACTTCCCCCTTTTCTATTCTGTTTCGGTCCCAGTAGTCCTCACCGATCGATGCTCACGCTGGGTGCATCGAACCGTGCTCAAAATCAATTTGAGAAGGCCCACCGGTTGCCAGGTTGTTGTCAGGTATGGTTCGATATACATTGGAGGTGCCCTTATGAACCCTACAACTTTTTTTTTTTCGAGAGCGGGCCATGAACCCTACAACTATAAAAAAGATCTAAATGCAGAGGGGGAGATGTCTTGCCTGGCTTAACTGTAGAATTAGTTTTCCTCCATGATGTCTACTCCTCTCCGTCCCAAACTAACTGTCGTTTTTAGGTTTTTACGTGCTACAAGTTTAACTTGATTTGTAAAAAATGAGTAATATTATATCTCTAAATAAATTTGTTTAAAACTAGATTCAAAGATCTTTTCGATGATACTAATTATACAACACAAATATTAATATTTTTCAATATAAATTTAGTCAAATTTATTTCTCAAGCGGCGACATTTTTATTTTGGGACAGATGGAGCACTTATCAAAAAAGGCTGCACAATGCTGTCGTTACACGGAGACACATCAAGGGTTAAGTTGCTAAAAAAATCCTTTCTATATTCTTTTTTTGACTCAAAAATCCTTCTATGGTTCGAAAATAATCTCATTAAATTGTCCACGATCACAAGATCGTCAATGATTTAGAGGTGTGTTCACCAATGTCCAAATGCTAAGCTTGGAGGTTTGGCGCCCTGATGATGCAAATTGCCCTGTGGCACACGCGGCGTCGCGGCAAAGCCGATAGCGCGAGACACCGCTAGGCACTAGCCGTGCCGTTGGTGGCAAATGGTGATTGCAAGGCAGGGTCAGTGCCTCAGTGGTGCTCTCGGACCGTGTCCCTCGCGACATAGAGTCATCAGATTCCTCTGTTGTGAGAGGATAGTATAGCATTAGCTAGGTAGATCAATTGATAAAGCGCCGGTCATATTTTCTTCGTAAGTATAGATACAGCATTATCCTTCTTGTATCAGATATAATGTATCTCTTTTAATATACTTATTATAATGTTTTTAAAAACTTGTGTTGAGGTATATGTTTGCGCGTATTTTATCATATACTAGTAAAAAATGCCCGTCGCGTTGCAACGGGTGATAACAAAAATATATCATTACCATCAAATAACTTTAAGGGCTACAATATGCAGTCTCATTTATGAAGTTTGTCGTGATATCCTGTATGACGTTGTTCCCATCTCAACGGCACTTCTTCGCCCAAGTCCCAATCCCATTGTCCTTGACCTCGACGGATCGATGACGTTGGTTTTGTGACTCGCGACGGCCAGCAACCCTGATGGCACATTGGCACTACCGGCTCCGAGTCGCAATCCCCTCGGCGTGCGCCTTGATGAATCAGGCGCTCCATGCCAAATAGCGAATCGATGACGGGCCTCCGATCTCAAAGTCAATAGGGCACCATGGCATCACCGTCACCCCATCACCGAGCGGGATGTCTGAGTGGTGTCGTGTTCCATCCATATCATATCGTATCCTCTAGTCGAGATTATTAGATTAAGCAAACCGACAAGAAAACATCACTTCGTAGTACGTACTGGACTTGCATGGACTTGCATGCCACATGAGCCGCGTTTCTTGGGCTAAGGCGGAGAAAGCCGCTGCCGGCCCCTCGATGTGGCCAGCCCAGTTGGCCACCACGAAGTAGCTGGTCCAGTCCATGGCCATGGTTCCCGCACCACGAACGACGGCTGAGGTGTTGTTCCCCACGAGATGTTTGTCATCTTCCAGATACGCTCCATCGGTCGGAGCGGGAGCATGGCGAGGCCGATGAAGGCGAACCCGAGCACCAAGAGTGTCATGCCCGGGCGTGTCGGCGAGGCTAGCACAGGCCCCCATCACGGGCGTGGCCGACCACGAGGAGGTACCCACACCATGCCATCGCAATGTTGGGGAAGGCGGCCTCCTGGTGGTTGCCGGCGTCGTGGGAACAAGGTTTGATAGATAGAGGCGACACCGCGCAGCAGCGCCGCGTAGGCGAACCCGGCTACCCATAGGTCGTCGAGGAGCCGACGCAGATCGTCGTTACCGGCACCAGGCCATCACCTTGTCGGGGGACATCGTGGTGGTTGTTGGCGTCGGCGTCCGCCGCGTCCCTAACCTCCTCCGCCTGCACGCGCTCCATCGGTCGGGCTCAGGACGGGAGCACGGTGCAGCTGATGAAGCCGACGCCCAGCAACAGGGACCGCATAGGCGTACATACTAACGCTGGCTTCTTCGTATTTGCACCGGACTCACGAGCAGGAAGAGAAAAAGGTGAATGAGAAATTTCCTCTCTTTATGAAAGAAAAAAATCTTCGTACAAATTTGAAGAACAAAAGCAACATGTGCAAACTGCATAACACGGGAGCCAGAAAAGCAAGCTAAGAATACAAAAGTTCTTACCACAAAAATTGGGATTGATATGTGATTCCGAGACAAAGCACTCGCGAGAACTTTCTCGTGGGGCCACGCTGTTCAAGCACGTTCCCAACACGAACTCGGCTCCTGTGCTGTATTGCTGTGACAGAGATTTGAACCCCAACGCGAACTCGGCTTCTGTTTCGTTGTCGAGCTCGCTATGACAACGTGTTGAACCATTGGTACAGTCGAGCGGAGTCCGGATAGAAAACAACTGAGCACCAAAAGAAAACACGGACGGCGTTAGAGGAAGGCAGGAAAGAGGTGGAAGGAAAAAGGTGAAAGAAAAAAGGGCGAAAAAAAAAAATTTCGCAGATTTTTTTTTTATTAATTAGACTTTGGAAAAGGAAGTGGTGAAAGAAAACAGAGGTGAAAAAAACCGGCAGAAATTTTCATGCTTTTTATAGTAGGTATAGATTATGATATTTAATTTGCGTCGGTCATATTTTATCATTTTCTGAAAAATCAAGGTTGGGGATCCAATTTCTAAACTCTTGAAGATGCTCTCCGTGGAAATTAAAGGGAACTAACCAATTTTAGTGAGGGTGTTTGGCGTTTTAGTGACTAAAAATGACTAAACTTTATCAATAAACTTTAAGGACCCAAACCAAATATAAGTGGATTGCTCCCTACATACTGTAAATCGTTAAATTTCAACTGATTGAATACCAGTATTTGTCTAAAAAATATGTGGACGATTACGTGTTTTTACTTGTACAGCTGTACTCATCATAAGAGCATCTCCAACAGTACCCTAAATTTTTCTCCCAATAACTATGAGTTTAGGACCTCCCAAAAAGAAATAAGGTAGGAAAAAATTTCCAATCTCCAACAATCTCATAATTATCTCCCAATAACCAAATTTGGGCCCACTAGGAGAGATTAGTTGGCCCGGTCGTTGGGGGCACGGAGGCCGCGCGTGATCGTACTCCTGCATCCCGTTGTTCCATCGCGGCTCCATCATCCTCGCCACCGTCGCCCAGCGCGATCATCGTCCTCGCCGGCCCTAGTGCGGTGCATCACTTATTTGCATATACAAAGAACAACCAGTATCGCACCAAAGTTGTGCATCAATGTAAGACGCAAATGCATATGCATAAAAGAAAGACGAAATCAAACTGATATAGTGTCGATGTACCCAGACTGACTGATATAGTTCATCCTCAAAAGTTGCCTGATTCCAGGACCAAGCTTAAAAAAAATAGAGTGCTGACATGACTACGTACACATGAATCAAGAACCATGAATATATTAGCACTGCAAATGAGTTCTGATCAATATGGTATGATCGAGAGGCTAATCTACTCGACGATGATCAGCACTGCAAATTGTTATGACCACCGATCGGTAATCATGGAGTGTACGATCGAGTAAAGCTGTGGCACCCAAGATCAAGTGGTAAGTGCCAGGTCCGGCGGCCGAGAAGACCATGGCGGCCGAGTACGCGAGTACGCAAGAAGACCCTGCCGGCCCAGAAGACCCGGCGGCGGCGTCCATGCCCAGTACACGTCTAGCATCGCGCGCTGTTGCCTCGTCCATGACCTAGGCGAATTGGTCTAGCAGCTTGCCCATGACAAGTACACAAGAAGACCAGGCAGCCGATCGAGTACGCGAGAACGTTCTAGTCCGGCTGGCGGCCAGTACGCGAGCACGTGGTGGTGGCCGAGAAGACCTGGCTGCCGGGTACGCGAGGACAGCAAGTCTGGCGGCGGCCGATCGGACCTGGCGGACCTGGCGAGTACGTACGCGAGAACAACTGGTCGGGCGTCGGCCGAGTACGCGAGGAGACCGGCGAGGAGACCTGGCGGCCCTAGTACGCGAGAACAACTGAGCATCAATGGCAAGGGAAGGAGATGGTACCTCGACGGCGAACGGATGTCCGGCGGCGCGAGCAGAAACGACGCGCGCGCGAAGGAAGTTCCGTGAAACTTCTCTCCCGCGCGAAACCTTCTTGGGACGAGGATAGGAGCGCGTATCGGCGCGGAGATATACGCGTTTCTTTCTTTCTGTTTGGAGTTGCCTAAAGATTGGGACATGGTATTGGGTACCGTTGGAGGAGAGATTTTCACCTTTT